>JAOYFF010000036.1:25411441-25429214 GCA_025773925.1 Cryptomyrus ogoouensis | reverse complement strand
AAAAAAACGGATATTTATCACGTTATGGGGACATTATGTCCCCATAAGGATAGGTAAACCCGCTCGCACACACACAGACACACAGACACACACACACACACACACACATTCAGTGGACAATTTATTATGTACCCAGATGCAGTATCAGGTAGGACCCTCATTTTTCCGCAGGACCAAGGAATGACCAGTTGTGATTTCGGAGATGCCTTTCTGTTGACCCCCCTTGTGTTGAGTTTGTTTTTGCACTTTCTTGTTGGCTCTAATGAGTCTGGCCAGTCTCCTCTGTTTTCTCCCATTAACAGGATGTTTTTTTTTCCTCACAGAACTGGGTGTTCTTTATTTATCACTCCATTCTCATAAACTCCAGACATTGTAGTATGAGCAAATCCCAGCAGGATGCCTGTTTCTGAGGTGCTTGAGCTGCCACGCCTGGTACTGTCACTCATGCCAGTTGTAGGACTTGCTTAGATCACGCGTCTTGGCCATTATAATGCTGAGTCACACAATAAGTGAACCCCCTGACCCAGTCAGTGTGCTGCATGTATCCAGTTACTGCCACACAATTTGCTGTTGGGAGGAGCAGGCTGTTTGTGTTATCAAGCAGTTGTAGCTAGTAAAGTGGCTACTGAGTGTAGATATGGAATACAGTTACTGAGTGTAGATATGGAATACATTTACTGAGTGTAGATATGAAATACAGTTACTGAGTGTAGATATGAAATACAGTTACTGAGTGCAGATATGAAATACAGTTACTGAGTGTAGATATGGAATACAGTTACTGAGTGTAGATATGAAATACAGTTATACTTTCCTTCTGTTTCTTTGCTTCTTTTGCGGCACCGAATGGGCGACCCAGGAGGGCACAGCAGAACCTTGACAAGGAGAGGCAAACATGAAGCAAAATATACAAAAGATCAGGCTTTTTGAAAGAATACAGATGGATGCAAGGTTAGGTACATGTTCTAAATAAATGAGAGCCAGGACTACTGGGTTTAGGCACGTTTCACAACAACAGTGATCACTGAACAAACAAGGCACAGAATATTGGGGTAAGCAAGCAAACGGAAGGAATGTGGAGATGGAAACGCATGTCTCGTAAAAAAAGGGTCCAGAGTAATGGAAGACAGACAAACTGACATAAACAAACGCTGGGAATGTTGGTCATTGTCAGGGTCCAACAAATAAATACAAGAGTAAACAAGTGAGAATCTGCATGAAACTAGAATGAAATGAAATGTGTCCTGCCCAGTATGAAATACTACAGGCAGCAGGGCCAGTCTAGTCTCCCACAGAGTTTTAGCCGTGACTATAGCTCCGCTAATTGCTAGCAGATCTCACGGCTCTTATTGCTTTACGTGGCGTGTGATTAATTAGCCCGTATGCCTCAGCCCGGATGTCACCTTGCTGGATAGCGCCTGATGTTCTCGTTGATCCTGTGCATAACTGTGCATCTTCCGCCTGCTGGAAGCTGCAATAAGAAAGTAAACAAAAATCAGTGCAGGTTGAATGACTTCTTGCTCATTAGCCCAAAGCACTATATTCATGGTGTTCAGCCTTGTGAGCAGGCTTCATGCAGACTGTCATGGATTCTCGTTTTTACACTGTTGTTCTAGTAAGTGCATATTTGATGGTTTCTCAGTTTAAAAGTACTTGTGTGTTTCATGTGTGCATTATTTCATTATCAGCTTCCATACAGAGTCCATACATAGTCTTCCATACAGAGATATATTGTTTTGTTAAAGCATGTGAGATTAAGAATCTTAGTCTTGGGATTTGAAGCAGCAACACTTTAGTCATGAGTATGATATCATATCTGCTGAACAAGTATTAATGGCAGCTCTGATGACTGAGAGCTAAGATTGCTCAGGTCTCTACCTTCGGGAAGACCACGTTCAAGCTAATACAACTGGAACATCCATCCTTTCAAAATATAAAAGCCAATGGAACCACACACAGTTCCAGCTTCATTATTATATTTTAACTAATTGAACTCATCTGCACTGTACCTAAGCTCTTTGCACATTACATCCATCCATTTCTTTATTTATTTCTTTATTTATATTGTCTACATGCTTGACTCGCCATTGCACATCTGTAAAAAGAAAAAGAAGAAAAAAAATCCTTGTATCTACATTTAGATGTTTATTTGTATGTGTGTTTTGTTTATGTTATGATACCACCCACACCAAAAGAAATTCCTTGCACTTCTCTGTACTTGGCGAATAAAAAGATTCTGATTCAAACATTTTTTTGAAACTAGAACAACACATTCATTCATCTCCATAGGAAAATTGTGTTTTCACCTACTCCATCTTGTTCTCCATGAGACACACAGACTCATACACAGGTGAGCACAAACTTTGGGGTCACAGCGCAGGGTCAGCCAGCTTGCGGCACCCTCGGAGCTGGGGGTTAAGGGCCTGACTATAAAATAACTTGCCTATGGATGATGTTATCAAAGGCCATCTTGTTATGAGGTCGGATGGCACGATGTCTCAGAGTGAAGCACTTGTAAATCCTCACCTTCCTGGACCTGTGAGTGAGCATGTTCTCGCCATTACCTTCTTGTCTCATGCCCTGTGCCTCCTGGAATAGTCGTGAGGTATCCCTGCAGCCTTGTACCAGATGAGCGGTTATGGAAGATGCATTGAGAGATGAGTGGGCGCCATGGTCTAGCCTGAACCAGCTCTGTTGATCTTCTCTACTAAGCGGTACCAATGATTTTGATTCATCTTGGAATCTATCATAAGGGGTGACTTTATGTGAAAATAGCCCCATACCAGAATCCCTCATACCAAGAACATTTCTCCGTGGCACCACCAGAGTCCATGGGAGTCAAATTCATTCACCAGTGGGCTCTGTGTATGCTACTTTTCATTGTTATGTGGCTATTCTCTCCAGTTCATAATCCTGGGTAAAATGGTTAAATTAATAACTGCAAACTACTACAGCAAAATAGAGTGCACTGTTGAAGCAAAATGCTAAATGGCTATAGCACTGAAGTATACAACGAAAGCCACAGAAATTACTTATTTTTATACTCAAGAAAGGAGAAGAAGTTCCCGGGCCTGTGTTCCTCTTGGAAGTACCTAAGACACACCTGATTCAAGCTGCACAGGTCTTAAAACTTACCTTTTTCACAAGAATACACCCAGAACCCTTTGCTGTGAGACATCCATGCATACATTCAGATTCCGCTATACATGTCCTCCCCAGAAAAGAAGCAATCAGAACAGGTCTGGAGGATAAACTGTTAGACCATGATGTTTCACAGATGACTGTAAGCTCCCAACATAAAAGTATCAGTGTTTAGACGTAAGAGGGATATGACCGACCCAGTAACAATGCTTTTTCTGCTTTGAATTATATCTACACTCATTACCGCATCTGGAAATAGTTCACAAATACAATGCTGAGAGAAAACAAAGAACACAATCACTCCTGCATACCTTTTATAACATATGATTTTGTTTTTAATAACATATGCGGACTATTATGCATTCTGTATATCCATCATAACAAGGACCCTATTCACTTTTCAGTGACACATCTTATTCATGTACTCCAAATAAAGACACCAGCCAGCTTTCAATCTTTTACGTTAATTAGACCTTCATTAATTTCAGCAAATATGAGTAACACATGTGCTGTACTTAATGACACTGTAGCTCAGCTGCAACAGGTGCCACAAACCAACATGTCATACTCCGGTATATTATGTACTGCCTGTAAAATTAGGTTGTGGCCAAGGTACTGCTAAGGAATTTTGGATTTGTCCCAAAACTGTTCTGTATGGCATCATCACAAAAGTGTGACTGACAGAATGGATGATCCCCTCATCATATATTTGATATTACAATCTAATGGATGTATTTGCAGTGTTTAAGTTAAATGGTTTGCATGTCAGATCAGGGGTTCCTCTTTTAAATAGAAGAATCCAGTAGGTGTCACTGCTGAGCACAGCGATCTAGGCCGGGCTATCCTTTCCAGCTGTATCATCAGTCTGTGAGGTTCTGAGCACCAAAAAAAATCACCTACATAAGGACACCAAGTAAGGCAGGAGCTCTCTACAGAACAAATCTCAGGTCAATATTAAACCTTTCCTGTGGAGATTGTTTCTTTACATACTTATTTTTTAACCGGAAGCTCTTTGTACAGAAATAGAACTCGCAGTATGAACTTTTATATCACATTGATTTCCTACACTCTCTTTGACTTGCAGTCTCTGGTAGCACTGATGAAGAGTTTAAGCAGCAAATGGGGAACACTTTTCTGGGTTCTTTAGCAAAGATGGAAGCCAGTGGAACCTGAATATTTCAGGAATTCTTTAGTTTGCATAAAACACAGCAAGCTCTTCACATATTAAGAACATTAGAAAATCCAACCAGTCATTTAATTTTTAACATATCTTCTGATAAATTTTTAACTGGTGCTGGTTACATCCATGGACTACACTGTTCAGGGGGTGAGGGGGGCTTATGGTGATTTCCAAGGGTCACTGAGTGTTGGAGGTCCTAAGAATTTAGAATATAGTTGGACTGGTCTGGGCCGAATATGATATGCTCTCCAAGTCTCTAGTAGAAGCCCTGATTCCCTTTGTGACGCTGTTTTTGAATCAGCGCTAACAGTAAAGCAGTCATCAGGAATGACCTTGTCTGTTTCCCTCAAGGTTTTCTACACTTGGATCAGGTCCCCTCAGTAACTTTTACTCAAAGACGTGGTGCTTATAACCTCTCCTTGTACAGCAACATTTCAGGAATTCTGTCTGTTTGCTCTTCACTGAACTCACTTGAAATCAAAAAATATTCTGTGTGGTGACCAAACTTGCTCATAGTATGCCAGTTGACATTTTGCAAGTGCATTGTTCAGCATGAGAAACACACCTTTTCACTTGAATTCTGGGTATTTCCATAAATATGTGGGGAGTCTACAACAACCAAAAAGCATCAAGCTCAGCTGATCAGAGGTTCTACCTCCAAGAAAGTGGAGTCATAGTAAAGGCAGACCGCTGGCTGTAGCGAGACGCTGACTCTGCACAGACCACTGGCTATAGCAAGACACTGACTCTGCACAGACCGCTGGCTGTAGTGAGATGCTGACTCTGTGCAGGCTGCTGATGTAGGGAGAAGCTGACTCTGCACAGATCACTGGCTATAGGGAGACACTGACTCTGCTCAGACCACTGGCTATAGCAAGACGCTGACTCTGCACAGAACACTGGCTGCAGTGAGATGCTGACTCTGCACAGACCCCTGGCTGTAGTGAGACGTTGACTTTGTGCAGACCACTGTCTGTAGCGAGACACTTAATCTGTGCAGACCTCTGGCTGTAGTGAGACGCTGACTCTGCACAGAACACTGGCTGCAGTGAGATGCTGACTCTGCACAGACCCCTGGCTGTAGTGAGACGTTGACTTTGTGCAGACCACTGTCTGTAGCGAGACACTTAATCTGTGCAGACCTCTGGCTGTAGTGAGATGCTGACTCTGCACAGACCGCTGGTTGTAGGGAGACGCTGACTGCGTAGACCGCTGGCTGTACCGAGACTGCTGGCTGGGCCTGCCTGTGTGGCCCTCTGTGTCACAAAGTGCTAAGCTAGCATGTCATGCCCTGCTTTCCACCCCCTCACATCAGGGAGGGGGGACAGGGAGAATTCCTGCTGGACGTGGCCTGCCTCGTCTCTTCCTGTGTGTCTAAGAGAGGGGCTACATTAAAAAGATGTTCTGGGCTTGAATATCCCCTCCAGTTATATTCCAGTGACTCATTCATAAATATTGTAATATTTGTTGACTTTTTATTAGTTACTTGCTTTAGACTTGGGGGGGGGGTGATATTTTACAGTTTCATTTATTTTTTTTTTCAACATCTGTACAAAGCAACTAAATACTCAGAAAATGTGCAAAAGTTCCACTGTCTGCTCTGAGTGTGTCATTTTCGCTGCAGATGGGTGGTTCATTCCTCTTTCGATGAGCAGACCTTTAAAGCTGCCTCATTAGTTGCCGGGCCTTTGCCTGGATTGCATTACTTTCGTTGCCATGTTTGACAAATGCCACAGATGTGTGTATGTAAGAAAATGGTTGATTTTGAGCTACGCGTCATTTAAATAAACAATGTAAAATGTACACAAAGTCCTAGAGAACGAAGATAGCTTTCAAGCACAATCAGCAAGATAAGGAGTGTGGTCTGCTGGCTCTAATTTTTGTCAGAAACAGAAACTTTGCTCCTAGTTCAAGGACAAGTTTACTGATTATTATGAATATCAATGAAAGATATAGTACAACCTTATATATAAAAATCACCATTTATATTCAGTTTGAGGTTAGTTAGGGATTGGATGCTTTTAGTATGACTGTGGTATCTATAATCAGTTATTTAATTACCAATAATACTTTGAAATTAATACTAATGGTTGCTGGTTATTTCTGGATTGACCTTAATATTCCTTAAGTTTGCTATAATTACTTTTGAGATGCTGGTTTTTGGTGGTGTATCTAGATAGATGTAAAATGTAACCACTCCTTGTCAAGGACTGTGACAAGGAGTGTTTTCACTGGGTCAAACTGCGTTATCCAACTAAAAACCAAACACATGAAAAATCCTTTTCCTGCAGTTCTGTGATAAGCACACCCCGCCAAAAAGATGGACCACATCGCATATCCACTGCGCACACAGCTAAACCACAGCTTGTGTTTCTTGTTAATAATGCGCATTAAAGCCTAGCTTCCTACCTTATTGGGGTTTTTTTGGTGATTATGATGCCTGTTGTTCTTATTCTACTCCATAATTTGGGCATTGTTTACTTTCATTACACAATAATGACCACGGCTGGTGCGCTGTTTATTTGGGCAATATTCCCTGCTCATGTGTCAAATGGGGAAAATAAAAGGTGAAAAGAAGGCTTTTATTGCATCTTGAGTAGTTTTTGCCTCTGTGTTGTGAGTTGTAAACACATAATAAAAAGGGCCTTCACATGCTACACCTGTGTTAGATTGTAAAATTTTCTGTCCTACACCATAGAAACTGATGTTTTACAAATATGTGTGAACCAAAATACTGGAAATCACAGGCTGTGTGGCACTGATTTCAGGGCATTTTTAACATTCCCTATGTATTGTGTGTAAATGCAAAATATGGTATTTAAACATATTCATTCATTAATTGATTCATTTATGATCATGTGTTTATATATTATAGATAATCTAGATATTTTTGCGGCAATAATCAATAATGCAAATTCAGGTATCAGCCCCACCCTATCCGGTGCTTTCTGTCCAGTGATGTGGTTGGTTTGTGCAGTTCCTACATGAAACTGCTCACTGAAAGTCCCCTGGATTTTCTGGAGTAACCAGGTCATCATATCTGTTAAGAGGCATTCAAATGTACTTTTTTGGTGCTTTAATGATTCCAGAAAAAAACTACCATTCAGTCCGATTCTATTTGAGAGAAGACTGGCATTTCTATGGCCAATATTTCCAAAACTAGACAGACTATAGCACTGCAGTATACCTGAACATATATTCTGGGGGGGGGGGGGGGGGGGAACTGTCCTATTAATTAAAAATAAAAAAGGGTAAAACAATTCCCTGCTAGGTTGCAATCTAAGTACATAATTTACTTTATAGGAACACCGTAAATGTTTGACAGCATTTTGATTGTGTTTGCATGACGAAAAGCTTAGCAATAATGTTATGTGCACATCCACACGATTTACATACAGTCTGACCACAGACAAGTTGAGAAATATGAAATATGAAATATAACTGGATCCAATACCATAATTTGGTGTGTGCGTGTGTTGACTATAGAATAAAATTTTTTAAAATAATTTTTATTTTAATGTTATGCTGGGTTAGGATCACAGAAAAACTTGAAAGTATTCATAGTGATCCTAAATTCACAGATATTATAACCCCAGGATTCACACTGGAAGTATAGATATATAGATCTATTTGAAATATAGATTTTATTATTAACAACAATAATCACCCAGACATAGAATATACTACAAATCAAGGCCAGGCTCATCCCTTTAAATGATATAAGAACAATATTATGCAGTTTCAATAAAGAGTTGAAAAAGGGGTGGAATTTGTGTGTTTTTATTATGACTTGTAACCAGTATGTATTGTTTGTTACATACATTTCGTGTCCTAAGTGAAAACAGTGGTAGGGCCAGAATCAACTTTGGTGTGTGCTGTTTGAAATGGAAGTCATCAAACACGGTGACTAACGGCAACACTGCTGTTGCTTGAAAGGACACTGCTGAATGCTGCCAGTCAAATTCAAATGGTTGTTGTAGTGAGTGCTGTGACTTCTTAGCCTATGTGAGTAACATTTCCTGTGGTTTTCTTCTTTCTCAGTCATCAGTAAGTACCCTGCGAAATGCAGTCAAGAAGATCCATGGTATAATGCATTCATGCTAGTTGCTAATTCCTAGACAGCTGGCAGTGGTATTTTACTAAGCACTATTCAACAAAATGATGTATTTTCAATGAAAAATAATTCTGTATAAAATAAGTGATGTCCCCTCTTGACAAGAATACAACTTGATTTTACAAGTTGACTTATAAAGTACTGTTGTAAACAACTTAGATTATACAGTTTTTAGTCAGTACGCTGCAGCCCATTGAAATGCTTTTGCAAATTCCTAATCCTGGCTAACTCACTTTTGTGTTGCTTAATAACAACTCATATAAAGTTTGTTAAAATGAAGCATGTTGTTTTAATTTGGAATTTTTGGACACTGATATCGAATGGCTCATTTCCTGTACTTCCACACCTGAGTTTGATTTATTTTCAAATATGCTTTTAATGGTTTGTTTCGTGTAATTTGATATGCCACAACCAACAAGCATTTGAAGCAGCACTTTCTGTCTTGCCCATACTGAGAGGAGTAACAACCAAAAAAAAGCACTCAGAAGAATGAACTTTTCCGCTGGGATATATGAGTACCATTGCTTACTTGAACACAATGTTTATCTAACTAATATATTTTATTTATGTTTAGTTAAATATCTAATACTTTTTACCCATTTAAAAAGCAGGATAATCTACTGCACTAATATGGACATGAATCAGCATCAGTAATGTTCCGTCTGAGACTGATCCATAAATCTCAAGTCATAGTTAATGTGGTTTACCTCTATGCTACTCAGAACTGCAACACTTTAACTTGGAAAGTCACTATGTACAAAATTTAAGGAAATAATTTGCTTTTGGTGAATATTTTGAATGAGTTGATTTATTTAACTACACACAACAAGAACTAGAGCAGGGTGTGTACATCGATCCCCGAAGCGAGACATGGGGCAGTGAGTGTTATGCAGCGCACTGATGTAGCAGCTGTATTTCATTAATAAACTAAATTGGTGTCATCATACCCGTTATAATACTTGTAGCCTACTGACTTACCATCACGTGACGGACTTATAGAAAACCTGCCTACAATAACTGTTTATTAGCAGGTAGTGAAAAATAGTTTTGAACTTTAACAAGAATGCATGCAATGTGCTCTTAGTTTAAGAGCATTTTAACGCACCGAATCAGTTCGATCGGTTTCTGTCTGCGATGGTATAAACAAAAGTAAGTGGAAGAATTTCGTGCGTAAATGGCCATCATTCCAATAGTCTGCTCTTCTCAGAAATGTACTGATAAGGAGGCTTGTAAAGTCTATTATAACAGGCCCTTTGACCGCATTTGTAAGGAGTCTAAGCGTTTTCCTGTCCACGCCGGAGCGGAGCCCCTCGGCGGCGCCCCGCCTCGCTTTCCTGCCTCGGCGGTGCAGCTACGCACATCTGTCCATGCAGCCGAGCCGCTATGGATAAATCGCTCACTCTGGCGCTCATTTGTGAAATGAAATGTGATTGTTTTGTAATGTTTTGAGATGAACATTTCTTTTTTCTACATTTTTCGGTCTCCGTTTTGGCGTACTCTTCTTTTTTGATACTATGGTTAAAGACTCATTGTATTGCGATTTGTCTGCTGGATTTGATTAAGCTATTGATACTCGCTTCTTCGCAACTTGTCAGTCCTATGTGGATATTTACTAGTCATGGGAGACTCCGTTTTCTTCGAAAAGCACATTACTTACCTTGTAAGTATTATTCACTATTCGACTATTCGTATCTGATACTTTTAAAGACATCTTTTCTGAAATGTCTCCAACTTAAAAAGTACTACGTATAGTATAAACTGTACTGTATAGATTATTTGTATTTCGATAGCAGAAATAATGCAGAAATATTGCAGATGTGCATGGAGATATATTTTAGCGGAGGCGCGTGTGTGTGTGTGTGTGTGTGTGTGTGTGTGTGTATGGGGGGGGGCAAAGGGTCGTGGGGATAATTACTGTGGAGGCTTTTTCGATGCTGATGGCTGCACGTGGAACCTGTGTTTACATTTTCAAATAGTACTGATTTTCTTATTTTGGCTTTGGCTGCTTAAGTCCTTATGATATACGTAGAACTTGATATACGACTACATATTTTTGTTTGCAAAAACACAAAATTCAGTAAGGCTTAAAATCTCTTGACATGTTGGTGTGGCGCACTAATCGTCAGACCTCACTAAAATGCTTCAGGTTTTACCTGACTTTATCAAATGACCTAAAAGTGATGAGGAATCGGAGTTCATGGCTCCTACATGATGGTATGTGGTTCCTGGTGACTTGGAAACGCTGGCTGGAGGCTGCAACACGGTTTTAGTATTTTGCTGTTTCAACCAAGGAAGAAAAATATGCAGAAGAAATATGCATTTTATTTAGGCCCTAGGGGTGAATAATAATTTACCTGCTTCCCAAACCAGTTATAAAACCCATGTGTGGGAGCACTGGGTTAATTGTGGTATATCCTTGACATGTGTGTGTGCAGTGAATGGTGTGCAGGGTTACGCTGTTGGGCGGTGGGTATGTTTGTGGTTACCTCCCTGCTCCCCACATCGCTTCCTTCCTGTAACATGCATGGAGGATTTCTCAAGGACAGGCCAGTGACACTTAGTCATGCCCAACCAGATGAATTGCATTTTGATTTAACTCACTACGAAGTTGCACGTAAGACAAATGGCTGCACAAATTGCCCAGGAGCTGTTTGACAGCTCATTCTGAGGATATGTGGTCAGAGTTTACACTTCTGGGATTACACCCTGTCTAACACATCACCTAACACAATGGTCCTTTTCTTAATATTTGTCACTGCTGCTGTGAAATCAGTAATGTCATAAGCAGGGGCCTGAAACTTTATAAGACGTGTGGACTCCGGAAGGTTGTCTATTTAGGTTCAGAATCCCCTGTCTAGACCTTTGCATATCTTCACTAACGTTTATCGCCCCCCCCCCCCCACCAATTAGTTTTCATGGGGAGGTCTGTGACGTGGGGCAGATACAGACCAGTTTGTGTTAAACTGGGCTTCTCCCACCTTCCAGCAGGGTGGGCCCCTGCAATACCCCAGACAAGATACACATACTGCACTCCAACTGGATGGTGTAAAGGCCCGGCTGCCTGTGTTCTGGATGAAAAAGAGTTCATAATTATCATTATGATTATCATTATGATTATTTTTAGCATCTCTCTAGCATGCCAGTGATTAAAAATAATATTATTTTAATAATTCAAATGTAGCAAAGGTGCTGGCTCAGGCAGCTGATTTAAATAGCTAATAGTTTAGGTGAAACAGTGAAATGTAAAAGCTGTTCTTCTTGTGAGCACCTGTAATCACCTTCTGTAGCATCAGGTGATGTCATGGCTCCAGTAGTAATGTGCTTCAGGTGATGTCATGGCTCCGGTAGTACTGTGCTGTGGTAGTGCTAATGTCCCACAGCGTTAAGTGATGTCCACACCCCATGGTAGCTGAGAGGCAGAATATACAGTTCCCCTCTTAGCCAGCACAGAATGTGCCCTTCACATTTGCTGAAGAAGGAATATGTCACAATGTCACACTGTTCCCCAAGGGTCAAGCAAAACATGCTACCAAAGTTACTAAAAAAAAATGCCAAACACAAGGTATAATACAGACTTTACAACTGATTGGTGTCATTTTTTATGCAATAACTGTGTTAAAGAATTTTGAAATACGATTTATGCCACAGGACAAGCAAATACAGAAAATAGATGGATGTGTGGAAGTATTCAATTAATTTTTAAGGCTTTTGAGGTTGCATTATACTAGCAAAGTGGATGTTTTGAATTTAGTAAGGGATCAAGGTTTTTTATTGTCATGTGTACGTACTACAGTGAAAGTCTGACTTGTATCCTTCCACAGTGCCAAATAAATTTAGCAAAGTATGGCACTGTGGACAAACAAACCCTTAGCATAACATCTTGCCTGGGGAACTTTAACTTTTCACGGTTGGTTTAGTGACTAAAGAATGAAAAGAGTTTGTACAGACAGTAAACAATCTTTTTTCATGCTAGACTTGGCAAAAGAAATGTAACATAAGAGGGCTGCAGTGTCAGTAAATGAGGGCGTTTTCCTTAATACATTTATTTCCTGGTTTCCCCATCTCAAAGCATCAAAAAAATTCATGTATACTAGAATAAACATCCTGGTTTTCAGAAATGCACAATCAGTTTATTTTATTATATTTCAAAACACATTGTTTTGTTTCCTAATTAAGTTCTCAGTTATTACTTTGATTGTGTCCAATGTCTTTGTACTGGTATCAAAAACCAATGGGCACATTCAGTTTTAAAGTAATTCTGTTAATCCCCTTTATGTAATTCCTTCAATTCTTTGGTGACCTGTGTAATAAACGTTTTAAATCTTTTCGCTATGAACTTGCACAGTGTTACCATCTGTGCTTCACACCTTCACAGGACTGTCAGAACACTGTCTCGGTGCTTAGCTGTCGGAACACTGCCTCGGTGCTTAGCTGTCAGAACACTGCCTCGATACTTAGCTGTCAGAACACTGCCTCGATACATAGTTGTCCAAACACTGCCTCGAAACATAGCTGTCAGAACACTCCCAGAGAACATAGCTGTCAGAACACTGCCTAGGTGCTTAGCTGTCAGAACAGTGCCTCGATACATAGCTGTAAAAACACTGCCTGGGTAATAGCTGTCAGAACACTGCCTAGGTGCTTAGCTGTCAGAACACTGCCTCTTTACATAGCTGTCAGAACACTGCCTTGGTACATAGCTGTCAGAACACTGCCTAGGTGCTTAGCTGTCAGAACACTGCCTTGGTACATAGCTGTCAGAAGACTGCCTAGGTGCTTAGCTGTCAGAACACTGCCTTGGTGCTTAGCTGTCAGAACACTGCCTTGGTGCTTAGCTATCAGAACACTGCCTCGATACATAGCCGTCAGAACACTGCCTAGGTGCTTAGCTGTCAGAACACTGCCTAGGTGCTTAGCTGTCAGAACACTGCCTCGATACACAGCCGTCAGAACACTGCCTAGGTGCTTAGCTGTCAGAACACTGCCTCGATACATAGCCGTCAGAAAACTGCCTAGGTGCTTAGCTGTCAGAACACTGTCTCGGTACATAGCCGTCAGAACATTGCCTAGGTGCTTAGCTGTCAGAACACTGCCATGGTACATAGCTGTCAGAACACTGCCTCGATACATAGTTGTCCAAACACTGCCTCGAAACATAGCTGTCAGAACACTCCCAGAGAACATAGCTGTCAGAACACTGCCTAGGTGCTTAGCTGTCAGAACAGTGCCTCGATACATAGCTGTAAAAACACTGCCTGGGTAACAGCTGTCAGAACACTGTCTCGATACATAGCTGTCAGAACACTGCCTAGGTGCTTAGCTGTCAGAACACTGCCTTGGTACAGAGCTGTCAGAACACTGCCTTGGTGCTTAGCTGTCAGAACACTGCCTTTGTACATAGCTGTCAGAACACTGCCTTGGTGCTTAGCTGTCAGAACATTGCCTCGATACATAGTTGTCCAAACACTGTCTCGATACATAGCTGTCAGAACACTGCCAGAGAACATAGCTGTCAGAACACTGCCTAGGTGCTTAGCTGTCAGAACACTGCCTTGATGCTTAGTTGTCAGAAAACTGCCTCGATACATAGCTGTAAAAACACTGCCTCGATACATAGCTGTCAGAACACTGCCTAGGTGCTTAGCTGTCAGAACACTGCCTTGGTGCTTAGCTGTCAGAACATTGCCTCGATACATAGCTGTTCAAACACTGCCTCGACACATAGCTGTCAGAACACTGCCAGAGAACATAGCTGTCAGAACACTACCTCGATACATAGCTGTCAGAACACTGCCACAGAACATAGCTGTCAGAACACTGCCTCGATACATAGCTGTCAGAACAATGCCACAGAACATAGCTGTCAGAACACTGCCTTGGTGCATAACTGTCAGAACACTGCCACAGAACATAGCTGTCAGAACACTGCCTAGGTGCTTAGCTGTCAGAACACTGCCTTGATGCTTAGTTGTCAGAAAACTGCCTTGATACATAGCTGTAAAAACACTGCCTCGATACATAGCTGTCAGAACACTGCCTTGGTGCATAGCTGTCAGAACACTGCCACAGAACATAGCTGCAGTCAATGCAGAGTGACTTATCCCAGTTACTATAGAAACTGGTTTTGTTGTGAATGCAACAGAAACATCATGTTTTTGAAAGCATCTATCACCGCTCTTTTATTTCGTGTCCATGCTTATGACTATTTATGCAAAAACAGATGTTCTTCTGGGTTTCATATTGGAAAACACAGATCTTATGTTACCATTCAACACATTTCGAAACTGTCAGTTGTCAAGAAGTGTGGTAAAGACCTTTTTTGCAATCTTTCTATAGTAGAACAGAAACATTCCTGGAGGTAAGAATGCATGGTCTGAGAGATTAGTATGAGCAGCCTTTGTCTGTACATGAGGTAACTGCATAACATGTCCATTAAAATGTGAAACCACACAAGAAGAAAGTGCAACCGTTTGATTGGTTTCTGTGGGAAGTACCCATTCAGACAAAACTGACATGCTCCTCGTGGCAGACACTCTGGGAATCATACTGGCTTTGAGCACCAAAGAACCTCGATACCAGGAAAAATAACACCTGATGATTGTCCACTAGGGGATCCACCCAAGTGGGAAGCTGGTAAAACTGAGCTCTGATCAGTGGAGAAACCAACTCAGTCAGACATGCTCTATTTTTTTTTATTAGCCGGCTAGTTGTCAGTTTTTTGACTCGCCTCAGGTGAGTGAGCGAGCTGAATGTCTAGCCCTGGGTCTGATCCCAGCACATCACAGGAGAGACACTCACACGCAGTAAGAGAAACCTGAAGGTCACCTTGTGATTTCAGACTGTGGGAGGAAATGGGAATATCCTAAGAAATCATGTGCGGGGCATGCAAACCTGCTCCATGCCGTGTGCCTCACTACAAGCCTGCACTGGTACCGTGCTTAAAAAAGATGGATGGATCTGGTGCAGTACCTAAGCAAGTGTGAGGCAACCTTTTGTTGTCTTAAGGGGTAATGAGGCATCATCCCTATCAATCACAACACTGTCCATCACAAGATGAGCATTCATTTTACTTCTCCGGGTTTAAGACCGTTTGTTTATTCCGAGCTTCGGAGCTGCCGAATTGGGCTGAGGATTTTGTGTTTTCTTTGTGACTTTGGGCAGAGTCATGTTGACCAGGGGTGTGTGTTTGTTTTAAATGATAAGACCATACAATACATGAAAGCGTGTCCCTTATCTAAGCTGGAAGTTGGCTTCCTTCTGCTCCTGCCTTTCTGCCCGGAGTGCCTCTCTCAGGTTTCACATTACTGTCTGATGTATAGATACACGTTTGTCCCTAATGGTCCGTCGTTCACGCAGAGCCATCCAACCAAAATTCACAGCTCTGCGCACAGGTGCTTGTAAGAGGTGAGATCGTTTTGTATGGCCCCTCCCCCACCGCTGGGATGCCTTTGGGGGCTGCACTCTTTTGGAATCTGCGGAAACAAGTTTGAAATTCCAGCCACTGTCGTCGTTTACAGATAAAGTCAGCTGTTTAAAAACACGGGCACACGCCCATGGCTCGTGGCGTGCACGCCTGTCTCAGAGGTGACTCAGGATATTAGTCAGGTAACATCTTCTGGAACGCACACGTCTGATGTCAGTTTACAATAATGTGGTTTATATGCATACACACACACACACACGCACACGCACACATACACGCACACATACACACAAAAACAATTTTTACGTGAAGCATTGTTGGCCAAACCTGAACCCAGCACATTCTAATGGGCAACTTCATCTCAGGAGGGTTTAACAGTAAAATTAACAAACTGCTCTTTTTACAAGGTTTCTATAAATATTTGAACAAGGTGGGGCTTTTTAAAATTTTATTATATTATATTTATTTTGTGTCAGTCAGCTCTTTGGGGGTTGATGTGAAATATGAGGATTTCTTCTATTTTCGATTGGCAAAACAATCTTCTCACAGCAAGCACAAAACGCATTTAAGGTTTAAAGACGTGAAGATTGCCAAACCGTATCAGGGGGCACAGGCTTTGGTAACATGCACCTCTTTTCCATAGGAAATGATTGCCAGTAGTAAGAGCTTAATGAGGAGACACTGATTCCCTTACCAGGGCAGCTCGGTGACTCGTAGCTGGTTGGTTCACAGCTGCACAATGGTGAGTTTAAATCTCACCCCCTGCTGTGGAGTTTTCATGTTCTCCCTCTGTCATGTGTCCTCCTATGTACTCCTGTGTCCTCCTTCAGTCTAATGACATGCAACCAAGGGAAATGTTCTCTGTAGATTTCCCATAGTGTGTGAGTGTGTGCCCACTGACGGACTGGCATCCTGAGTATTGACCTGTGTTGCCTGCTGTAGGCTTAAAGTGACCCTGAACTGGATAAGTGCTTTGAAGATGGTGACTTTTATAAGTTATAATCATGAATCATTCCACAGTAGTTCTAGCGACTATGTGGTTTAAAATTGCTTATTACCACTAATAGAGTAAAGAATACTAGGTGATGAATTTTAATATTAATTTGCCTGTGAAATGTTTTTATTAGCTTATGAAAAACAGGACACATTTACACTGGGAAGTTCATTGCATGTGTTAAAATAAAAGACAAAAGCCACAGTAACTAATGGAAATGAGGCAGAGTGAGAATCAGAGAGAAATCCGGTCAGTGCAGAAAGCGGAAGAGTCCCACTTCTACTCACCGCGCCTCAGTCTTTATCTCTGCTACCATCAGTGCATGTTATTGGTCCGGCTATAAATATCCCTGAACAGTGTATAAATTATGCACTTTCTTTTCTTATGTAAATTGCTGTTTATGTTTTCCAGGAAGCTTTCACACCACTGCTATGGTAAAGGAATTTCTCGATTATGGCATTTGTATTTTTGGAAAAGAATAACAAATATCTTTAGTGTCAGTGCAGTGGAGAAAAGACATTTTCCTTTGATCCACTGCCGTCTTTAGTGGAACTCTGAAAGATTCCAACTGCCATGAAATCCGAAGCATGCAGTTACATACGTGGAACTATTTAATTGTCCATGCCATCCTTTGTGCGTACCTGCAGTGGCCCTCTCGAGGGTTCTGTTTGTGTGTACCTGCAGTGGCCCTCTCACGGGTTCTGTTTGTGCGTACCTGCAGTGGCCCTCTCACGGGTTCTGTTTGTGCGTACCTGCAGTGGCCCTCTCGAGGGTTCTGTTTGTGCGTACCTGCAGTGGCCCTCTCACGGGTTCTGTTTGTGCGTACCTGCAGTGGCCCTCTCGAGGGTTCTGTTTGTGCGTACCTGCAGTGGCCCTCTCACGGGTTCTGTTTGTGCGTACCTGCAGTGGCCCTCTCGAGGG
>JAOYFF010000036.1:25388597-25405919 GCA_025773925.1 Cryptomyrus ogoouensis | reverse complement strand
CTCCTGCTCTTGAGTGGGATTGTTGGTTGACGTCACACCAGTCTCTGCAGGATATATTTCTGAGTATAACACTCCTGTTCTTGAGTGGGATTGTTGGTTGACGTCACACCAGTCTCTGCAGGGTATATTTCTGAGTATAACACTCCTGCTCTTGAGTGGGATTGTTGGTTGACGTCACACCAGTCTCTGCAGGATATATTTCTGAGTATAACACTCCTGCTCTAGGGTGGGATTGTTGGCTGACGTCACACCAGTCTCTGCAGGGTATATTTCTGAGTATAACACTCCTGCTCTAGAGTGGGATTGTTAGCTGACATCACAATAAATCAAACATCATATTTCTGAGGGTGCAGCCTTGACATCAAACAAGGTTTGAGTATGACCAGTTAAATTACAATCTTAATTGCTGAAAAATAGTTTTTACCTGTAGTTCTCTCATTTGTTACTAATAGCATAAGAATGACGATTAACTGAAATTCGTTTGTGCTGTAGCTCTATTTGTTACTAATGGCATAACAATGACAATTAACTGATTGGTTTTCCCATCAGTTTGCTGGATGATGTCCCTGCCCAGACAGGGGACGTCACACAGCCAACGTCACTGCAGTCCCATGGAAAGATTATAACTTTGGCTTCTTGCTCAGTAAGTCAGTAAGCCTCTTTGCTACGGAGCTCCTATGACAGATCTGACTCAGTGGATCAAAGTAACTATAATCTTGTCAAGGCAGATTTAAGAGAAGGATTGCTCTGAGGTCAAGAATTTCATCGCAAATCCCCCACCCCCAGTTAAGATCTCAAAACTGACTGTTTCCCAGGTTTTGCAGAGATAAGGTATTCTTTCTTGTTTTTTCATGCTCTACCATGTGTGATTTTCTTTACTGTCATACACAGAAGTGAGACACAGTTTGGGATTTCAGAATCCTTCCAGAAATCCATCCGTATGCGAGCCGTGTATGCCATATGCGTATCATGGGGGAGCTGGTGGGGGAGGGGGGCTTCAGAGCCAATGACATGTGTACCCTGCGATGGATGGGCATCATATCCACGCTGTACCTCTGCTACCTAAAAATTAATCAACAGAGTGCATCTGAAAAGCAGATATATCTGTAACAAATTACTGAAAACAGATGATAACTATAGAAGCATGCCGAAAATCCATGAAAAGGAGTGAAAACATTCTTTCTGTTGAGTGTGGGGGTGTCTCTGCTTAGCATACAGGAGCAGAAATGCCTTTCTCAGGCTGTGTTGTCCCTTTTTGGAGATACTCTGAGCGGGATCATGATTGGATGACCAGCGACTACTGAAATCTGTCAGACTCTGGAGCTCTAGCCAAGAAGCCGACGCTCAGTAACAGGAGTCCGTCTCGCTGTCTGAACTGCCAGTGTAGGTTTTCCCTGTTTTTTTTGAAGCATTGTTGGGATAATGAAAAGTTTGCTTTGTGTTCCATATGTATTTTTCATAATTCTTGAATTTCAGGGAACTGTTTGTTCTAAAACATTACTGTAAAAGTTCTACCAGAATCATAAGAGAAAGGAGTAACGTGTGCTGGCCGAGGTTTGTAGCAAACACCACCCAACCAATAAGTCCAATAAGTGCTGAAGATGGAAAAAAGGTGGAACACTGTGGTTCTCCAGGGAGTAGGTCCTCATAGTGAGGACTTCAACAGTGGACATTTACTTTTTACTTTACTTTGCCTTTCATCAATGTGCTCAGTTGATAGGGGCAGTGGAGGGCATATTGTGGACCACACAAATGACCTGCTTCTCTCTGGACAGTTCCAGAAAGTTCCAGAAAGGAGGTGGGCCGGCAAATGGGACTGATCACAGAGCCGCAGTCTCAGCTGGATGAAGAGCTGAGCCTCATCTCCCCAAGAAGGCTAGTCTCCAGTGTTCAGCTAGATTTATGTGGGAACGTCTCTAGATGATACCTGTCAGTAGCAGTGACACTTCCTGTG
The DNA here is from genome assembly GCA_025773925.1 of Cryptomyrus ogoouensis. Classification (NCBI taxonomy): domain Eukaryota; kingdom Metazoa; phylum Chordata; class Actinopteri; order Osteoglossiformes; family Mormyridae; genus Cryptomyrus; species Cryptomyrus ogoouensis. The sequence continues at coordinate 25,403,965 of JAOYFF010000036.1, read as the reverse complement.
TGCAAATGCATTTCTCAGTGCTGTAAGCTCAATGGTGAGTCTGTTGGCAGTGAACCCCAAGGTTAACAGGGTCGTCAGGTGTTTCCCTGATGTCCAGTCTGCTGTGTGCAGATTATTCACACTACAGCCTGTGCATGACATGCTCAGTAACATTGGCGTATCACCAACCTGTGTCACTGAACTCTACATGATCGGAGATCTCTTTTAAAGACCCATGACCTCAACTACGACACTCTGGAGAGGATGTGGGCTTATTTCTGCACTTTTGCTGCCAATTTTCTACATCTGCTGGGGAGCTGGACTGGTCTTGGTGACGTCGGTGTAATGGACAGTCTCTTTAACACTCCTCACTCAGCAGGCAGATCTCAGAAATCTGTCAGACTGGCCCACTTTTCCTGTGGTTGATACCTTAGCTGTGTGCAGGTCCCCACACACATTCCCATGCTCACACTGCACTGTGCACACAATGCACCATGCTCATACTTCATCATGCTCACACTTCACCGTGCTAAGACTTCACCACTAATGATACTGGAGTTTTGCTGAGACCTAGCCACATACAACCCAATTCTGATAACAACACCATTGTGAACAAGGTCATTGACATAGTTCCATTACCACTCCACAGCTGACCATCATACATATTTTAGGACTGCAAGTGGTCCTCTGAGAATTGGATAGTGTAATGTCATGGTTGTCTATACGAGCCCTATATCCCTGAGCAATTTAGTGAACCTATTGTTTTGGTAGGTGGTGTGTGGCTCAGTGGTTGGGACTCTGTGTCTGTCTTCAGAAAACTGGTGGTTTAATTAATTGTTGGGCCCTTAACCCCGATGGCTCCAGGGTCAAGCTGACCCCACTTTCTCAACTGTACGTTGCTATATAAATAAATGTAATGTGTTGCACCCGATAGTAATTCTAACACACCAGGTGCTTTTTGTCTGCCTTGGCTCTCGTCTTCTGGGTCGAGTCCCTTGTCATAAATGAACATTCCATTGGATTCATTAGTGACAGGTGTGAGAAATGTGAGTGGGGTCAGTCACACACCCTGGTGTCCTACTTCACTGGCTTTAATGTTTTGGTTCTGGATCTTGGAGGTTCCTTTGAGAAGTGTCTGAGGAGTGTTGTGTAGCCACTGTGTGTTATTACCCAGAACTAGTAGCTGCTGTTCTGATTTGTTTAAATGTCTAAACATCAACTCAAAGCGTGTTCTACTGCTCATGTTTCCATTTCATTGGATTTTGGTAAGAAAATGGCAGATCCTCCACCAGCAACAGCCTTTGCTGACTGAACTGGATTGTTCTTGCGCTTTGACTTGCATGTGTCCACTGTCCACTCCTAAAATGACACTAAGTTACACGCATGACTATTCTTCCGGGGAAATGCATTTCAGGATCTATATATGCCTAACCCCAGAGTCAGAGGGAAAAGGGTGTCAAATCAACAGATCAAGTGATCTGCAAACCAGAGATCTACTGAGACGTCTTAGCTATCAATAGGATGACTTTGATAAACATGCCTCGGCCAGCAGCAGGTGGGTGGGATTTCCTGAACATCTGTCAGTCTATTAATTTTGCAGGGGAACCAGGACAAAGTGAACAGCCAGATATTAAGTAATCAAGTAATAAAATGTATTGAGTCCATTTGCTGATTTTTACTGGAGAACAGATGGAAAAGGTCAAATGTCTCACACCACATAGTGTAAACAATGCAGAAATGGAGTGTCTAGATGAATAATATTTTTTTAACTGCTGCAGAATTAATCAGGTTTTCTTATGCCTTTCACATTTTTACAGTATATCAAAGGAATGGAGGTGGGCCAGGAAAGTCTGCCCAGCTGCTGCTTGACACACAGGGCAGAGCAATGAGTGTCAAGGCAATTTAACCCCTGCTTGTGCTATCAAGTCACCTCAAGAGTAAATGCAGCACATTTACCGCTTTGCATTCCATCCACTGAACTTAATGTCTCCTTAGCAAAATTAGCCTGTAAGGGGAATGTTTGCACACTGTTAGCGATGCTTCGGACCCAAACGTAGGGCTGCTAATCGCAGCCATACTGTCTTTCTCTTGAAATAAACGGAGAAACAGGATATCAGTGAGAACTTGGCTTGGGAAACTTTGGCATGCAGACTTTGGGTTTGCTTTTAATTAAAATTTATCTTTTGAAAAAATTGTAGGCCACTGAGAATGGGGGGGGGGGCTGGCTTGGATTAAGGGTGGCAGGACCTTCCCTGGTCTAAGGGGATGCCAGGATTTTGGAATGATTTATTAATAACCCAAACCTGTTTGTAGTTTTAATTTTTTTTTTTGAATTATGTCATATGTAAGATATTGGGATGTGACTTGGGATTGATCCAGGATGGCAGGAAAATGGGGGAGGATTTATGTCTCATATTACTCATTTTGAGGCTGAACAGCAAGTCAAAGCCAGCAGAAAAGCTCAGGCCAGCGGGATTTCCCCCTTTTTCTGTGCAATTCTGTGAGTGGCCTGAGGGTGATTAATGAGATTAGGGTAAGGTGCGTCAGCTTGGAGCCAACTGCCAGGCGTGACCGTGCCAGGCGTGACCATGCCCTCTACAGCCAGTTTGGTGCCCTGCAACTGATTACCACTCAGAGACTCATTGCCACTTATGGTGCCAAGTGGTACTTTTTTAAGTCTGTCACATCTGAAATGTGTGTGGAGGCACTATGTTGGGATTTCCTGCTTTTGTGATGAAAAGGTTATGGGGAAACTTCTTTACCTTTACATTTATGTATTTAGCAGATAATACATAAGAAGGATACAACCAACAGAACTGCTTGGCTGAGCTTTCTACGAGTGACCAGTAACAAGTGCAAGGTAGCACTGGAGCAAGAGCTGCAATACAACATTGTAAGAACCTGGAATCGGTAGAGCTAATCGCACCCTGAGGACGAGGTTCCTGCTAGACAAGTACAAAGCACAAGAGCGTGCAGTGTTACCAAAAGAGCATAAGCAAGAGATAGCAGATGAAGACAGAGCTGTTCAGGGATAGGGTCAGCTCTTTGGGGTCGTCCTGACATTGTGGCTGCCTGTGCGATTTCACGTGAATAAATACACAGTTTCACGTGCATATTTATGACTTAATATGAGATTCAGGTGAGCTGACGTACAACAATGTCAGACTGCCTGCTCTCCTAAGCCTGCTCTTCCCATTTCAAGATTTTCCACTTTTTTTTTTTGCTATTTAGGACTTTATTCCTTTTTAACATCGAACGACTTGCAAAAGAAGTCCTCTGTCTCTGTGCCTAAGCAGCCCTAGATGACGACCTGCGTCTTATACATCTGCTCACATTGGGCCCGGTATTTTTTCTGGTGGAATACAGCTTTAAGGATTTTGTTAATGATACAACCATTCAGGAATGTGAATGTGTATCCATAAAAACAGGAGGCTGTATCTGAGCCCTATTCTGCTGAAGCCATGGTCAGCTGCAACCATGGGAGTGTTTACTCAGAGGAACTATCTAGAAATTTTCCTTTTGCTGAGATCCACATAACCCTATTTGTTTATATATCAACGGTTCATTCCTATTATGTGCATACAGCGAACATTTGTTGAACTGACTCATCGTAAATATTTTAGCAGTTTTATAAAATGATAATAAAGTCAAAGGTATATAGCTCGTGAAATTAACCTGACTCCAACAGCACAGGCTGACTTCAACTTTTAATCGCCCACAACCACAGCAGTGAAATACAAAATGGAAAGCAGATTCGTGATAGACTTTGAATATGGTTGTCATGGCAGCCTGCAATCTGTATTGCTGCGCCTGTTTTCGATAAAATCTGTCTCCTTGGGGATCGATAGAGTGCAGAAAGGAGAAAGGACATACTACTCTAATGATGCAGTCATTGTATCCTTGTATCCATTTTCAATAGCCTCTTATTCAATTTTGTGGTGATTCAGAGCCCGCATTAAAAGAATAGGATAGTACTCTACATGTAGGATCAAAGGATCGTTTGTGATGCATAATAAACCCGAAACAGCACGCAGAGATGCACGTGCCTCAGGTAATTTAGTCATCAGTTCACCACCTGCATTAAGCTCCAGGTCATCATGTGAACACGCAAAGAGCCTGTGAGTCTGTGGGATGAGGAACAGAACATAAGCACTCTGTGTTGCAGAAATGTGAGAACCACACACACCATCATGGGATGATGCCACAATGTCCATTTTACTGATAGAAGAAAGCTCTGTACCTCATACTCTGTCCTGCTTTTTGGCCTTGCTTGAGCAAGAGCAAAATTCATACATTTATAATCTGTTCATGTATTTTGTTAACCAAGCCTGTCAGCACTTTTGGAGAGGGGGGAAATTATTTGGCTTTTTCTTGGAAGGCAGTTTTCCATCTGAAGACAATTCACTGACCATTGGTAAACAACTACAAATTAGACATAAATTCAGTTTTCCTGGACTTATATACTTTTTGCCCAAGTAGCAAACAAAATTAAATTCTGTACTTCGTCCTTGGCCATAACTGAAGTCTTTCTGGTTTTTGACTTTCCAACTTTCATATTGATGTCTGAGTAAAGTGGCTAATAATTAAGTGATACATTAATCTGTATTGCTTGCATAATGCTCTGAGTTAACGAAATAAAATAAAGATGATTCATTATTTACTATATGTATATTACTGCTTTATACGGATCTGCTTTTAATGTTAAAAAATAGCAAGTCATAAATAAAACCTCAAACAACCATAAAGTATCTCCAGTGGCAGTGTTCAGACACTACATGTTTGCACACATGTGTTAGGGAGGTATCTGGAGAGCTCAGTGATGCTGCCCATCAAACGCTCACTGCATTGTAGCCACATTTTAGCTGAACTACAGATTTCAGGGTCCCGTCACATAAATGACTTGGCTAAATGGCCTAAGCTGCCCATCCTGGGGCACCATGGTGAGAAGAGCGTGTGGAGAGAACATCCAGGAGAAGCTGGAATGTGAGTTACATGAATGAATTAATGATGATGAGGAAGGGGGAGATCTGGAGATGCAGGAAGGAGCCGCCCTTGTGATTCTTGGCCTTCTAAGAAGTCCCCGGGTTCTGGTGCCAAGGGCAGAAAACTCTGGGATGGTCACAGGGAATCTCTGTTTAATGGTTCCTGTGAAGATAAACGATCTGGGGTGAGCTTCTCGATAACGACTGATAGTGGCAAACAATGAACAAGATAGCAAATGACACAGGTAAAGCACGAGCGAGATTCACGAGTGTTTCCCAAAACATCATTATTATAGGACTTATGAACAAACTTAGTAGTATTTTCTTGGCTCCTTCCCATCCTGTAAGTCATAAGAAAAACACAGACTGATGATAACAGGAACATCCATCCCATTTATTTCAGCGGCGAAACATAACTTAAATGATTATCACATCAAATTTATGCAAATATAAAGAAAAAAAGCTTGAAAATCAAAGCACACAGAGAAGCACACAAAATTTATATAAAAATAAACTGACACATTTGTCTCTATATATATATATGTGTGTGTGTTTAACATGCAGTCTAAGTTAGCATGCTATGTATTTTAGCATGCTGTGTATATTAACATGCTGTGTATGTTACCATGCTGTACATGGGCGTCGCCACCATTAAATCTGAGGGGGATGTGGCCCCCTCACATTTCATAATTATTCATTTGGACCCCCCCCCCACATTTAACATAAAATATTAGTTTACCCAGCGCTGTGTCCCCCCCACAAATGCTTCTGATGCCCCTGATGCTGTGTATGTTAGCATGCTGTGTATGTAATCATAGTGTGTATGTTAGCATGCTGTGTATGTTAGTATGCTGAGTATATTAACATGCTGTGTATGTCAATGCTGTGTATATTAGCATGCTGTGTATGTTAGTATGCTGAGTATATTAACATGCTGTGTATGTTAGTATGCTGAGTATATTAACATGCTGTGTATGTCAATGCTGTGTATGTTAGCATGCTGTGTATGTAATGATAGTGTCTATGTTAGCATGCTGTGTATGATAGTATGCTAAGTGTATTAACATGCTGTGTATGTCAATGCTGTGTATGTTAGCATGCTGTGTATGTTAGTATGCTGAGTATATTAACATGCTGTGTATGTCAACGCTGTGTATATTAGCATGCTGTGTATGTTAGTATGCTGAGTATATTAACATGCTGTGTATGTCAACGCTGTGTATGTTAGCATTCTGTGTATGTAATCATAGTGCCTATGTTAGCATGCTGTGTATGATAGTATGCTAAGTGTATTAACATGCTGTGTATGTTAGCATGCTGTCTATGCTGTCTTGAATTCAGATTTCAAGGTGATTCTCAGTTCAGTTCTGAATGGTGCACAACCCTCTTATGTACTCAACTGTATACAGTATTAAAACAATGAGCCTTTTTTGCACTAATTAATAGACCATATTTTAGTTTTATATCATAATATTGACATTGACCAGTTTTTAGTGCAGCACTCAGCAGACCTAAGCATTGTGGGGACAGGAACAAGCAGGTAGAACAGATGGAGGAAGAAACATGGTGTGGGTGGAAAGAATGCTTTTTTTATTAATGTCTTTAAAAAGACAGTTGAATGTTCACACCTCTACTTTACTGCCAGCTCAGTCACAGACTGAGCCCCTCACACCTTTCCCACCTCACCGTCACTTCATGGCTGGACGCTTATCAGGTAGGCGGTTATCACATGGAATGATGGGAAGGGGGCCGGGTCAGGCTTACCCAATCCCCTAGCCCCATGTGCTGAGTTATTATTATTACATCATTATCATTATTATTCCCTTGTCTAAAAAAGGGCATCACTGTGTTTTTGTACTGTATTTCAGGCAACTTCTGTGTTTCTGAGACTGAATGGTGGGCAAAAGTTCAAATAAAGAATAAGGTAGAAATGACTGTGCAGGTCAGCACATGATGTTAATGTATTACGAACTTCTTTAGGTAGAAAGGAAGCAATGGAAGACTTCTGTATCTTCATGGATTGCATGTAAAGCAATTGCTTATGTGGACAGGAATCATACAGGAACATTAATGTCAAAAGGCCTCAATTTGTTACTTATTTCTTCTCTTTTAGAAAATGCAGCAATGTTATTTTGACTAAACAAGCAATGCTAATATGTTATTTGGTTAAATGCCCCATATTTTGTAAGGCTGCATAATTAATGAAGATATGGATGTCATGGTGATTGCAGTAGTGGTGCAAATATCTGTCTTAAGCATTAATCACTGCATTGCTAATAATTAATTGTATATAAACTGTGCTGATGCTTAACATTGTTTTATTCACTCAGTAAAGGCCCTTAGTGCCCTGTGACCTGAAATCTTCTGGAAATGCTTTGCTACAAAATTTCCAGTGAACCAAAATAGCCTTAACCCTTTATGAAACAGAAATGCAGTATAACCATAGCTGTTCCTGTCTTTAGAGCCGTGCCTTCACTTACCTTCACTGCATATTTTCATGGTTGACAGGTTTCTCTATAGTATGATTAAGATATCACAGGGTCTGACTTTAAGCTGGCTTCTCATTCTCTCTAGTCAGTTCTTTTCTGTGTTTGGGGATGGAAGATGCCTGAGCCCCTCGGTGATGAGGATATTTGGATGACAGAAATTGCCAGAGAAGATTTAATATCAGGGAGGCTCTGAATTGACGTAGGTGCACAGATGAAAAAATTGGATTAGTTTATTAAGATGTTCCAGTTGATGGTCATCTGAGCTTTATTCTGAATCTTTTTACAAACTGCAAAGGTGTGTATTTCCATGTGTTGAGCTGATTCCAAATACTGAATGTATCTGGCAATGGTTGCATGGTTGCGGGTTTTTATCAGAGCACATGATACTGATTGAGACACATTTCTTTTCTCTCCCACAAGTTTCTCATTAGTATTAAATGGAGAGAATACAATTCTTGTATAATTACTTGGTTACTTGGTATATTTTTTTCTTTGTAATCCAATTTCGTACTTAAAACATATGAATTTCTGAGCCAGATGCGATTATGGGGTTGACCATGTCTTTTCAGAGTATATATGTATGCTGTTTTTATTTACTACTCCAATATATTTCATATATCCCTATAATGGAAAACACATTGTAGGCTTAAAATAAGCAGTAGATAAATTAATAAATGTAAACGTGTGGTCATGTTTTAGCTATTCTAGCATACATTACTATATACTCTTAATGGTTTAATAGTTTAATGTGGATTAGGGAGCAGACTTAAATGTAAATAAATGTATTTGCTACTGTGGACATACATGTCACTTAATACGGACGATGACGTCAAATACAGGCTTCTGCCTCATAATATAAGGTAGTTGTGTACAGTGCTTCTGTGGCAGATTTTCACAGTTGGAACCTTGCATGTATGTCCTTCACATCAGTCAGGATATCAGAGTTACAGCTCCATGGGGAGGGAATTGTGGAAGTTTTGTATATAGAAAAATGTTCTGAGGGCAGAACGAAAAACGATTGGCTTAGAGAGATAACCAATCAGATTGTAGAGGCGGTGGGTCCAAGCAACTACAGGAGACGGGACCAAGACATCTGACTGCTTCGACCCACCTCCACTGATTGGTTGCCTCTCTAAACCAATCATTTTTCGTTCTGTCTTCAGAACATTTTTCTGTAAGTAAAACTCCCATCAGCCACAAAATGCACTGGCCATCCAATCCATGCTCACCACACACGTGTGTACAATTAAGAGGAGACGTTTTGCCCTTGATTCTTTGCACATAGCCTGGTGTGTAACAGAATGTAGCAAATAAAATTCTGGTCAGCTTCTTCAGGGGTCATGGAAAATGACGGGAACATTCAAAATTTCAGTTCATAGGAACATTGACAGTGAGACTTGGGCCTGCAGCATGGCTGCAAGATAAGGCCAGTGAAGCTGGAGGGTAATGGTGCAGAATAATGTGAGGGCCTCTCTACTGTTCACAGGGCGACTTCACATGGAGCAGCCTATCTGGTCGAACTGTGCATCTAAAGGCCATGCCCATCCAGAGCCTCTCGGAGCTGGAGCGGGTCAGGCTGCAGGAAGTGGCCTTCAGCCGCCTCAGCCAGGACTACGACATGGGCTGCCAGATCACCATCCCAAAAGGTAGGGAAGCTTGCAGCTCAACAGCTATTCAACTTCAGAGGTAGGGAGGCCTGCAGCTCATCAGCTATTCACCTTCAAATGCAGGGAAGTCTGCAGCTTATCAGCTATTCACCTTCAAAGATAAGGAGGCCTGTAGCTATTCAGCTATTCAACTTCTGAGGTAGGGAGGCCAGCAGCTCAGCAGCTATTCACTTTAAAAGGTAGGGAGGCCTGCAGCTTATCAGCTATTTGTCTTCAAAGGTAGGGAGTCCTGAAGCTCATCAGCTATTAACCTTCAAAGGTTAGGGAGGCCTGCAGCTCATCAGCTATTCACCTTCAAAGGTAGGGAGGCCTGCGGCTCATCAGCTATTCACCTTCAAAGGTTAGGGAGGCCTGCAGCTCATCAGCTATTCACCTTCAAAAGTAGGGAGGCCTGCAGCTCATCAGCTATTCAACTTCTGAGGTAGGGAGGCCTGTAGCTATTCAGCTATTCAACTTCTGAGGTAGGGAGGCCAGCAGCTCAGCAGCTATTCACTTTAAAAGGTAGGGAGGCCTGCAGCTTATCAGCTATTTGTCTTCAAAGGTAGGGAGTCCTGAAGCTCATCAGCTATTCACCTTCAAAGGTTAGGGAGGCCTGCAGCTCATCAGCTATTCACCTTCAAAGGTTAGGGAGGCCTGCAGCTCATCAGCTATTCACCTTCTGAGGTAGGGAGGCCTGCGGCTCATCAGCTATTCACCTTCTGAGGTAGGGAGGCCTGCAGCTTATCAGCTATTCACCTTCAAAAGTAGGGAGGCCTGCAGCTTATCAGCTATTCACCTTCAAAGGTAGGGAGGCCTGAAGCTCATCAGCTATTCACCTTCAAAGGTAGGGAGTCCTGAAGCTCATCAGCTATTCACCTTGAAAGGTTAGGGAGGCCTGCAGCTCATCAGCTATTCACCTTCAAAGGTAGGGAGGCCTGCAGCTCATCAGCTATTCACCTTCAAAGGTAGGGAGGCCTGCAGCTCATCAGTTAATTCCCATCAGTCACAACAGTATCTTTCACTAGACCTGAATCTGCTTTCTTTGCTGTATGAGTTCCTCTCAGTAATTCCATTTTTAAAACCTTTAAAACTTTAATGGCCTCCAATTCATGGGTAACTTGTGCTGCACCTAGCATCTCCAGCCAGTCACAGTAACACAACATCTTTGTTTCCTTCTGAACCCTCATTTTATATCTATATCAATTTGGTTGTTGATGTTTAGTACAGTCATTCTGTATATCCATACTGGTAAGCAGCAGTTGGTATAGGAGTTTGCAAGACTGGCCTGGGTAAGCTCATTGGTTTGTTAAGAGTAGTGCCGCTCGTCCTCATGCAGTTCTTCAGTGACTTGGGTTTAAATAACCTCAACCAGACAATCACATTTTGATTCTTTGCGATGGACCCTATGTTATGACAAGATATAAAAATGTGCAGTTCAGGGAGCTTCAAAATAGGTACGGCTCCTACACGATGACCTACTAGGTGCTTTCTGTAGCACACATGTGATGGTACAATACATTTAACGTAGACATAGAGCAGTTCCACAGCCTCAGTGTGCCCTAAGGCACAACTCTGCCGACAGAGTGGGAAAGAGCAGCCCTCCAACAGGGCAGCAGGACCTGCCCAGGTTTCCCGCTCCTTCTGTGACAGCCCTGCTCTGTTCCACGTCAAGCTGCTGCTGTCAGCTTGAGGCGCCCAGGGGATCGAATTCCCTCATGTACTCCTGCTTCAGTCTGGCCTCCATAATCCAGGACAGATGCCTGCCATGCATTTCCATCCTCGGCACTGCCGCATGAAATCAAGACCATGCCTTTTCTAGAAGAGATCGCAGACTGTCCGTAGCCAGTGGCAACAGCGGTGAATTTTGTCATGCCTTTCAAGAAGTCTTTATGGCAGCTTTTAACAGTCAGAATGTGGGTGTTCAAAACAGACACTGATTGGCCTTTCTTTTTAATAAGAGAGTCCATCTGGAGAATGAAAATGCACGAATTATTTTACTGTGATTTACTGCTATCAGGGAATTATTGAAACAGACAATATATCAATGAAGATTACAGTCTACTTTTGTATTTAGGTTTGCCTCAACATATTTCATTTGGCTTTATTGTTTATGTTTCTACATTATATTATTTCTTTGTAGGTTTTTCCCCATTTTTCTGTGTACAGAGGCCTTGGCACATAACGAGGGACAGGAGATCCCTCTGTTTTTTCGTGTACTACAAACCCTCTGAAAAGAATCCAAACCATTTCCTCTTATATGCACAAAGTCAGGGCAGTCGGTGAATCTAAAATGACTTGCAGGTGGGAATAATGGCTGTCCATTCTACCTTACACATTGCCTTTCATTTAGGCCAAGAACAGGCTGTGAGAATAAATAAATCACACCAGATGTATTTCATGGTAAGATGCATGAATGCATTCTGATTATCTTTGTTTCTTTTCAGATGGGCATAAACGCAAGAAGTCACTGCGAAGGAAGTTGGATTCATTAGCAAAAGAGAAGAACAAAGATAAAGGTGCAGTGAAAGAAAGATACAGCACATCTCCTGGTTAAACTTAGTTAAATTATCAGGTGCCTTTGCTGTTTCAAGAGAAATATTCCACTTATTATTATGATTTAGTTGTTTAATTTTTTGTTAGTTTGTTCATATTATTATAATATAATAAAATCGGCTCGTGGGACGCTAATATTGTTAATGTTAACATAATAATATTATTCATTTTTTACTTCATTCTGGTGTTGGAAAAAAGTCTTAACTCAGCTACTGATAACATGATTAGTTTTTTTTCCATTCCTAGCCGTAGAGATAAGTGCTGCTGCCCTTAGGACAGCGAGTGTGTAGGATTGTGGCAAAGCATTGTGGGCCTTTGGTCCCTCACAGCTGGCCTTTGTTTTCACACACATCGGTCAGCCAAGTCTTTGGCGGCTTGAAAATGGAGCCTTTGATCTGTGGTACTGATATCAAACTGGACCCAGAGCACCAGACCTGGATCACTGGACCCAGAGCGGCGGTGCTGACATAATAGCGAGAGAGAACACCCAGAGCTGCACTTCTTACAGCACTGCAGTGGCTGAGGCAGCAAGAATGTGCAAGAATGTTGCCGGTCAGGGATCACACGAAAACTGGTCGAGCTCTTGGTTTTCCTGGGTTGTGTCTAAGCACGTCCCACTCCTCATGCTCCTCATGTGTGTGCAGAGCAGGGTCACAAGCATGCATACGTGCATATGCATCAGATCATTTTTCTGGTGTCAGAATCTGTGTCCTTAGCTGTCTGGCTATCGCTGCAGTGCAGGCTTGTAATGGTTAAGACTCGGAAGCCCCCGTTTGACTCAACCGGGAATTCTAATAATATCCGCAGTTAAGGGCCCTACCATGTATCTGATTGCCAGTTCAAGTCCTGGGATGCAAGGTTTACAATGCGATTGCATAAGCTTCATTTATTGCTGTGTACGTAACACAGTGAAATTCCTGCTTGTGTGCTTCCTCCAGAACATAGTGCCATATAAACACAATGCAATAAAAATAAGACAAGTGTAATCAAGTGAAATTATCAGCATTTATGTTGGATAGGTTATAGAAAAACACTAATATAATAATACAGTTGTCTTTGTAAGAGCATAAAAGCTAATTTATGTGGAAACATTAGCTAAGAAACTATTAAAAATGTAAATGTTCCTGTCTCCTCCCCTCCCTCCTCCCTTGAAGAGTTTGTGCCGCAGGCTTTTGGCATGCCACTGTCCCAGGTGATCGCCAATGACCGCACACACAAGCAGCGGCAGGACACCCACAAGGATGAGCACCGTGACGTCAGCGACCTGGTGTCCTCCATCCTGCAGTTTGCCACCAAGCGACCTAACAAAGAGCTGTCCAGCAGCAACTCGTCTGTCAGTTCTTCCTCAGAGACACCTAATGAGTCCACCTCACCCAACACTCCCGAACCAGCACCCCGGGCCCGCAGGCGGGTACGGCTCCCCTCCTCATGGTCCAATAGTCAATGCCTCCCTCATCCCACCCGCTGAGGCTCATAAACATCAGGTCCAGACCAACTAACAAGGATCTGTATGACAGTTTGAACATCAGAATCCTATTGATCTCATTATCTTTATTTAATAATTGCTAGACACTTGTGTTAGGGTGTTTTATTACTTTTTAGTGAATTTCAGCTTGCAATTCATCCAATTTGTAAAATAAAAAAGGCTTTATTCGACTTGAGAAAACAGGAGATAAAGCATGCATTATGATGTCATAGCAGCTCCACAAGCTTCTGGGGTGCCTGACAGGAAGCTTGTTTCAGAAGATAGAGAGCATGAAACCCCCCACCCCATCTGGGCAGAGGAGGAGGGAGAGAGGTGATGTAATTCCCCCGCGTTGCTCTGCATTCGGCAGGGCGCGATGTCTGTGGATTCCATCACCGATCTGGATGACAGTCAGTCCCGCCTCCTGGAGGCCCTACAGCTCTCGCTGCCGGCCGAGGGGCCCAGTAGGAAGGAGAAACATCGTGACAAGAAACTCAGCCTGAACCCCATCTACAGGCAGGTGCCGCGGCTGGTGGACAGCTGTTGTCAGCATCTGGAGAAATACGGTGAGCCTGGGGACTATGCCTTAGGCTGGTCCATCACCTGCAGTTCTGGTTCTCACTGTGAATGGGGGACACGGCTAGCCCAGACTGCCAAGGAAAAAGTATGATGGCAGGGCATGCTGAAGTGCCGATCCACATTGTGGCTCACAAAAAAGGATTTTACTGAAAACTCTAAACAAGAAACACAGGATACAAAAGGACCATGAAGGGTCAAAACAGAGTAGGAAGACAACACTGACTAAAGCAGGGAGCTACACAGGAACAAGCAGATAGAAACTAGAAGCTAAGCACACCAAAAAAACAGCAAGTAACAGCTAACCTACTCAACATAAACATGGCAAACTGGAGCAAATAACCACAATGACTGATTCAGGAACAGACTAAGGGCAGAAGCACAGCTAACAAAGGCATGACGAGGGATAGGTGTGGGTCATTACACAAGTACATACTAATACAACAAGGAACAGGTGAGGGTAATTAATAATCACTGGACTTAAACACTGGGAAAGACTAGAACCAAGGGTACAGAACATTTTTACAGAACTAGACAGGGAATTGACAGACATAAGTCAGGAACCAATCCTGACAGAGAGAGCTGGGCAGATGCTTTCCTTCTTTGTCACAGACATTGATTTATAAACTGGAGGCTGCTAGTTCAAAACTTGAGGTACCACCTCTGGGTGCCAAGAAAGGGTATCAGCCCAGGGTTAGGAATCAGTGGCATCTGCTTAAGGCCCAGTGGCCATCAGGGAGTGACCCTGTCTGATCTACCTGTCTGACTGAGTAAGGAAGTGACAATTAAATTTATAAAATTTTGCTTAGGGTGCCAAAAAGATATGGGACAGCCCTGTTTACCTGTGTTGCTTGAGTGTGAATGACTATTTTGAAAAACCCTATTTTGACATTATGTATAAGAAGGCATTTAACTTCATATAAGATCTGTTGCAGGACAATGTGATTTCCACTATATATTTCTCATTTTTGTTTAGTTAGCTGGTTAGATTTGTTCAATTAGTGAAATATAGTGAAACTTAAAATTAAACTTAAAAATCGTTTCTATTTTTGTGCCATCAGTTATTCCTTTTGATGAGATTTCAGCCTGTTAAGCTGGGATTTCCCACTTTTTACTTAGGTCTCCAAACTGTTGGAATTTTCCGGGTTGGAAGTTCTAAGAAAAGAGTGAGGCAGGTAGGAATCGTTGGAGGAATTGATTGGAGTTGTCAGATTTGTAGCTAATAGCTAAAATATGCAAAATATAGGTAAATTCATTGTATGCATAAATTCAATGTTTTATTTTAGTTACTCCAAAAATTAGTTGATATAGTACGGAAGCGTATTACTGCCACGACATAAAAAATATTCTCACTATCACGTTATAACGTTAAAATATTACATTATAACATGAAAACATCATGTTCAAATGAAACCGTATCACCTTATAACATGAAAATATTATGTTATACCGAGAAAACCTATCCCGATAGGATTAAAAGTTAAATTAATCAGGGGCGGTGTTATGCCGAAAAAGGCATCCCCATTTGATTTTGCGTCAAGTACATGAGAAATATATCCCCTTACCGACTTCATTACATTTACACTGACCGCAGCCTGAAGTACGTTTTCTTAATACAATAATTTGGAGACAAGTGTCATCTGAGCTACGTGGTGCAACACTATTTACACAATTTTAG
>JAOYFF010000036.1:25363745-25377170 GCA_025773925.1 Cryptomyrus ogoouensis | reverse complement strand
CACAAAATGAACCGGATAAAACAAGAAGAGCATATACTGTACTAAACACATCTAAGCACATTTATAAAAACAGTAATCGTCTGCTCCTTCTGTGTGCCACACCCCCTCGTTAATCCCGTGTGGAATCCCTGTGTGATCGGCTGTTTCTGGTTGTTTTTATTAGCCCTCTGTATTTAGTCCGCGTTTCAGTTTGTTTCCCTAGTCCGGTCATTGTATTGTCCGTCTGCATTTTGCATGCCTTAACTGTAATTAAGCCCCATATTCCCCGATATCCTGACGTCTGCGCCTTTGTCTTCGTTCTGTCCCCACTGGGCATGACAATATTATTATAATTAAATGTATTAATGGTCTATTATTAATATTGAAAAAATTAATATGAAATCTTTATTTTTAAATGTATTTTATTATATGATAATAATTACTGTTACTATCATTGTCTAAATGTATTTTAAATATATGTATTCAGCTAGTGTAAACATGCACAATGCTATCACAGCGAATGCGAGGCTGAGACTGAAGCATTACCCTTTGTTTCAGCTGAGAGAGGAGCCGTGTGACTCATTTCCCTGCGCATACAAGTTATCTTAGGTCGGCGTTCACGGTTTGACTTCTGAGATTCAGATCGAGTTCTAGGTCATTTTTTTTCGAATTGGTTGGTTCGACTTTTAAGAAATTCGAGTTCTAATGCGTTTGAGAACTGAGGTACCACTGTATATGTAAAACAATCTTACAACAATTTTATTGAACATTCACCACCACCTCTGATGGAAAAATTTCCAGGAGGGGGCCTCACCCCAGGAGACTCACTGAAACTAATCACAGTTTCTGTCCCTACGCGTAATTACCGGGTGCAGCATCCAATGTCTAACGAATATCCTTAAAAGAGAACCAATAGATAATTAGACAGCACAAAGTAGGTCTATCACACAGACAGTATGTACAGTAAAGAAACAAAAATGTCGCACAGCTTTACATTTTTTTCATGCAGCACAACACCTATATGGATATTTTTGTAAATTGCTTCTTGCAGGTGAAGCATCTTACCTACACACAGGTGCTGCAGTTTCACATTGAATGGGATGTTAATTCCACATTTGGATAAGAGGACTCAGTGCGAGATTCATATTTTCATGCCTCCTGTAGATTGTCACTTAACAGCATATTACTAAAGAATAAAGTTACATTATGCGACAATAATGACCACAGAAACAGTAAAACAGAAAATACATAAAACATTACAAAATCACAAAATAAACTGCACATGTGATCAGCAGTGAATTCTGCAGTACCATTATATCTCATAAGTGCAGTGCCACTAGATTTTGGGCCCTATGAAAACGTCATATTGGGCCCCCAACCCAGACCAGCCTAATTATGTCTCCTGGACCCTGTCACTCAGGGGCCCTAGGAATCATCCTAACTCCTGCTCCTGCTTATAACTGGCAGCTCACTCCAACGATCCCACTAACTTTTATATTCTATATAAAATATACTATTGGACTCTTTACAACACCCCGTGTCACCCCACACCCTGTCTCGATGACTGGCATCAGCCGGACTAAGGGTTCATGCATAGGCTGCCGTTACCACCAGCACAGAGACGGCTACGTGTGGAGTGGTGCCATAACCACTGATGACGAGTGACGTTGCATCATGTTTAACGATGAATCTCAGTTCTGCATTACAACGGATGACCGTTGTGTGTGTGTATGGCAGCGCCAAGGGGAGAGGACCAATCCTCCCAATGTTGTGGAGAGACATACCACTATTACTCCTGGCATCATGGTGTGGGGAGCCATAGATTGTGACTTCAGATCATCTCTGGTAGTGATTCGGGGAACCCTGATAGCACAGGGCTACATCAGTAACATCCTACATTTGCATGTATTACCCCTCCTGAGACAGCACCCTGGTACAGTCTTTCAACAAGACAACGCCCGCCCACACATGGCACGTGTATGGACTAACATGGACTACCTGCGTCATGTTGAGGAACTCCTGTGGGCAGCCAGGTCCCCCAATCTTTCCCCAATCGAACATGTGTGGGATCTGCTCGGACATTAACTCAGACCCAGTGCCAATCTATAGGATCTCGAGGGCCAGTAACAACAGCTGTGGGCCGACTTGCCGCAGGAGAGGATACACGGCTGTACAACTCCTTTCCGCACCATATTGCCACATGTATCCAGGCCTGGGGGGGTGTCACACCCTACTGACATGGGACCAGCACTGTGGCCATACTGTGAAGTCTGTTGTCCATTTGATCTGATATTATAATCATTGCGATACAGTCACATGACCTTTCACCACATGCAGATTCATTTCATTTTCACCCCTCCAGCTGGGTGCTTAATTTTTTTGTCACTGAGTGTATTTTAACTTTTTTGCAGGCGAATGCCAAAGTCTGCAGATAGCACTCGAAGTAGCATTATGCATCATTTCAAATTCTCAATGCCTTGAACACCCTCAGACCTTTCTATATAGTATAAATCTTTCAACAGATATGCCTGCACTAATAAAATTATATACTGACAATCATCTACAATCAGTTTATATTATATTATGGTTAATTCATAAGTTTCAAGAGATCAAAAGCATATATAATAATCATCATTTCCGCGATCAAATAATTCTCACCAGAAAACTGTATCAGTGCAGATATTTTGGAATTATAGATTATTTCCCAGAATTTTGCTTTACAGTTTCTTTTGTTTTGGCTGTGGAGTTTGGGTTTCTGTTGGATTTCTACTCATTCTTCACCTTAATAAATTATTATTTAAAATGCAGAAGCCTTATTAGAGGACTAGGTTACTATTTTACAAGGTATTGCAAGATATTTTACAAGGTTACAGCATTTGTGCTACTTATTACAAAAACTATATTTATCTAACTGCTTATGCTAATCAGTGTCAAAGGCATTTGGGCGTTTTATTATATGTATAGTGTGTATATATATCTGTGTGTGTGTCTGTGTGTAAGTACAGATTGCATCTATACACCCAATATTGTTTTACCTTGCATCTATATTGTATTTTGTCTGAGCTGTGCCAAGAATTAATAAATTCAAAATTAAGCACAATATATGACTCATTCAATTAAAGTACAAATCATTCATCAATTTAAAAGTATAATACATACTTCTTAGACTGTTAATGAGAAAAGGTAATAAAATAACCAAAACGTAAAAAGTTTTTGAGTTATAATGGATTTCTGAACCAGTTTGTGAAAATTCCTTTAATATTTACAAGACTGCTTAATAACAGATATTTCACATGGCATGCAGAGGGTATTTCCAGATTTTAATTTGAATACTGCATGTTCTAATGTAAGGATCTATCAGCCTGGGGGGAGTGTGTGGAGCAGGTATAGGGGTTGTAATTGTAATTGTAATTGAAAGAAATTGTAATTTGAGGTGATATTGGTGTAAGTATCCAGTTCATGCAATGTGAAAAAAATATTTAGGGGGATCCCCCACCCAGAGGCAAAAATATGCACCTCCCGCAGCACTGGAGTGAAAAATATTAAAGGCCTGATGCTTATTTTTTAGTTACTCATGTGATCACCTGACCTTAGCTCTGTTTTCATTTGTGGGACTTTTCGCAAGAAGGGCTGAAATCCCCTGATCTAATGAATTTCAAAGGAGGTAGGTGGATTTTGGCAGGACATCAGGCTCCGTGAAGGCTTTAATTTAGCCAGTTTCAGCACTTTAATGACCCAATGAGCTCAGTCTGGTTTGACCTCCTGGAAACCCAACTGTTGGATGGCAGCTGTGAGACGGCCTGGATGTTTTTGAAGGGTGGGGAAAGCAGTCATTGAACTTTGGGAACTTTATCTTTTCAGTCTTTTATATGTTCCCTGGTGAATAATTTTTAGTGTACAATCTACACTATACGGACAAAAGTATTATGACACACCTCTGAATCACTCGGGAGTTTCATTGAGACCCATTGCCACAGGTGTATAAAATCAAGCACCTAACTATGCAGTTAGGTTTTCAAACATTTCTGAAAGATTGGGTTGTTATGAAGAGTTCAGTGAATTCAAACGTGGTACTGTCATAGGATGCCACTTTTGCAATAAGTTGGTTTGGGAAATTTCTTCCTTGCTAGATATTTCACAGGCAACTGCAAGTGGTATTATTGCAAAGTTGAAGTGTTTAGGAAAAGGTTTAGAAATTCAGCCATGAAGTGGCAGACCACCTAAACAGAGCAGGGTAGCTGACTGCTGAGGTGTGTAGTGCACCATTAGACTCTGGAGCAGTGGGAATATGTTCTGTGGAGTGCTGTATCATCATGCATCTGTGTCTGTTAGTCTGATGGATGAGTTTGAGTTTGGCAGATGCCAGGAGAACGTTACCTGCTTGACTGCATTGTGTCAACTGTAAAGTTTGGTGTAGGAGGGATAATGGTATAAGGCTGATTTTTGGGGGTTTGGCTAGGCCCCTTTGTTCCAGTGAAGGAAACTAATGCTTCAGCACACCAAGACATTTTGGACAATTATATGCTTCCAACATTATGGGAACAGTTTAGGTAAGGCCCTTTTATGTTCCAGTTTGACTGTGCCCCAGTGCACAAAGCAAGGTCCACAATGACATAGTTGGGTGAATCTGGTGTGGAAGAACTTCACTGGCCCACATGGAGCCCTGACCTCAACCCTTCTGAACACCTTTGGGATAAACTACAATGGAGATTGTGAGCCAGGCCTTTATGTCTAACATCAGTGCCTGACCTCACAAATGTTTGTCTGGATGAATGGGGGCAAAAATTCCCAGAGACACACTCCAATATCTGGTGGAAAGCTTTACCAGAAGAGTGACAGCTGTTATAGCTGCAAAGGCGGGACCAAAGCCTTAATGAAGCCTATGGATGTACAATAGGATGTCATAAAATTTTCTCTAGGTGTAATGGCCAGGTGTCAGAATACTTTTGTTTATATAGTCTATCTAATAAAAATAATAATAATCAATACTTTATTAATCCCAGTGGGGAAATAGTCTTTATACCTCCCTCCACTTGCTCTTTGTAGAGTAAGCTGTCTGCAAAGGGCAGCCACCCGCAGCGGCGCCCAGGGAGCTGGGGGTTAATTGCCTTGCTCAGGGACCTGTAGACATGCAAAGGCAGGGTTTGAACTAGCGACCTTGTGATTACAGGTACACAGGCTTAGTCCACTGAGCCACACACTGTCTGTCGTTCAGTCATTAGATATCCACATCACCCCTTAGTTAGGTACACCTGTTCATTTCATCTTCGAAATGGCCACCCTCCTGGGATTTTCATACTTGTCTTTACAGAGGATAGTATAATAAAAAAAAATCCAGTCAAGGTGGGCAAACACACCTTATTAATGAGAGAGGATAGAGGAGAATGACCAAATCATTTCACACAAAACTCAAAAACTGGGCTGGACAAAATTAAACCCTCTACTTAATATTTGGTTGCACGCCCTTTGCAAAAAATAATTGAAACCAATCGCTTCCTATAACCATCAACAAGCTTGTTATACCTCTCAACTGGAATTGCACTCTTCTTTTGCAAACTGCTTAAGGTCTCTCAAATTTGAACGGTGCCTTCTCCCAACAGAAATTTTGAGATCTCTCCTTAAGTGTCCAATCGGATTGAGATCCGGACTCATTGCTGGCCATTTCAGAACTCTCCAGCGCTCTGTCCTGCTGGAACACCTATGACCTCTGACTCAGACCCAACTTTCTGACACTGGGCCCTACATTGCACCCCAAAATCTTTTGGTTTTCTTCAGATTTCATGATGCCTTGCACACAGTCAAGGCACCCAGTGCCAGAGGCAGCAAAACATCCCCAAAACAGCCTGACACCTCCACCATGTTTGACTGTAGGTACCGTGTTCTTTTCTTTGCAGGATCATTCAGTTTTCTGTAAAGAGTAGAATGATATGCTTTACCAAAAAGCTCTACCTTTGTCTCATCTGTCTACAAGACGTTCTCCTTGAAGGATTTTGGCAAACTCCAGTCTGGTTTTTTTATGTTTCTGTGTCAGCAGTGGGGTCCTCCTGGGTCTCCTGCCATAGCGTTTCATTTCGTTCAGATGTCGACGGATAGTTTGAGCTGACACTGTTGCACCCTGAGTCTGCAGAACAGCTTGAATTTGTTTAGAAGTTGACTGGGGCTGTTTATCCACCATTCGGACTATCCTGCGTTGCAGTCTTTTATCAAATTTTCTCTTCCATCCATGGCCAGAGAGATTAGCTACAGTGCCATGTGTTGTAAACTGTCCTGCCCCAATCATCCTGACCCTCTCGTTTGCCACGCCCCCCTCTCTACCTAGTGTGGAATCCCTGTGTTCCCAGCTGTTTCAAGTCCTGTTGATTATCGTGGGGTATTTAAGTCCGTGTCAGAATCTGTTTTCCTAGTCCAGTCATTGACACTGTTCCATGGTCCTGAGTGTTTCTATTCCAAATAAACCCCATGTTCACTCGATTTCCCCGGCTCCTGTGCCTGCTTCCCTGCTTCGACTACCTTGGTCAAGTGGATGAGGTAATTTATTGGGTTAGACAGCCTGAGGTCCAGGAGGACCCCGGGGCTAGAGCCCTTGCGGTGCGGTTGAGGTGCAGCAAAACCTCCTACAGCTGAGATGCGGGGTGGTGGAGACGATGATGAGGAGGTTGCACTTGGACTGTGGATTGCCTCCTCCCCCATCATTAGAACAACCTGAACTGCCCACTGCCCCTGCAATAAGAAGAAGAAGCGGAAAGATCACAAAGGGGAGGACATGCTGGAAGCCCCTCCAAGACCCGTCACAATCCCTGTCTTCTCCCCGGTGGTGAATAGAGGGGATTCCATTTCGACCCTTGTCCCGGCGGTGTTCACGGCCGACATCTCCACCACCGCTTCGCCCAAATCAGCACCCGAGGCTCATGTCCTCGGCGCTTCGCCTGCACATGAGCTGCAACCCCCAGCCGCTGAGGGAGAGGACACTTACACCGGGGTCGAGTCCCATCCGCCCTGCCCCGGGCTCGCCTTCGGTCCCCCTTGCTTTTGCTCAGCAGACGCATATGGTTCCCCCAGCAACCTGCTTGGCTGTCACCGGCAGTCCCCCTGGGCCCTGCTCGATGGTCATCTGTGGTTCCCACTACAGTGACTCGTTGGTCATCTGCGGTCCCACCTCCGACGCCTCATCGGTCGCCTGGGGTTCCCCCAACTCCACCTCATCTGTCGCTGGTGCCTTCACCGGCTGTGGCTTCCCCGTCACCTGTGGCGACTTCAACTCCCTCCTTGCCTCCTCCGCTGTCCCCTTCACCTTCCTCCTCATCTCCTCCGGTGCTTCCACCGCCTCCCTCCTCGCCCCTTTCGGGGTCCCCTCCACCTCCACCTTCCACAATTTTTGTTCTCAAGTACCCAGACAATTCTCTGCTCTTCTTTCTGTTCTCCATGCTTAGTGTGGCACACACAGACACACAACAGAAAGGTCAACTTTTCTCCATTTTAACTGGCTTCAGGTGTGATTGCTATATTGCAAGCACCTGTTTCTTGCCATAGGTGAGTTCAAACAAGCATCATATGCTTGAAATAAAATGATTTACCCACAAAATGGTGCATTTTCTCGAAAAATTCCAGAGGTGCCATGACTCTACATAAAAAAAAACCAACTTCCTCATGCGGAAGCCGATCTAGTCAATGTCGAAACCAAACATATGCCCTTGTGTGTATGAATAAAACATCACTACAGGCAGTCCCCAGGTTACCAATGGGATTCCGTTCCCAAAGTCTTTAAAATGAATTTGTAGGCAAGTTGGAACAATAGAAACACTGTACATGATGATAATAATGTTAATATACAGTAATAACAGCAATTACCTTTGGAACTGTGCCATCAAACAAATTTTTAATATGATAGGCTTTACGGCAGTCCGTTCCTAAGTACGATTTGTCAGTTAGTCAGATGTTCTTAGCCCTGGAACTCCCCGTACCCTAATCCATAAAGTTGCCGCTGTGTTACATACATTTCACCACAAGAGGGAAGCATATTTCAGAGAAAGAATAATTTTATAAGATGCCACTCTCAAAAACAGGGATTTTATGCTATAGGGATCTGAGAACACATAACAGAGTAATAATATAGTGTCGTTACATGCCTTTGAAGAGTCACTTGAAGTTTCACTATTTAGAATCTAAGTGGCAGTTTCCATCTGTCTTTCAGTATCTTGTCAGGGTCATAGGAGGGCCAGGAGCTTGTTCCAGACACCAAAGGATGCAGGCTGGGATACACCCTTAATAGGGACACATACAGGAATTTAGAGACCCCATTTAGCTTAACTTCATGTCTTTACACTGCTGAAGGACACTGGAGTATGCAAAGGAAACCTTGTGTAAACAGCAGACACACACAGCACAGGCAGGATTTCAGTTCCAACCCCTCAGCTGAGAGGAAATAGCATTACCTGTAGAGCTACAATGACACAGTTTAGTGCTCATTTTAAAAAGATGGTGAATAGCACTGATTATTATGCTGGTCCTCTGTACTTAATTGCACTAAGGACCTGAGTATGTCCTAAATTCAAGCTTACCAGACATGCAGTGTGTGACTGTCACAATTCCTAGGAAACATCACACGCCACCTCGTGACAATGACCTGACCCACGCTGTGCTTTGATTTGTTTATTTTTTTGTCAAAGGAAAGCTACTTAAAAATAAATATTTAACTGCAACAGAACAACTTATTTTGATTTGTTAGGAAAATTAGTGCTAATTGGTATTTCTTCACTTAGTAGGAAAATAAACAAAATATTTTTTGTTTAGTATTAAAAGGCAATTAAGTGATTTATCAGCACTGCCACACATAATAGCCTAAGGGCTGGCACTGCACTTTCCTTATTGGCACTGCCACATATAGCAGTGTAAGCGCAGGCACTGTACTTTCTCTGTCAGCACTGCCACACATAAGAGCATAAGGGCAGGCACTGCACGTCCTTTATTGGCACTGCCACACATAACAGTGTAAGGGCAGGCACTGCACTTCTTTTATCGGCACTGCTGCCCCCCCATGCACTCACCTCTGACCACATTGCTCTTCAGTCAGGACATCTAGCTTCCTTCTTTCCAAACATACAGCCCACTCAACTGCTGTCAACTGTTCCCCAGCACCAAACAAACCCAGGACAAATGCACCGGCCGCATTCTCGCGTTCCGTCTGGGCCAAGCTCCGAGGCTGGACATTCCCGCAGTGGGATTAGGGGTGTCCTTGTATTTCAGTCTGGGCTCTGACACCAGCTGGCTGCCCCTTTATTACCACAACCGTCAAATGCCACAGTAATAACGAAGCGAGAGGCCTCACCTCTGTCAGTGTCCTTTAATATTGGTTTTACGGTACCAGGTAGAAATTAAACAAGATGATTTTTGAAGTGCTCATAGCAAAGCTTATTACAGAAAAGAAAATGTTTTTAAGATGCCGTATGTGTGTTTGTGAATTTGTGTATTTCCATTTATACGGCTAATGACGTTTTATCATTATGAAGCCATATGAACTGTACATTTATTTCTAAATTCATTACACTGAATAGAATAGGGGAACTTATTCATCCCCATGAGGAATTTGGGAGTCTTGCGTATCCCTTCTTGCTTTCTATGAGAGACAGAGACACTTGCATATACAGCTAACAGCGGGTTGTGGGGTCAGAGTGCCTGGGATGCCAGCATCCAGCACCCTGGGAGTAGATGGGACCTTGTTCAAGGGTGATAGGATAATTGATGGCTACTGGATTGAAACCCACAACCTTCCAGACACAGAAACCCAGTTTGCTGTGCTACACACTAAACTACTGCTAATCATCAACCCCGTGATGACTTTTGCTGGCCCACATACCCATCAGCCCAGCAGGAAAATGCACGGTACGCCAGGCAGCATGGCAGTCCAGCCCTGCTACTCATTATCCGTGTGAATCATTTTACTGACACGTCTGAATTAAAGTGAAGTTGATGCCTGTCAGTCCTTGCAAAGAAAATAATTATTGTGACTGAAGAAAGCAGTCATTGCTCTGCTCGTTAATAAATCCTCTCTCAGACAAACAGCATTCAATATCACGACAGGGCATTATGAATGACGGCCCACGTACAGCTGAGGAATGGGGAACTATTCTTAACCAAAACCAAAATGACAGGAAGCAAAAAGGACCAAGAGGGGTCTAAACAAAAGCAGATAGACAACACAGAACTTAACTTGGACTCACTGAGAAGGAAAAAACAGAGCTAACTGAGCAGGAACTGGAGTACACAGCAAGGGCGAATGAACAGGAACCGCAAGCTAATACCTTCCATCTCAGACAGTACATAGAAAGACCGTCAGAGGAACATTTCAAGAGAATGGACATACACTAGGTATGCCATCGGTAGAATGTATGCCACCCTCCAATTAAAAGGCACCAGTAAGGTTCCCAAAACTGCCGTTCAGTCACAAACCAGCCAGCTGATCATTGTCAATGAAATTGACGTATTAGTCAATGTTTGCCTTAAATTCATTCTGATTTAAGTACTCTGAAATTCTGAATGTTTTCCAAAAATGGGGTCGGGGATGAGGAGCTGTTTGTGTTGCAAACAATCTGGCCCATAGTAGTTTAATAGCAAGCTGGGGTCGACTGTGTCTACCCCCTGGCTCCATTCTCACAATACAATGAAGGTTTGGATACACTGGATCTTTCTGGGGGCTGGACCCGATTACTTTTCGTGTATGTTGGAATTAGAGTCATTGCCCAGTCCCTCTAAAAATAGTGCTTCATATGTCCATTCTTGTTCATTATAGCAATGACAACAATATCTGGCCGTCCAGTATCCAATCATCTGTCCGGTACAGGATCACGGGGAGCATGCAGAATATCCCAGGAAGCACGTGGCACAAGGCAGATGCCACCCTCATGAGGTTCTTTGTTCATCACAGTGCACACAATCAGAAGTAATTTAGCATCTAACCACCCACTTTTGGACTGTAGGAGGAACCCCGCTCAGATGTGGCTGGAACATGCAAACTGTGCACTGGCAGATTCACTCGATGAATTGAAACCCGCAACCTCACCTCACCTCACTCTGCACACTGGGCCCCGGCTCTGCACACTAGGCCCCCGCTCTACACACTGAGCTGCCGCTCTGCACACTGGGCTGCCGTTATGTATACTGGGCCGCCGTTATGTATACTGGGCCGCCGCTCTGCACACTGAGCCACCACGCTGCCCTTGAAAGAAATCTCAATAACACAAAGCAGCACCTCAAATAAGAGAGCTGATATAGAGCCCATAAAAGTGTAATAGGAGCGGAATGAGTCTGTAAGCTCCAGCATCTGCCTGTTTTCTGCAGTCTACTTCATTATGGCGGAGAATCAGCTATAGCTTAGTTAAAAGTAAGCAGCACGTACTGCCTCATATACAAACAGAATGAGTCATTATCACAATCCAAACCTCTTCCTGCATGAAAAGTCACCACAGTGAAAAGTTATGTTTGATATGGTTATTATAAAGCTATGATGAGCATAGATATATAGTTGTTATTCAAAATGCATAGAAGATAGGGTTTTGAATTAATGAATCTTACATTTATATAGGTGTTTCAAGGCACCCAAAACACGTTACAGAACTTATGGACAGAGTGGTGCTGACCCACATCCAGAGCAACATACCAGACACTCTGGACCCCTTGCAGTATGCCTGCCGGCCCAACAGGTCCACATCAGATGCCATCGCTGCTGCCCTTCACTATTCCCTCTCCCACCTGGAAAACAAAGACTCCTACATCAGGATGCTCTTTATTGATTACAGCTCTGCCTTCAACACGGTCATCACTGACCACACTTGGCCTGCACCCCACCCTCTGTGACTGGCACCTGGACTTTTTGACTGGCAGAACTCAGTCTTTCAGGATCGGTAACAGGACTTCAGCCAGCATCACCACAAACACTGGCATCCCACAGGGTTGTGTCCTCAACTCCATCCTCTACACCCTGTTCACCCATGACTGTGTCGCCTCCCACAAAGGCAACATCATCCGCAGTGATCGATCACATCACTGGAGGGGACAAAGTGGCCTACAGGAGAGAGGTGGCCGGTCTGGTGTCATGGTGTGAGGACAACAACATCATCCTCAACACGGACAAGCAAAGGAGATGATAGTAGACATGAGGAAGAGGAGGAGGCCTCATCAGCCACTGTTCATCCAGGAGCTTGAAGTGGAGAGGGTGAGCAGCTTTAAGTACCTGGGCGTCCACATCAGTGAGGACCACACCTGGACACTGAACACCACACAGCTGGTCAAGAAGGCTCAACAGTGGCTGTACTTCTTGAGGAGGCTCAGGAAGTTCAGTATGTCAACCAAGATCCTCAGCAACTTCTACAGCTGCATTATGGAGAGCACACTGACCGGCTGCATCACCGCGTGGTACGGCAGACTACTGTTATGAACTGTAAATGCCTGCAGAGAGTGGTGAAAACGGCAGAGAAGATCATCAGGACTCCACTCCCCTCTTCGCAGAGCATCTACCACCGCAGAGTACAGAGGAGAGCTGCCTCCATCCTCAAAGACCCCACATACCCCCAACACGGACTGTTCACACTTCTGCCCTCAGGACGGAAGTACAGAAGTGTGAAATCTAGAACCTCCCGACTCAACAACTCCTTCTTCCCCACTGCCATCAGACTCCTTAACAGCTGGCAGGAGTATGATTAATGGACATCATCATCTACCTCATACTGTAATTTTTTCACATTAAGCTCTTTTGCATCTTCAGTTTGCACAAATGCACAGTTAATATTTCTCGACATCTGCACATTACACTTCAAAGTATTTATTTACTATTTTTTTTATATGTTATACCTCGGCATTTTGTGTGGACAGCAAAGAAAGAATTTCATTGCACAGAGAAATGCACTTTTCTACTGTACATATGACAATAAACGCTTTGAATCTTGAATCTGCAGCCACATCCACCTGGATGATGCGACGGCAGCCATTCTGCACCAGTACGCTCACCACACAGTATCTAGTACTCTGACATCTCATCCGAAGAATGGCACATGTCAAAATAAACAGCTTTCTGCAGCACCAACGTCTAATCAGGAAGATAATATCAGTGTCTTGGGTGGGCCTGAGTGTATCCCTAACCCTATCATTCTTCCTGACACACAGGCAGCACGGATGAAGACTGACTGATAAGAAATGTCTTCCAGGTTTGTAGAGTTAATTTCTTTGGTGTGTCACATGTAAGCCATGAAGTTGTCTTCTTCCTAAGAGAGTGCTGGAAGGCATCATCTGACCATTTGTTCCAAACAGGAAAGTCATACAATCCACAGCGGTTTGTTCATATGTTACAGTCATGTGAAAAAATTAGGACACCCATTAAATATTTAGTACTTTATTAAGAAATATCAACATATCAATATTAAATCTTGTTTCAAATTATATTTGTAGATAAAGGTG
>JAOYFF010000036.1:25342409-25357583 GCA_025773925.1 Cryptomyrus ogoouensis | reverse complement strand
CCTATGCTCAGAAACAGCAGACCATTCGATGCATCAGCAGAGATGATGCCTGCCCATGCTGAGAAGCAGCAGACCATTGCGTGCATCATCAGAGATGATGCCTGCCCATGCTCAGAACCAGCAGATCATTCGGTGCATCAGCAGAGATGACATCTGCCCATGCTCAGAACCAGCAGACCATTGCGTGCATCATCAGAGATGATGCCTGCCCATGCTCAGAACCAGCAGATCATTCCGTGCATCAGCAGAGATGATGCCTGCCTATGTTTAGAAGCAGCAGAGCATTGGGTGCATCAGCAGAGATGACATCTGCCCATGCTCAAAACCAGCAGCATTACCAGAAAGAGCTGGTTGACATGGTGAGTCTGCAGCAACGGAGAAAGACATACATACAATACAATATCATTGCTGAAATGAACTCCACCAAGCTGAGTAAACACAGAGTCTTCTGAAGGGAAGAACTGCGGCCACACTATACGGCATTATTTAACAGGAGCCACTGCGGGAACCAGCTCTTGCACAATAATAGTTACTTGCATCCCATTCTTTAATTTACATGCTCTTCAGATTGTAATTATCAAATTACATGCATATTTTTAAGTAATGAAATATATGTCACATTTAAGGAACCAGGATTCATGTACAAAATTTATTAATATGATTTAATTAGGTCTCTCTGTTGTCCATTAAGGTCTGGCCAGTAATGAACTGTATATAACTGTATATCTTAATGTTTAATATAAAGCGTCTCAAAAACATAAGTAATGGCCATTAATGACAGATTGGAGGGACTCTTTAGTATTGTAATACAATTTATAATCAACTGGGCTGAAATGTATCCACTCTATGTGGAACAGACCTGTAATTCGGGGAAAAAAGATTTCAGTGTGGGTTCAAAACCACTTTTGTTGATCATGTCTTCATGTTAGGACTAACTGTCTAGCATCCTGCTTCAGAGTGGTGACACAGTGCATGTTCCACAGCAGTGAGCCTCATTCTCTTGTCTTTCTTGAAAGCCAAAGTTACCCCCCATTTGCCATGAAAAGACTGACTACAGTATGGCTTCTCCTTGATATTCCAGCTTCAGAACGTCTGTTGAGAATCTGACATCAGCAGGAACACTGGGATACAGTCAAACACCTTCCATGGGCTTCCTGGTCACTACATATAAATATCTGGGAACCTTAAGAGAAGTGAGGAGTAGATTTCCATCATCTTCGTCACTCAAAAACTAGTGGCCATTCTTCTTGAATTCTAGAATTGTCCACTGCACTTAGCTCAAGACTTGTGTGATTATGTTCCTAGACAACTGTCTTGAGGCAGATGTTGGCCCTACCATTCATGAAGTCCTCGATATTACTATATTGTTCGGTGTGCATTTTGTCCACACGCACATGTGTGTATATATATATATATATATATATATATACACACACACACACACACACACACACTCTGGAATAAATTATGAGCCCACTCCATATTTAACAAGGTGAAACGAGAGACACTGGGATTGACCAAAAACCAGCGACTTTCCAATGCCAGAAGTGATCGTCATTGACATCAAGTGACCTTCAAAAGGAATGGGTAAGTGGTGTAAAGTGCACTGCTAGGACAAGTTCGTAACAGACAGAGACGGAAGCACTTCATCAATGAGAAACAAAGAAAAGTCAGGCTGGAGTTAACAAAAGAAAATGTGTATGTCACATTCTTCTCAGTGAACAAGCTTTGCTCATACAATGTGCAATCTGCTGTTTCTGGGAAAAATAAAGAACGTGTAATGCAGGTCAGTCGAAATAATACATACTTTTAATGTCCTTCTTTTTTTGCTAAACTGTCCCACATCCCCCATCCTTGCAAGTTTAATATTTTCATGAGTGACCTCGCATAAGTAATTAAAGGTGAAAGCAACATTTTGCTTTCTAAAAATTGTTCACTAATTCATCAAATGCAATTCATACATAAGCAGTGACTTTATTGCACTGAATTTGTGGCGCAATAAATTACACTGGTGAGGTTTTGGTGCCTTTTCGAGATTTTAGAGTACAGGCAACTCTTTTTATATAATTTATATTGTAAGTTTTAAATTGCACGTTAGAGTTAAAAATTGAATCTGTTTAGGAGGATAGAAAAATCTTCTTTCATGTATTTTATTTTTTAACAGCACTATGGCATCATACTTTGGGTGAAGTTAATCTGCTCAGGTTCACTTCTTCTCTATTTGAAAAGGCTCCATGCTTCTGTAAGGGTTCATTCCCAGTCTCACTTTCTTGCTGCCTTCTGCACAGAGATCCAGTACCAACCATGTTGCTCCACGCCTGCCTAGCAGGACAGTGGAAGGAGCTTCACCTTTGATTCTCCATATTGTTGTTCAGCTGCATTCCAGGCCCCTTGAAGCAGCTGAGGGGGACGGCAGTGCCTGGGGAGAGGGATGGGCCTGATTACAGACCCACACCTAAGCATGGCACATAGATGCTGATCTGCCAGTGGGCTGGAGCTCATGTGATCCTCCTACCTGTCCCAGCATCCTCACAAAACCCACGGGGCAGGTGAGAGTGGGAGTCATGCAGGGATATGCCCCACTGAGGAGACGTGGACAGCAGGCATTAGATTTTATAATTTGGTGATCAATGGTCGTTGTTGACACATCACAGCACACAGTGCACAACAACGAAATGTGTCCTCTGCATTTAACCCACATGTGACATCGTGACATAGCAGAGGGCAGCTAATTCAGCACCCGGGGAGCAGTGCTTGGGGGCAGTACTTTGCTCAGGGTACCTCAGTGGTGCCTTGCTGGTTGGGGTTTCGATGCAATCTTTAAATTACAAGTGCGCTTCCCTAACCATTAAGACACCACTACCTACAAGGTGTTAGCACGAGGTGTGAGCAGAAGTCACGGGCAGGAGGTGTGGACAGGAGACGTTCGCATGAGTCCTGAGCTGGAGGCGTGGGCAGGAGACATGGGCTGGGTGCTTCTTTGATGTGGTCCCCGAAAATCTGATGTCTGTTTCCATCCCACAGTGTTTTGAGAAGAATCATATTTTATACTGCAAATTTACAGCACACAGGGAAGTGTGGAGATTTTCACTGAATAAAATAAATGTCAGGATAAAAGATAATCATTAATAATTGACTTCTGAAGATTTTTCCACAATCCATGATAAGGTTAAGACATCGAACAGTTCCAGGGTGATTTATTTAGCTTCACATTGTTAGCAGCTGTACACCAATCAATGTAGCTGTAGGGCTGTAAGCTGATATAGTGATGCAATTACATGGAGATTTATTTGTCCATTTACTTGCACTTTAGACATAGACAAAGGTCTGTCTCATCCAATGTTCTCCCACTGAACAACAGTGCAGCCACTTTTAGTTTGAGGATGGCACAAAATTACACTGCAATGTTTCTGAGGATCAGAAGTTCAGTTTCTCTGAGTTGCCCTCAGCCAAACAATTTGTGAAGTTTGATCTATGATCTAATGCCTCCGCATAATCACAAAAATGATTCTGTAGTCCAGAACTTCTGAGGAACCTGGAGATCTGTGCTGGGCATATTTTTACTGAAGGGCAACTACAAGCAATCAGCACACGTTATTTTGAAAATTACGCCATATTATCCGGTCATGATTAACAGATTTGCTGTGTCTGCAGCAACGGAATTCATTAAGGGAATTATCCCACTGAAACAAGGAATGCCGCAGATCGATATAAATGCAACTGTCACACCACAGATCACTCGAGGAGGGAAAAAGTGCTGAAATCGCAAAAGGTTTATTGCGTGGAGGGCAAACAGAAACAGCATCGTCAAGCTAAATTGTGGTCAGGGTAGCGGGCATGTCCGTCCAACAAAGAAGGCACATGACGGGAATTACATATGGCTGGGATCCGGGGAGTTGAGACAGGGACAGGAACAGGACAGGTAGGCTGGGTCAAAGGACACAGAGGACAAAGAAAAATCGCTCAGTACGTTGCATGGAATCAATCAATGCAATACATCGAACCAGAGTGGTGTGTGGGTAAGCGCTTTTAAGTAGACATCTCTAGATGCAGCCGATCTGCGCTGATCACCTGTGAGGAATGATCTGTTGGTTCAGTGACTGCTTAATAGCAGCAGCGAAGCTAACACCCGCAACCAAAAAGCCGTAATGTTCCTAACAGAGTGACTGGTCTGCCCTGAAATCATACAGCTGAAAAGTTTTCAAACACAGTATGTATTATATAACATGTTGGATAAATAGACGTAGTTTACTGGTGATTTCATGTTTGTTGAAGTTTCCAATTTTTAAAGTAATGTTATCTGTTATTTAAATCAACCAGTGAAACAAAAAATGTGCGTTTTCAGGGTTGCCGAATCTCAAGCATCTGGCATGACACACGCTGTCAGACTCACGCAGGAAATTTTACGGCAAATCTATATTATTCCATTATAAACCTAAAACGATACGTAGTTTAAAAGCTATGTTAAAAGGGTATTTACACAGTTAAATACAAAAGCAGACTATTTACAAGGTAATAACTGTTACATATGTGTGCAGACATCTTGAACTGAAAATCTCACTCCATTCAGCTGGCCGAAGTTGGCAACCCCGCGTTTTATTTGAAATGAGTAAAATGGGCTGTTTTTGGCTGAAACGGCTTGTCATTCCATTTGCGTTGTTACGCCGAGAAATATAAAACGAATGTAAGAAAAAGGGGAAATTCAAACTTTACTCCGTTAATTTTATTTTTCGGAAGTTAAGCACATTATTTAAACATGCACAATTTTCACATTTTATTTATTTTCTCTTATTTTGAAAAGCAACCCTACTTTTTAGTAAATGAGGGAACATTATACATATCGACAGTCATACATGTACGTTCGGTTCTATGTCACGTAACAATAAATACTGTCAAAAAGTTTTTGAATTGTACTGAATTTATTTGATTTGACAATTAGGTATTGATTACATGAAATGTTGATACAGCTAACAGGCTACTTAAATATATCACACTAAATAGACATTATGATCTTCCGGACTGCCATGTATCGTAGCACATGAACCAGGGAAACAGGCTAAGGACATCAAGGCTGGAGCAATAAGGGATTTAATGGGCCAACGGAGAGGCATCCAGCTGGGGTGATGGTGGAGTCACTGGGGAGGTCAGGGTTATCCCTGAGGTGTCCCATTCAAGCTCCTCCTCCATCTTCACTAAAGGAGGAGGGATGGGGACCTCCTCAGGGACTGGGACCGGGGGCACGGGAGAAGGGTCCGGGGGATCAGGGAAGTCCTTGGGGAAGGGATCCGGGTACCGAGCAGGAACCACGGGAGACTGGGCAGGGACCTCGGGCGACGAAGCAGGAGGTGCTGCATCCTCTGCCGGGCTCACAGGAACCTCTGGAGGTAGAGCTAGAGCCACAGGCACGGGAATGACAGGGGGCGCTGCAGGAGGCACGGGAACGACAGGGGGCGCTGCAGGAGGCACAGGAACCACAGGGGGCGGAGTTGGGGTTCTTGCCCTGGTAGCGGGTGCTTCCGGAACTGGGGAACCCGCGGGATAGCATCTCAAATGGACCTGGCCCCTTTAAGGGCCAGGCGCGTCCCGGAAAAGGGGCGCGCTGCTGATGTGGGCAGCGAAGCGGCGGGTGGACGGTCGGGGCAGGCGGTAGCAGGAACGAACACCGCCGGATTTAGAATCCCGACACCCGGCAGAGGAAGCAGCGGAGTGAGAGAGCCCCCAGGCAGACCTCCTGTGCATCTTCCTGCTTTTGTTTTCTCCGCTTTTTCCAGCTTGCTTTCTCCGGAATCTGGGGCACTTCTGGCAGCTCGGAGAGTGGACCATATGGCAGTCCGCTGGAGAGGGCTACCTTCCACATGTTTTCTTCCGCTACTCCGCGTCTCAGCCACTGCAAGTTGTCGCGCACCTCTCCTGTAAGGTGCGCATCTCCGGGTAGGGACATCTCCTCCAGTATATCCTGGCACCGGTAGGCTAGAGCCCGAAGCAGGGAATCATCCCGGACTTCGAGCAAATCGAGCCAGTATACTACCTCATCTGTGCAGCTGAGGAATTCCTCCTTCGACATTCGAGGCATCTTCTTTGTGAGTTCTATGATTCTGTCGTAGCAAACGAACCAGGGAAACAGGCTAGAGCAATAAGGGATTTAATGGGCTAACGGAGAGGCATACAGAGACAAAGCACAAAACAACATGATACACTACACTACAATGACAGAACTAGGGAAACAAACTCTGACGTGGACTTAAATACACCAAACTAATAAGGACAACTCGAAACAGCTGTTAAACACTGGGAATCCACATGAGGTTAATGAGGGGGGTTTGGCACAGGAGGATCGGCACGATCAGGGTGTGACACGGAGCTTTGCTTCAAGAAATGTTCTCTAACTGGACCTCTTTAAATTTGAATTGAATACCCCTGATCTAGTGGCTGGGGGGGCGGTTCCACACTTTCCCCTGGCGGATGAGCTAGTCTGTGACGCACTGATTTGAGGAGAGAAATGTGGAACTCTGGCGAGATGCGGTAGACCTGGAGGAGCAGCAGACGGTAAGTCACTGGGCCCACCTGACCGAGGATGCAGAACAGCCCAATATAGCGAGTTGCCAACTTATGGCACCCTGGGAACCAGAGGTTCTTCGTGGAGAGCCAGACCTGCT
The DNA here is from genome assembly GCA_025773925.1 of Cryptomyrus ogoouensis. Lineage (NCBI taxonomy): Eukaryota > Metazoa > Chordata > Actinopteri > Osteoglossiformes > Mormyridae > Cryptomyrus > Cryptomyrus ogoouensis. Next base: position 25,350,927 of record JAOYFF010000036.1, on the reverse strand, counting down.
GGCCCAGCTACTGTGTAGGGCCTGGACATTGATGCCGGTCTGCTTGATGCTTCCGTTGATGTGCCCTGGCTTCCAGGAGATGGCGCATCCAGCACCAGACTCTTCAGCAACTCTGGAACCAGTTATTTACAGCGGGGACTCCACAGGGCTGAGGGTTCCAAGGGAACAGAGGAGGCAGATACCCCAGGACGTACTGAAAGGGGGAGAGACCGTTTTCTGGCTAGGGTTGAGAGTTCCTAGTATACTCTTTCCAGGTTAGGTAGCGGGCCCACAGCGTCAGTCAGTTGCTGCACAGCAGCCAGAGGGTCTTTGACATCTGCTGGTTTGTGCACTGTAGCTCCATTGGTCTGTGGGTGATAGCTGGTTGAGAGGCTGATAGAGATGTTGAGGTGTCCACAGAACACACGGAAGACCAGTGCAGTGAACTATAGCCCTCGGTCAGAAACTATGTCCTCAGGAACTCCATAATTCCTGATGGTGAGAAGAACCTCAGTGAGCTCCATGGCCGAAGGCAGTTTAGGTAGGGGGATCAGCCTGCACATCCCAGAGAATCAGTCTATTGCGGTCAGAATTACCGTATGTCCCTGGGATTGCGTAAGGTTGGTGATGAACTCCAGGGCCATATGGGGCCTGGGGTGCTGCAGCACTGGTAGGTGTTGGAGGAGTCCCGCAGGCTGCCGGTAGTCTGCTTAGTGCTGAGCACAGACGGCAGGATAGAACAAACTCCTCCACCTCCTTCCTCCAGTTTGGCCACCAGTAACACTGTGCTACAAGGTACACGGTTGTGGCCACCCCAGGATGTCCAGAGTCGATGGAGGTGTGTACCCATTGCATCATGGCCTGCCGGTGCGCGGCCGGCACATACTGCCTGTTCGATGGGCAGTTGGTGTGTACCAGTCGATCAGGGTGGACGGCGTGTAGGGTAGCCTCCAGGTCACATGAGACAGGGTTCAGGAAACAGGAGGGTTCTTCAGACACCATTGGTGGGTCAAATTGGCGAGGTAGGGCATTGGTCTTAGCGTTCTTCTTCCCTGGGATATAAGACACTTTAAATTCAAACTGAGTAAAAAAAGGGCCCACCTGGCTTGTTGAAGGTTGAGGTGTTTGGCCATCCTCAGGTACTCTACATTACAATGGTCAGTCAGGACCTGGAATAGGTGGATGGCCCCCTCTAGCCAGTGGCGCCATTGCTCCAGGGCTTCCTTGATGGCTAACAACTAACAGTTCCCAGTGTCATGATTACATTCTGTTGGTTGACTGCTTCTGGGAAAAGAAGGCACAGGGGTGCAATCTCCCATTCATGGCGTGCAGGGAGAGTACCACACCCACCCCAACTGTGGCGGCATCCCCCTCCTCCACAAAGGATTTTGAGGGGTCCAGTTGCTGGGGAATGAGTACAGTGCTGAATAGGGCCTTGAGTGTCTCCAGAGCTGCCTCGGTCATTGGAGTCTACTGGATGTGGGCCACCCTGGCCATAAGAAAATGGCAGTAGAAATCGGCAAAGCCTAAGAACCGCTGGAGGTGTTTCAGCGTGCAGGGTTTAGGCCACTCCCACATGACTTTTATCTTTTCCTCATCCATCCCCACACCTCTGGGTTGAATCTGGTACCCCAAGAATTTAATGGCAGGGAGATGGAACTCATAGTTCTCACCTTTCACATAGAGGTGGTTCTTTCAAAGGCATTGTAGCACGTCGGACATGCCCCATGCTGACATAGAGAGAAGGGGAATGGATGAGGATATCATCAGTGTACACTATAACAAAGCGATGGAACATGTCAGCCAACACCTAGCACATACATTTCTGGAAAATGTACGGGCTGTTATCCATACGGCATGACAAGATACTCATATTGCCCAGTGGTGTTGTTGAAGGACGTCTCCCATTCGTTGCCCTCTTGTAAGCGCTCTGCAAGGCCAGCTTGGTGAAGACCCTGGCCTCCCTAAGTTGCTCTGCAGTGGGGGAAATTAGAGGCAGGAACTTCAAGTGCTTATGGGTGATGGCATTGAGGCCCCAGTAATCGATACAGGGTCTCAGGCCTCCATATTCTTTACAAAGAAGAAGCCTAAGGAGATGGGAGAAGTGGAGTGATGGATGATACCTTGAGTAAGGGCCTCCTTTACACATGTCCTCATGGCTTCCTCCTTGGGGTGGGACAGCACTTAGAGGCGTCTTGACCACGTGGCACCCTCCTCTAACTTAATGGCACAGGACTGTGGTGCGGCGGCAGCCCAAAGGCCTGAGATTTACTGAAGACATCAGCAGAGTCATTGTACTCTGGTGGAATCTGGGCATGTCCCTCTAGAAGGGGGCTTTCTATGGACAATACTCAACAGGGTATCATGATACAGTGGGTGAAACATGACAGGGCCCAGGTAAGGATCTCTCCCTTCCTCCAATCTATGTGTGGGTTATGGTGTTGTAACCAGGGGTGGCCTAGGATAAGCCCATCTCATGGTAGACAAAAACAAGAACTGGATCTCCTCCCTGTAGGTGGCTCCCACCTGCATCTGGAGTGGGCTGGTGTGGTGGAGTGAACTGCAGCAAGGGGGGGCACCATCCACTCCGCGAACCGATAACAGGGTCTCCAAGGTCTCCAAGGGGATAGAGTGCAGCGTCACAAGCTGCTGGTCAATGAAGTTCCCCGCGGCACCAGAATCTACCAGGGCCTGCCGATCATACTGACCGCCTGACCAGGAAAGGGACACAGGGACAGCCATCTGTTTAGCAGAAAGAGTGAGAGGACACAGCATGCCTACCTGAGCCTAAGGGGACAAGGAAAAGCCCGGGTGAACTGGACAAGCATGAATTGGGTGGCCAGCCTCTCTGCCATACAAACGCAGGTGCAGCTGCACGCAGCATGGTTGCTCTGCAGGGGACAGTGGGGCGCAGCCCAGCTCCATCAGCTCTGCTTTAGCTCGACAACGATCGTGGACCATGTTGTCGAAGGCGATGTATTCATCAAATGTGCATGCCTCCCTACGGGCTGCTGTTCTACTGTATTCTACTGCTGTTACCTTCTTTGCCTCCCTCTTCTTATGTATCTGCTCAGTGATGACCTGTCAATATTTTTGTCTTTTGCCACTGATCTGATGGATTTTCCACGTTTTATATCAACAGCTGCTCTCTCCATCTCTTCACAGGGTTGGTTTTCCTCTTGAAGGTTCTTGGCATGATACCTTGTCTACAATGTTTAACATATGAAAAACCAAACCAGTTATGTAGTACTACTTCAGAGCAATAATTGCACTTTGTTGACTTGTTGTGAGGTAAGTTGAACCAATGACTCAATTTACCCCACAACCCTTGGTTCACTTTGCCCCATTTTGGAAAAAATGGTCTATCTTAACAGTTCAGGCTAATCTTTAGCAAAGTGTTTGACATTGTTTAATGCATTATCAGATCAACAGCACGTATAATATTTGTTTTAACACCTAGAAAAATGTGCTTTGGAATAACAGTCATTATTCCTGACATGTAGTAAATTGACTTTGAAAAGCAAAAAGCATTTTTTTGTTTAAAAAACTACTACCACTTCTCACTTGTGCTTCTCTCCACCACAACAAGCTAGAAATGATGAATGCTTCCTGAATTTATAGTCACATGACCAAAAATATGCACAGTTCCTTAGATACAAGGGGTGGGTCAACTTACCCACTGTCTCATCTTACCCCATTTTCCCCTATACTTAACTCAGACACAAACACACACGTACCATTCACACCTATGGACAATATGCTAACTCAAAGTCACCATAGCATGTTTTTGAACTTTGGGGGAAACCCACAACTGAGGAGTACCCAGAGGAAACCCCATAATGACACAGCAAGGACATGTAAACTCCACATCATGGTTTCTTTTGTTAAACAAAAATAAAACAAAAAGTATAACATTTTCAGAAACTGAAATAAAATGACACTTAAAATCTCTAATAAAACAATTAAATGAAACAAAGCTATAAATATGACTTTTGAAAATAAAATACAATGAAATATAGTAAAATAAAAACAAATGTCAAAAATGTTCTCCTACAGTTTTTAAACATTATTTAGCTAAAGTAATGATTTGTTTATCTTTCCACCTACATGGATTTGAGGAAACACGACCCAGTCTATTGCCTTTAGTTAGCCATTAATAAAGCCTGGAGCATTTGTAAGGGCATTAATATAGAATGTTTACTGTGGATCCATGTATGATTCTCTAAATATCAGGCACATAAAATAGCTCTACAACTTTTTATCTATTCCTAGAAATAAAATAGCTAAAACTTCAACTGGGGTGTGAGGCGACTGTGGTAATTACATGACTTATTTGTTTTTATTCTTGGAAAAAGACTGATACTTCTCAAAGAGGATCTTTTCATTAAGTATGCTGAGCTCTATGGGGTGCAAAAGTGGACATTTTGAAGCTGAAACGACATTCCTTTTAGTTTGATAGGTGAATTACTTCCAGAACTTTGCTCTTTCTTCTTGGCTTGAATATTTAAGCACTCCTGCTTTTCTCACATCCTGTAAAGCTCATGCGCTCCTTTTCAGCACTCAGGGTCAGAAGATAAAAACAGGGATACATTTTTTATATCGTCAGCGTATTGTTGAAAGCTTGGTTCAGTTTGGATTCATGAATGTTTAATTTTTAAATTAAATAATGTAACATAAGTGTACTATATTTAATATAACAATTTTTAGATATTTTTAGTTGTCATTGTTGACACACCACAACAAAATGGGTTCTCTGCATTTAACTCATATGTGACATAGCAGGGGGCAGCTAATTCAGCACCTGGGGAGCAGTGCTTGAGAGTGGTACCTTGGTCAGAGCACCTCAGTGGTGCCTTGCTGGTCAGGGATTCAAACCTGCAATCTTTAAATTACAAGTGCATGTCCCTAACCATTAAGCCACCACTGCCCACACATATTCTGAGGCCACCTCATTAAGTTGAGTTAATTCAAACTGTTGCACCACACAGCGAATCGCGTGGTTGCAACTTGATTTATGCAGCAACCAGACAGGGTCAAGAAGTTGAGTTACTCTTTAGCTAAAGATCAGCTGGCTGGTGTGATGAACAATCCAGCCAATGCGATTTCTGTTGCTGAAAACACTTTGTTAATGAAAGAGGTCAGAGGAGAGAATGACTCATTAAAGATAACGGGAAGGTCATGAGTGCTCAAATAACAACTTATTTCAGAAGTGGTATAACATGTAATGTGTGTGCAGATATATGCATACTAGAATAAATACAAATATTAAGAAATACTAATAATGATATTTTATATAGGTTATACATTTTCAAAATAAAGAATATTTTTGTGGATATAATTAAGTATGAGAGGTCATCTGTATTTTAATAATCGTAAAGCATTACCTAAATAGTAAACTAGTACAAAGTCCTCCAGATGGAAGATCCATGATCTTGAGGGACGATACATAGCCATAGCCACTAATTACATTTGAGCAGACAAAGAGAACCTGTTAGGATTAATAACACCCTGCAGTTCATCACCAGCAGCTGTGCTCTCTGCTGACACGCCCTTTGCATTGACCATAGTCAAGGTTTGACCCTCATATTCCAAACTTCCTGCTATCATCTAGCATGAAGACCCAAAAATGACATTATATTTAGTATTTAAGTGTCCTCTTGGGCTTACAAGGTTTTGCTGCTGGAGGCAGAGGGTGTTCAGGGTTCATTGTTCCCAAAAACATTTAATATCATATGACAAATTCCATCCAGTGCTTCCTGAGTGTATTATAACCATCTGCATATCTGGCTTTACTTATGATATAAGGAGGAGTGACCAAGTCCACAGAAAGAAAGGCATCTGAAGTTATTTTTTTTAAGGCTTGAACAATGTATCTAAGTGGTATACGTACCAAAACAATGAAGTCATTGTTCTTGCACAAAGGACAATATGAAAATGCAGATCTGCATCAGAAACGGGATATTGGGATAAAAACAGATACAGTACAATGTGGATGAGAAGCAGATCTAATGCCTTAAACTCTCCAGCTAGCTGTGCGTATTTCACATACTGAATATGAATGATAGACTGAGACAATATCAAAATATTATTTTCCATAGAAAGAATTGCTTCTTTTTGCTGTTTATCCAGCTTGTACGTAGGGAGCCAAACATGCTGCAATCAACAAAAATAAAGAGAAATTATTTTGTCTTTCATTTTTTTTCTTCTTTGCATTTAGTCCAAAACCTCTTGCAAGTGGCCTTACAGCTAGGGCATGGTAAAAATTAAGACACAGACCAATTGTACTCCGACATGTCATGGGTTTTGCGCAACTCTTATGGTATTCTACTGCCCTTTAATTAGTGAGAGGAACAGTCTGGAAGCTAAGTCTCTGTGTGGTGCCAGATGTGAGCCTGGTTTCTTAGGATGGAAACGTGGTCAAGCTCTGATGTATAATTAAGATGTAAATTGGGAACAAGTATGTAAAAAATAGCTGATAGTGCCTGAGGTTGAATGTTCATTTTAATGGCTTATAACAAGCTCACTTGTGTCTTCACTTTTATAAGGACGGATTTGAAAAGAGTGCCTTCTGCTAGGTGTTTTGTATTCCCTCTTCAATTCTAGTCTCATTTTGTATAAGTAACATGGTTCAGAGCAATTCAGAAGATAGTTTGGAGTTTAAATTATGTAATTTAAATATTGCAGGTGTTCTACTGTCTTTAAAGCAAAAGCAACTGACGTGAATAGGGCAAAAAAGATCATATAGTCCACAGTTTTGTTCAGGCTCAACTGATCGCTGTAACACACTTCATATCTCAGTGCTACATTTCGCCTACTGTAGAAGACAATACAAACTGACAATGTGTTCATTTTGCTATTTAAATGCATTCTGGATAGTGTAAGATGTGTGTTACAGTACACGCAGATTTTGGTGCAACAAGCATCTTACCAGCCAAGAAAGCCAATCTACTGAGCCAGAATCTTTGCAGCATATGGTGAAAACACGTGGCACTTGTAATTTTCTAATTACTTTTCACTGTTTACACAGATCATGTGTCCAAACATTTTCCTCAGTTGCGGGCTATGCCAGACTGTCTTGGAATCAGTATTAATCTCAGTCTTATGTTGCCTTTGGGAAGTATTTTTTTAATACACACAATACCACAAAATATCGAGTTGTGGTCTCATGTCACTGAATTAGAGTCTTGTTTGGAAACTTTGACATTTTATTCCTTTTTTTGTTATTTAATTACAAGAGTAATTCTGCCTACAATAAAATGAAAATATAGGTACCATCTGCCAGAGAACCCCAACCAAAATGTGCTTTTCTCTGGATGATCACTGGCCACCATAATTCATGTATACCATTTTTTAAGTTGTTTTTATTAGTCTTTATCCAGTGCAATCATATAATACAAGCACATTTTCATTGATACAATACAGACATAAATGGCTTAGGGGTTAGTCTGAAAGCCCATATGTTGCTGCCACTTTCAAAAATCAGGGGTAAATGATGATATTCCTCCAGAAACACATAGAAAAACAGATAAATATACTTTACAAAAGAAAAACACAAATAGTGTTTGGGAATGGGAAAGAAATCTCTTAGGTCACATTCATTGAAGACAATGGGGAACCATTTGTTCAAGAATAGGCTTGAATTTAATTGTAACATTTAATTTATGTTTTGATACAGAGAACATCCTTAACTCTCTCCCTCCATTGTGTTATTGTGAGGTCTGTAGCCTCAGCTAGGAAACACTAGTCATCATCTTAGAGATTACTGGAGGAAACCTCATGACAATACAGAGAGAACATGCAAACTCCACACATGGAGCTATGGTGGGGACTTGAACCCGTGTCCAACAGATATGAGGTCGCTGTATGAACCACTGCACCACCATGCCGCCCAGCCATTCCATTCCTATGCATCCTCTTAGAGATGAGACGGAGGACTCAGGATGACGGTCCCATTCCTATACATCATCTTAGAGATGAGACGGAGGACTCTCAGGATGACTGTTCCATTCCTATACATCATCTTAGAGATGAGAAGGAGGACTAAGGACGACTGTCCCATTCCTATACATCATCTTAAAGATGAGGAGGAGGACTCTCAGGACGACTGTCCCATTCCTATACATCATCTTAGAGATGAGGAGGAGGACTCTCAGGACGACAGTCCCATTCCTATACATCATCTTAGAGATGAGGAGGAGGACTCTCAGGACGACTGTCCCATTCCTATACATCATCTGAGAGATGAGAAGAAGGACTCAGGACAACTGTCCCATTCCTATACATCATCTTAGAGATGAGAAGGAGGACTCTCAGGACGACTGTCCCATTCCTATACATCATCTTAGAGATAAGAAGGAGGACTAAGGACGACTGTCTCATTCCTATACATCATCGTAGATATGAGAATCAGGACTCTCAGGACGACTGTCCCATTCCTATACATCATCTTAGAGATGAGAAGAAGGACTCTCAGGACGACTGTCCCATTCCTATACATCATCTTAGAGATGAGAAGGAGGACTCTCAGGACGACTGTCCC
>JAOYFF010000036.1:25314721-25336831 GCA_025773925.1 Cryptomyrus ogoouensis | reverse complement strand
TGCCTAAGGCCTAAAACATAACAGACCCAATATGCCTCCCCTCCCGGGCCTACTAATGTCCAATTTTACTTCCACACGGTGTATAAAATTATGGCACATGTGCACTACCAGTGCGAAGTATTGCCGTTGTTCGATGTGCCTTACTGAGTGTTCTGCACTGCATTACTGCCCCACCTCCCTGGTGTCATCGTAGGACTGATCTTAACTGCTTCATGACCCCAACCCCATTCTTGTCTGCTGACTTGGATCCCGATTGCACATCTTCCCTAATAAAATCCCGCAAGTGAGTCTCCTGTCTTGTTTGCGTGACAGAATATTTCACTTTAAGATGGACCCAGCAGACATACATCGGCAGCAGCTTCACACCACCCAAGAGCAAGTTTGGCAGCTGACTGATCTAGTGAATCAGCTCCTGGAAGGGAGAGCGGAACCAGTCGACCTCCCACCATTTCCACTGCGAGCTGCAGTCAATGTGCCAGTGGCGATGCCCGACAAGTGTGGTGGCAACCTGACTCAATGTAAAGCATTCTTAATTTTGTATATCAAGGAACATCCAGAGAAGTTCCTCGGGAAATCAGCAAGAGTGCGGTTTGTTATCTTATAATGCCTTACGGATGAACTAATTGTCTGTCCATATTTGGCTCAGTGGGCTTAGCCTGTGTGTCTGTAGTTAGAAGGTTGTTGGTTCAAACCCAGCCTCAGTAATCTGTGGGTCCTTGAGCAAGGCCCTTAACCCCCAGCTTCCTGGGTGCTGCTATGGGTGGCTGCCCTTTTTGGACAACTTACTCTACAAAATAGAGTAAGTTGAGGGAGGTGTGAAGACAATTTCCCCACGGGGATCAACAAAGGATCGATATTTCAGACATTTATGAATTCAGTACTGATGAGGTTCATTAACTGTTTTGTCACAGTGTACATGGACGACATCTTTGTTTACTCCCCTTCCTTGGAGCAACATTTGCAATATGAGTTTCACCAGTCTTCTCTTCATTTCCTCAGATTCAGTCAGATGCGGTATGCATGGATGAAGAGATGATCAAAGCAGTCCATGAGTGGCCCCCACCAAGAACGCTAAAGGAATTACAATGCCTCCTGTGGTTTGTAAATTTTTACTGCTGATTCATTAGAAATTTCAGTTCTGTAGCAGTGCCACTGACCTCGCTTCTCCGAATGACAGGCACTGCTCTGAGGTGGACACCAGGAATGGGAGCCCCATTCTGTAAGTCGCAGGAGCTGTTTTGCAGAGAGCCTGTACTGCGACGACCTGACCTAGAACAACCCTTTGAAGTTGAAATGGACACATCTGATGCGGGGGTAGGAGCCGTCCTCTTGCAATGATGCAAGGAATCCGGCCAGCATCACCCATGTGCTTACTTTTCGAAGAAGCTCTCCCTCGCTAAAACAAACTATGATGTGGGTAATCAGGAATTGCTAGCCATTAAACTGGCATTGGAGGAATGGTGGCATTGGCTAGAGGGAGCAAAATATCTGTTTACGGTGTTTACGGATCATCTAAACCTCAAGTATCTCCAAAACGCTAAACAACTCAACGCGCGACATGCCCGATGGTCGTTGTTCTTTGCATCCTTCAATGCAGCCCCTGAATTCGGACACAGCCTATAGGAACACGGGTTACGGAACACTACTACAAACTAGATACAAGCATTGGTATTGAAAGTATGGTCATCACAGAAAAAATAAAGATAAAAAAGCAAAAGAATCCTTATTTTTTGTGTTAGATTTCTGCCAAAGTTTGGATTGTCCTGGCTTTCCCTCGCACTTTGGAATGGGAAAACTTTTAAAAGCTAAACTGTGTCAGTAGATAGAAAGAGGTACTTAAAACACAGCACGTGTTCTAATGCTTTCAGACTTTATTGCATGTGAGGTGTGAGCCAGCAGCAGATGGAATAACTGCAAGGGGATTGGTTAGCCTGATCAGCTACGTCGCCACCAGGATTTGTAACCCACCCAGCAGTCAGGGAGCTTTCATCCTCTGCCCTGCTTGCGTTCTGTCACACTAAAGTCATACAGGCTGAACCTTATTTTTAAAAACCAGTTCTCTACCAGATCTTAGAGAAAACTAACTGTGCCTCACATTATCTTCAGTAAGTTTCTTCTGAACTCGATTAATATATCAGAACCAAATTTCAAATGTATCTCATATCCGTAACTGGTATTTCATGTTTTAATATTTTAGGCTGGCCATTTCTCTAGGTGCAATATCTTCTATAATAATCCTGTCACAGTGCAGCTAGATGACGTTCCACTAGCTGCTCCAAGACAAACAATAGTTTATTGAATAAAATTGAACACACTGGGGAAAACAGGACTAACTGCAAGAAGCCACAAAGAAAGGTCAGGGAACAGGACAACACTGGGAGCAAGTACAGTCAAGGGAACAGAGCAACCACACACAGGAACAGAGCAACCACACACAGGAACATAATGTAGCACAATGAGTCACTGGGGAAAAGAGATAAGACAGGAACTTAAATACACAAACCAGACAGAGAACGTAGGAGTGAAGTATCACCAAGACAACCAATCAAACAGAACACAGAGTAACAAGCAACAGAAGCAAGTATTGAACTGGGATAATCACGGAACTAGGAAAGTTAACAGAAAAACTAGAAAACATTAATCTAACACTAGGAATACAAGTCTAGTACAGAATTTAAAAGTACAAAAACAAAGACAGAACTTAAACACAAGGAGGGTGGACCATGAGAGGGAGAACTAAGAAAATAACAAACACTAGGAAAACCTAAAATAGGGAAACACACTAAATAATAAACAATACGGAACAAAAACCCAATAAATACAAATAAACAGAGGAGGCTGGCCTTGAAATCATGACCAGACGGTTACAGCCTCTATGCACTATGCCCAACCCACTGAGTTATGCGGTGATCCAGGGAAGAGGGAACACACTAATGACTTAGGCACACTGGGGCTGAAGGGCAAGAGACAGAGAGGAGGACAGGATGGCATGAGACAGGGAGTAGAACAGGATGGCCAGCAGCACCTGCTGGCCAAATTAGTAAGAGACACGAAGGGCAGGGTCAGACGGGCGCTGACCCAGGGAAATTCTGAGTGTAGGTTTTAAAGTTAAAAGAGATTTTTAATTAAAATGATGCACCAAAGTTTTCCCCAGAAAAGAGAATTTAAAAATAAAGACAAAAAAGAAATACATGAGATTATACATTATAAGCAAAGCGTGCTTTGTGTGCAGTTAAATTGAAACTAATGGCATCGTTGCTCGAATGGCAAACCAGGAAAGCAGCACTCAGTCCAGCGCCCTGGGAAGCAGTCCGAGCTGGCGAGCCGACTGGGTGGAGATGAATCGCGGCTTGCGGAGCACGACCGCTCTGATTAACATCTGCGAGGCGCAGTACGCTGGCGTAGCCAGAGTGACGGTCGCTCCCGTCGTGTGGTTAGTGGGGCTGTCCCATCGCCGCTTGTCACATCCCCTGATTTAGAAGAACAGCTAACCAGGGGAACGTCAGTAAGTGACAGACTCTGCGCTGGATAAGCCTGCATCTCTCTGAAGCAGTTCCATCTCTCTCCATTGTTTTGATTCCAAAAAAAACCTTTGCTATGTTGGCGGCTGTAGAACAAAAGAGATACACAATGCACAATTTTACTTTGCTTGTCTACCTGGTTCTGTTTTCTGTTTCTGATTTTGGGTTTTGTTTAGAGCCAATTTGCCTGCCTGTTTTCTGTCCAGTTCCTGTTTGTCAGTTTGGATCACAACTTATATTCTGTTTGCCCGCTTGTTTCTGATCTCTGGTGTCTGGATTGTGACTACAGACCTCACACACTGCTGGTCAGTAGCTATCCCCTCATAATGTAAAGGGACAGACCTCACACACTGCTGCTTAGTAGGTATCCCCTGTTAATATAAAGGGGTGGACCTTACACACTACTGGTTAGTAACTGTCCCCTGTTACTCTAAAGGGACGGACCTCACAAACTATTGGTCAGTAGCTATCCCCTCATAATGTAAAGAGACAGACCTCACACACTGCTGCTTAGTAGCTATCCCCTGTTAATATAAAGGAATGGACCTTACACACTACTGGTTAGTAACTGTCCCCTGTTAATATAAAGGGACAGACCTCATACACTACTGGTCAGTAGCTATCCCGTTAATATAAAGGGACGGACCCCACACACTGCTGGTCAGTTGCTATCCCCTGTTAATATAAAGGGATGGACCTCACACACTGCTGGTCAGTAGCTATCCCCTCATAATGTAAAGAGACAGACCTCACACACTGCTGCTTAGTAGCTATCCCCTGTTAATATAAAGGAATGGACCTTACACACTACTGGTTAGTAACTGTCCCCTGTTAATATAAAGGGACAGACCTCACACACTACTGGTCAGTAGCTATCCCCTGTTAATATAAAGGGATGGACCCCACACACTGCTGGTCAGTTGCTATCCCCTGTTAATATAAAGGGACTGACCTCACACACTGCTGCTTAGTAGCTACCCCCTGTTAATTTAAAAGGATGGACCTTACACACTACTGGTCAGTAGCTATCCCCTGTTAATATAAAGGGACAGACATCATACACTACTGGTCAGTAGCTATCCCCAGTTAATATAAAGGGACAGACCTCACACACTATTGGTTAGTAGTTGTCCCCTATTAAATAAAGGGATGGACCTCACACACTGCTGGTCAGTAGCAATCCCCTGTTAATTTTAAGGGACCTGCCTGTGCACCCCAAGAATAATTAGCTAAAGATGCTTAAAATGCTGAGGATCACTTACCCCTGTTGTGCTTTAATGGAAGCAAAGAGAATGAATCTCCAGTGCTTCCTGGTATTTGACTTCAAACCTTAAATGCTTTGATCAGACAGACGTCTGTTCTTCTCCTTTACAGATCCGGCTGCTGCCACTTCTCCCATAAAGCACCGTTAACAGCATAGCCAATCAATCTAGGGGACATGTGTGTTCTGGGATCTTCCCTTGCTGAGAGCAGCTTCTGCAGACAGTGGAGTGCTTTTATTCATTTTTATGATTTTTTATTAATTACAAAAATGTAGATGTATAGTTTAGTATAAGTTTCTCATTTATCAACTCGCTTAAATTGTTTTTGCTTGTTTTGTTTTTTCCTCAACAATAGTGCATCTATAGTAAATGTATTCTGGTTGCATGGATGGCTGGGTTTCGTTTATTGCGAAATACATTATGGGTGGTGCAGTGGTTAGCACCGTTGCCTCACACCTCCGTGACCACGATTCAAGTCTTGGCTCCATGCGTGTGACGTTTGCATGTTCTCCCCATGATATTTTGGGGTTTCCTCTGGGTTCTCTGACTTCTCCCCACAGTCCAAAAACATCCTGAAGTGAATTCGAGTTACCAGATTATCGATAGGTGTGACTGGAGTTTTAGTGATTCTTGTGTGCATATGCCTTGCAATGGGTTGGTGCCCCATCTTGGGTTATTCCCTGCTTCTTGGATTGGCTCTGGACCCCCCGCGACCCTGAATAGGTACAGAAAATGGATGAATTACCTTGCAATCTTCTGGCTTGATACACATGCTAATGCATTTGTATTGTTACAAAACTAGGGCTTGAAAAAGATTGTTTGGGTTGGTAGAAAAATACTCTTGATTCCACAGTTTATTTTGCTGCAAACTTGTCTTGTCTTGCATTGACTCCCAATTGATCACAGAGATGGGGAGCATTCCGCTGAGTGCGACACTAATTACAATGCGATCTCATTAGTATTCTATATGCAATCAAGTTGCCTTTATTACCTTTAGTTTACAATAGAACCAAATCAAGGAATAGATCTGATGAAGGTAACATCGACCCAAAAGAAACACACCAGCTCCAAAAAGACCTGCTGAAGTATTTAATGCAGTTTTGTTTTACACACTCGATTTGTTCTGCTGTTGTGGTAGGATCAGACAACATTGTCATCACCTTTCCAGTTTCCTCAGCACACTGTTAGTGACCCACTAGCCGACCACTGAAGCAAACGTGCTAATTGCTGATTATGATCACACTGTGTACTTTCTGGGCAAAAGCAGTGCCGCACTTTGTGTAATTTGAACTTTGACATATACTGCTACTAGTAGTTATTATAATTACAATGACCTGGACAAAGTCCAGGAAACTGCCGTATAACTTGAAAACATACATTTAGACAAGTCTTAATATGGTAAATGCTGACATTCTATAAATTATACTTCAGCACAACTGTTATATAAGCAATTGTTGATGCATGCTAAGATTTGTTTTTTTCTGAATTTTCTGCAAGTTTTACTGTAAATTCAGTAAATATAACAAGTCATAACTGGTGATAATATGACTATTTTTAAAATATAAATCCTTAAATAATATATGCATTATCTTACTAGTACTAATTAGTACTACTAGTACTTACTAGTACTAATAGATAACTCGAACAGATGGATGATTAAAGTAAAACAGGTTGAACCTTCTCAGACTGTGGAGTGAGAGGATCTGCTTAATTTTAGGAGTTCAGAGGTTGTTAAAGGGGAATAAATTATAATCGTACTGCAGTGGAGGAACTAATTTAGGAAACTTCTGATTACATCTCAGGAGGGGAGCTGTATTCAGGTGCTTTGCATGTTTCGTTAGTTAGATTTTGTGGAAATATGCTATTTATTGCATGCCATATTTTTATTGAGGGTGGCATTGACATAGGCCCTATTTTGCCCTGTCTGTTGAGAGAAGACCCTGTGGCGGTACGCACCCGGATGGAACCATGTTTTTTCCAGGTCATTTCCCCCAACGGCCCCTTGCTGTTTACATAATTCATTCCAGCTAATTATGGCGCGGTCCAGAAGTCGCCTGATTCGAGGTCACAGCATGCTGCAGGGTGCTGAGGGTCACAGCTTAGACTTACAGTCTAGAACGTTGTTATAACACAGCCCCATGTGTGGCAGAAGGAGAGAAGCTTCTGCTTTCTGTGTTCCCGGCGCAGCCTTGTGTGCTGAGCCCTGCCAGGCCTGGGCATGCAAACATCTGACCTCTGTACATTGCTGCTAACAGCACACTGACTGACGGCACAGGAGAGCACTGACACCCTCCACACTGTCTGACGGCACAAGAGAGCACTGACACCCTCCACACTGACTGACGGCACAGGAGAGCACTGACACCCTCCACACTGTCTGACGGGACAGGAGAGCACTGACACCCTCCACACTGTCTGACGGGACAGGAGAGCACTGACACCCTCCACACTGACTGACGGCACAGGAGAGCACTGACACCCTCCACATTGACTGACGGCACAGGAGAGCACTGACACCCTCCACACTGTCTGACAGGATAGGAGAGCACTGACATCCTCCACACTGTCTGACAACACAGGAGAGCACTGACACCCTCCACACTGTCTGACCGACAGGAGAGCACTGACACCCCCGACACTGCCTGACGGCACAGGAGAGCACTAACACCCTCCACACTGACTGACCGACAGGAGAGCACTGACACCCCCGACACTGCCTGACGGCACAGGAGAGCACTGACACCCTCCACACTGTCTGACGGCGCAGGAGAGTACTGACACCCTCCACACTGACTGACCGACAGGAGAGCACTGACACCCCCGACACTGTCTGACGGCACAAGAGAACATTGACAGCTGTGAGGAAGGCTCACTCTCCACACTGCCTGACGGCACAGTCATTGCCCCTTACATCATGGCACCCCCCCCACACACACAGTGTTGTCCAAAGGCAACACAGTAAAGCCATTGTTACAGAGATGAAGTAGCTTTCCCTGTTCAATGGCTGTGGTGCATTTCACTGTATTACGATGCGCACCTCAGAAATATAACAGGCCTGAATTATTTTAATTTGTCATGACACAAACTGCCTCTGCCAAGCAGAAACATGCAGATGAGAGGTGTTAACACTTGTTCTTGTTAAATGCTCGTTAACAAAAGAAGTCTGTCGGCTTCCATCAAGTTGAATGTTTCTGCACTTAGTGAGAAACGCTTTTCTAATCTTAAAGCTGTTAGCCAAAACTTACCCTACATTCACCTGCTGCTCCAGACACACAGTTCAATCTCAATCCATCCTCCAGCTGCATAACTGTAATCTCCAAACAGCCAGTCCAACTACATAAATGAGGACGATTTTATAAGTATGTAATGAACATTATTCCATGAAACATTAAGCTATTTCTGTATGTGCTGTATATTTCATATGCAGGACGCCTGTGCTGCTAAGTATTTGTGTTTGAGGCTAATTATATGCTATAAAAGTAATTATACATAAAGTAATTATAATAAAGATCTTATTATATATTACATTTTTAACATCAGGTTTGACAAACAAGCTGCACTCTAATATGTGCCTCACAGGTCTGTTGCAGCCAGTGAGGAATGGAAAGATTGTTCATGCTAAAATACTTCTTCAGAAGCCAGCAGTTTGTCTGTCTTAAAGTTTGGAATGTAACTCTGCATGCAAAAGCCTGGTTTACAGATCCTACAAATGCAACACTACACTGTTTGCAGAATTTTGTATGCTCCTTTCTGACCAGTAGTTTCAGTCCAGATTAATCTCCAATTAAGAATTGACTTTTTAAAAATAGAGAATGCTCAGTATGTGGTCTGAGTACTTTCTGTTTGGAGCTAAACAGGAAACTAGATACTTCCTTGTGTAGAACTATTAAGCAAATAAGAACTATTGCTATTAAGCAAATAAGAACTATTGCTATTAAGCAAATAAGAACTATTGCTATTAAGCAAATAAGAACTATTAAAATGGGGCAAAAAGTACCCTACAGGGAGTCGAGAAAAAACACAATAGTAAAGTACCAGTCAGACGGAAGCAAAACAACTGAAATTGCCAAACTTTTAAAACGCGATGGCTGTACAAACAAGTGTTTTGTGGCCAAGAGCCACAGAAGAGGGAGGAAACATGTTGAGAGAAGACAGAAATTAACTACCAAAGGGGCGTGTCAAATTAAAGGGGAGACTTCCGAAAACCCTTTAGCATCAAATGCTGCCATTTTTCCAAACTGCAATCTGAATGGAATCTCTGGAAGTATTAGGCACTGTCACGGACTAACTGTCCGATTTACTTATTCACGTCTGGCCACGATGCCATCCCATCAGACACAACACTAGGTGTCGCCACCCTTTGAGCCTTCAGAATCTTTACTTTAGCCACAGATGCTGCTATTTCAGCTTCCATTTGTTCCTTATCTCCTCCTCCTTCTCCTCCAGAGCAGACTTGTTGTTTAACAACTGCTTGCCATCCAGTAATGCAGCCATTTCAGCTTCTGCTTTAATCCGCACAGAGATCATTGAAGAACTATTTGATGCTCTACTCTCTGCTCCTGATGTGGAGGAAGAGTGAACAGCTCTTGCATTGCCATATTATGATGATTTTACAAAGGCTCATTATTAGGGATATCTTCTACATTTTCCTTCCTAATGGGTTTTCCAACTTCAACAAGCCATTGTTTTATATCTTCAATAAAACCTTGATTATAATCATGGATACTTGGAAACCATTCATCTTGTTTATCCTTTTCCTCCTTTGGTAATAAGGGCATCAACAATTCCATCTATCCATCCATCCATCTTCTGAAACCACTTATCCTGTTCAGGGATGCAGGAGGTCCAGAGCCTATCCCAGAGGCTATGGATGCAAGGCAGGGAACAACCCAGGATGGGGCACCAACCCATTGCAGGACACACTCACACGGCATTCATTCACTCACCCACGCACACCTATGGGCAATTTGCCAACTCCAATTAGCCTCAGCATGTTTTTGGACTATGGGGGGAAAACAGAGTACCCAGAGCAAATCCCACGATGACACAGGGAGAGCAAGCGAACTCCACACACAGAACCCTGGCTGAAATTCAAACCCAGGTTCCAGAGGTCTCAGTGAATGCTCTGACCGCAGTGAGTGATCTCTCATTGAGGGAGACTTGGTATTTGAAAGGTGGCCACGAGGTGACACTCCTCTGGTCATGGGTGACTTCAGTGGGACCACTGGCACTGACAGGGCTGGCTATGAGGATTGTGTCGGTCTTTATAGGTCTGGAGATCGGGGATGAAAGTGCCTCCATGTTCCTTGACTTTCTGAAAGGTCAGGGGCTGTAGGTCACTAGATCCTGGCTCCAATGCCCTGGGCCACATCGTTGGAGTTGGTACTCTAGTACTGGTGGTGCGGCAAAGGAGATCGATCACATGCTTGTGGGCAGATGCTGGAGGCTCCTGCAGAACTGCAAGGTCTACAGAAGTGCCCAGTTTGTGAATTCTGACCACAGACTTGTTGTTGCTACTCTGAAGATTCAACTCAGATCCAGTATGCTACCACCTACTAGGAAAATGAGGCTAGACTTGGCCAGACTCCAAGATCAAGGTGTTTCTGATGAGTTGCACACAGTTTGTGTGAGGAACTTGCAGACTTGGGTGTGACTGTTGACTTTAATGTGATGTGGGAGACCTTCCGTGATTCCGTCATTTTTGGAGTTTGGGCTAGGAGTGTTGCCATTTGGTGGGTGCTGCATCAGCATGTGCTCCCCAACCTGGCCTGACCAGTGAACTCAAAAAGGTTATGATATCAGGACATGCAGGACAATGCCCCTTCCAATACATCAAAGCATTCCTTACATTTGCCAAGAAATGCTTGAAAGGTGACCTAATGATGACTTGACCCTCTTCATCGCCTGACTTAACCCCCATTGAGAATGACTGGGTCTTACTGGAGTGTGAGATTTACCAAGGCGGCAAGCTATACACTTCTCAGAGCAGCGTTGTGGTAGCGGTCCTACCTCCCTTGGCTAATATAGGACATGATCAAACCAAAAACCAATAGACACATGATGGTCATTGAGAAGAAAGTGTCTATACGGGACATTACACTTAGTAAAGTGGACTGTATAGGACAGCTGGTAGTTTGTGTTACGGTGGGACATGGCAAAGGAGGGAGAAGAGGGACAATGCATGGAGCAGCTTACAACGAAACAGAACACAACAGGGTAGAACCACAAGCAGCCAAGAACAAAACAGGAAAAATAAGAGCTAACGAAAAGAACCACAAAGTAACACAATATGGAACAGAGTAAAACTGGGAGCAAGACTAGGAAACAACCACCGCTACAAACACACAATAACAACTACAATGACTAACTGAGGAATACAACAAAGGCGGGCACTTAAATGCGCTGATACCAAGGACTGACAAGGGGCAGGTGTAGGTTATGAGGAACAGGTGAGGTCAGTTAATGGATACAGCAGGTAAAAACACCAAGGGAAAGTAAAACAAGGAAAACTGAACATAATACAACCAGGGAGCAAACACATTGCCTAATAATTGTACACAATTATTTGTGTTTGTGACAGATTCATCTAACATTTTCCCTCTAAATAAATGTACTTGGAGCAAAAGAAAACTTCTAAATTCACTTTTACAAGTCTGCCCAACGTTTGCCAAAAATGATATCCAGGAATAGTACTTGCCTAATAATTCTGCATACAATGTACAGGTACTGTTAAGAAGGGCTTTCCACTGACTGAAAGAGTTCATGAAATGTGGGACACCAGTCGAACCCGTGGAAGTGGCTAACAGGGTAGCCAATCAATATCTGCTGCCAAAAACAAAGCACTCTGCCCTCAGCTGGAACAATGAAAGATAGTACATTGTTACTGAGGCACTTCCTGCCTCGTAGTCTTTACCTGGAGGAGTTCATGTGCTCGCTGAAGCACTCTCAAATCATTCTTACTTTACCAGAAGTCCACCATGAACTTGTAGTGTTAAGCTGCTAACAGTGTTGTAATAATAAATCACAACAGTGAGTAAAATGTATGACACTGCTTGCCATCATGTTTGCCTTTTGACTGTGAGCTTCTGACTGGCTCCATGTAAATGACTGTAGATAAGAGAATCTAACAAATCAATAAGAGAAAACCAATTGCAGTACCGAAGAAGACGACCCTCCTTCATTTGATGCAACAGATATCAATCAGAAAACACTAATGTAGAGGTGTTCATTTCATTGCTGTTTGTGAAAGAGAAAAAGACATAAGATTTTCACAGTCTGCTACATGACTTTCCAGGGAAGGGGAATTTAGTATTTAATATTATTAAAAGAAGCATCTGTGAATTTACTGACTAATCAAAATGGAACGGCAAACGAAGCTAACACACGCAGACACAAAAAGCATCAGTAGATAAGGCTGAGACAACAAATGACGCATCAGAGGCTCTAGCAAATTCTGCACATTTTGTGTACTGCTGCACAATCAATTGGGTAGATTTTCCTGAAAGATAACACAGACTATCTGCGGTCCTTTTTAACTTGCAGTAAGATTATTGTGACAATATTGCAGCACTTGGCAGACCGAGGCATTGCGGCGGCAGCAAAAGATGATGTTGATCTTTTAATAACAGCCCTTAAGAACCGCACAATAAGCAACAAGAACACTCCAACAAACATAATGAGGAAATGCAGGGAGGTTTCATGGCACACAGTAGGTTGCATACGCAGGGGGTAATTAGACATTACAAAGAAACACACAAAGATCAGGCAAGGACCAAGTACAAACACAGGTAAGGACACACGTGACAATCAGGTCCACAGAACAGCTATTTACACAAGACATACACAGGGGCTATATACAAGACTTGTGAGCATGCTACTCTGAGCCATTTCACTGGCACTACACTGCCACCCCCCCCAAAGGTCGATTGTCCCGGCAACCACCACAACCAGTACCCACCTCAGCTCTGAAAAAAGCCCCACAGGTCTGGTGGCAGTTGCCGGTCCACCATCTCCAGCTCCTGAGCTCATGAGTGCTACAATGCAGAGGAGACTGCGAGGCTGGTGGATGCTGGGCTGCTGGTGGGCTCGGGCATTGCAGGTACCCCCAGGCTCCACCCTTCCCATTAGCAATTTAGAGGGGAAACTGCTTCCCCTCTTGCTCCATGGGTTGGGACACCACACACAGCTGCTCCTAGCAAGCCATCTCGTCCTACAGCTTGTGACACTCCTTAGCCAGCTGGGCTCAGAACCGCGTAATGCTGACTCCGCTCCTTCGGCCAGATGTTTCTGGCGATCACTCTCCTGCTCCCAGCCGGCCAGTTCGCCGAGCAGCTGTCCCAACTCCCTCCACTCCTGCTCTGCAAACTCACGCAGTTGCTCCTGGTCCTGTCAGACCAGCTCCTGCTGCTGGCCCAGCTTGTGGCACTCCAAAGCCAGCCAGGCCTCCCAGCTGCAACATGCCTCCTCCCGCTCGAACAGAGCGGCCTCCACTTGCTGCCTCTGATGCTCATGGTCACAGCAGGGTTCATGTTGTGGCTCCACACTGATGGTGAGTGGAGAGCACTCGGTGGTCAGTGAGCAGTCAGAATCCGCAGTATTGCCTGCCTTCTTTGGTTGCCTTCGTCTCGGATGGGTGACCGGTCGGCTGGCTGGAACAGATTGAGGATTCATTGCACAGATACTGGGCAGTTCAGAAGGACAAGGCAGTGCCTCTCTCACTACCACACTCTCATCCTGTTTTTTTATGTTTCTGGTACCAGCCTCTGGCCACCAGCATGACCAGTAAGCCCTCCTTCTGCAGCACCAGTAAACCAGCTTCCTGTCACAGACCCCGCAGTCACAAACCATCACAGCAGCAACAAAACACGAAGCTAAAAGGTTACATATAAAGTTGCTTGTTTAATAACAGCCCTTAAACAACAATAAGCAACAACCACACTCCAAGGAACATGACAGCGAAATGCAGAGAGGTCTTATGGCTCACAGTAGGCTGCACCCCTGGGGAGTAACGAGACATTACAGAGACACGTGAAGATCAGGTAAGGACCGGGTACAATTGGGTCCATAGAAATGACAAACACCGGGGCTGTATAGGCTTTCGAGAATGCCGGGAAATGTCTCCACTACTCTGAGCCAAATCTCTGGCACTACATTATAATGGTTGGAAATGCAAATACAACAGCGACAATGTTTAATAGGTCTGTACAGAAGTTTCATAGTTGGGCATTTAAATATTTCAAATAGCGTTGTAATAGATTCCAAATTAAGTTGTAATGTATCACAACACACCCATGTAAAACGCCTTGGTGTGACTCTATTGTTATATATAGTGCTATATCAAAAAATATAACAATAAATTGAAACTGTGAAAAGTACCTGTTGGCTTTTAGAGCGTCTTTACTTGATTATTTCATTTGGGAATGTGCACACAGTGTATCGGTTAAGCAGTTGATTGGCACACTTGGAGGACGACTAAAGACGCGAAGAAGAGAAGAGCACCGGGCATGCCATTGCCCGGAAGCCTGTACCATAGCTGCGGGCAGATGAGCAGGGGACGCTGGAGCGAGGAAGGCACCCTCCGCTCTATTCAAGACGCACTGGACCCACACAGCACGCCCTGAAGCCGTTCCTGCCAGCCCGCCAGACTCACGTCGGAGATGGCGACGTCATTAAGCGAGGAAGACGGGCTCTCTGGACTCTGGCCGCTCACCGGGCATCGTGTCACGGTTTAGAAACCCAGGAGCGCTGCAAGCTGCAAAAGGCAGAGGCTGCAGCGCAGGACCATGAGGAGAAGGACCTCCTCAAGCAGTGGGAGGAGGAGGCCCACTTGGCACGCCTGCAAGATGCTACCTGTGTCACAATGCAGGAGCAACTGTGCAGGGCTACCTGACGCTGTGAGGCCCCGTGGCAGGACCGGTCTGCCACACAACATCTGGACCCCAATAAGCAGGGCCGGGGCCAGGAGGAAGGTGCACCACTAGCGGTCCCCGGCTGCTCCATGTGCTGGCTGTCCCCAGAGAAGGGGGCTTGGATGTGGGAGTCAGTTGGGATTGGTATTCCCTGGCTAAGAGGACCCCCTGGAAGGGCTACCAGATCCATCTAAGCCATGTCAAAACAAGGGTCGGCGGCTGGGCAGGTCTGACATGCCAGAGCCCAGCAACAGCTAAGCCCTGCCATTGGGAACTGACAGCCCTCCGTCAATGGAGGTGATGCACCAGCAGCTGTTATTAGACCCCTGGGACTATCTTCAGAACTGAAGTGACACCGGGACAGTCGACCTTTGGGGAGGGGGGCAGTGTAGCGCAGACGGGATTTGTATATCCCAGCATGCTCTCAGGCAACTGTACATAGCCCCTTGTTGTTACTGTTGTATTAATAGTTGTATTTCCAAACTGTGGGGTTGTTTCGGCACTCCTTGGGTGCCTTTTATAGACCTGTTAAGGACTGCAATAGAAAAGCCGGTTCTTCCCAGCAAACAAGTCTCCTCCCTCCTCCTGCTCTGAGGATGTCTAGGTCTGCCCAGTGCTACAACAATATTATTCATATTATTTTAGTTATTACATATATAAGTATATTATAATTTATATATTATAATATATATTTTTTGCTTTGGATGCTGACATTTGCTAAATGTAGGCTATAAATAATTTGAAATACTAATGATGCTAAAGTATTAAACAATTATTAAGCCAAAATTAAGTAATATTTCATGTTTTCCCTAGCCTGATTTTAAGCACAGGACAATAAATCCCTGCGTTGCAGTCCCTGGTTCTGTGAGATATCTGCCATGGACTTTAGACGTCTGTAGACGTTGTAATCACCACCAGAACAAACCCTCGCTACCCAAAAGCTATTGTCTTCGTCGCAGTCCTCCGTGAAATAACCGATTTAAAGAGCCGGTGACACCCTGCTGGGGGAGGGGGAAATGGGGTGAGGGGTATTACCCAGGCTTAGGTGCTTGTGTCCTGTTGGGGACCCAGTTGTCGGAGGCATGCATGTTTTTTTTTTTTTTCAAGGAAGCCTTATTCATTGTCTTCCAGAGGTACCGTGTAGGCTATTGTCCCTTTGTATGCGTTAAAGAGGGAGGCATCTGCGCCTTTGTCTATAGGCTCTGCGTTTATCTGTAACGTGCTATATTGATGAATTGTACTGTTTCTAAACTGCTTCGACCGGGCTGCAGCAGTAAGGTAGGCTGGACTGACCAAACCGATCCACGTGCTGTTCACGCAGAAGTGAGTAACGTAGCCTGTGTTAGCAACCCAGAAATATTGACTATTTACTGTCACCGATGAAATTGTTTATTCATAGTAATACCTGAATTAGCTGTTAAACGATTTAACGTTCTCATCTTGCGTACTTTACACCAATACGAAAAGTTCGTGAAAAAACATTTTAAAACACGGCAAGACAGTTCAGTTCAAGTTGTTCAAATCAGCAGGTCTCAAATTATAACTGGTAGTACAAGATGGCATTGGAATAACGTGTTTCATCTAAAAGTAATGGAGCAGTGGTCGTGCGATTAATGACACGAATCCCACGACAATCTCTATTTTCAAACATTGCTGTCATTGCCTGTTAATAGATGCCTATGCACTTACAATACCACCTCCATCGATCCTGCTGCTGAGCATGCAAAAGAATTGCGTCTTTGTCTAAGTGCATGCAGTGAGCGCTATTTTTTTGTTTCTTTTTTAACCAAATATATGTATGGTATAGTGGTCTGGCAGTTTTTTTCATATACTGGTAAAACGGGACAGGCACCAATGCCTGTAACTCATTACCAAAGGCCAAATTTGAAACGTCCCTTTAACTTCTGGCGACCAGGGCTTTTACGTGCAGAACTAAGATACATGCTGATGCATATTTAGGATGGACACAGTACAAGTGACCACACCTGGTAATAAAGTTGCTCTACATATAATAGGTCTAATCTGGAATTAACCAGGAAGAAAGGATGGACAAAATGTACTTATTGTAAACGCTCACACAAAAGCTTTTACCGGTTAGACACCTGATACTATAACAAAGAAGTACAAACAAGAGGAATTTTCGCTTGTAAAATGATAACATTTATTGAGCTTTGAGAGCTGCAGATGAAAAGTGCTTTGGGGGGGGGGGGGCAGACTCGCCACCTGAAAAACACAAATGCTACAAAGGCAACTTCATATGGCAACTTCACTTTTTTGTGCTCCATGATCATTTTAAAGCACTTTTAATCAAATTCACTGGATGTTTTTTTTTTTAATTATTATTTTCACCATGATATGATTTCAAACAGTTCAGTTGCTCTCTGTATTTGAAATGTAGGAGAGAGACTTTGATCTATTGATGCCTTCAGAGTGTTCTTCTCAGGGTGTTATGACATTATAGCATACGTACCTATCAGAATAGCATGCTCTCAGACCGCATGCGTAGAACAGAATTACATAAGGTTATCCATAAATTTATCACACGATTATGCTTTCCGGTTATTAGGTGTAGTTATAGTTATAACTATGTGCAAGCAAAATTTACACTGTTTCTCCATTATGAGCTAGTACATAAATTAAACCCACCCTTGCAAAAATATTCTAGCTTTCTGTCATACACATTCTTTTATTTTCTTACATTGTCCGTTTTTGTTCATAGTTTGTAATATTCCGAATGAAGACAACTTCAGACAAATTTCAGACAACTATTGGAATAATGAGTACTTCAGGGGGAGTAAACTCCATTACATGCTATAGATATGGTGCTGTGATATTATTCATTTCCTAATCAGATTGTTACCGATAAAAACCACAGGAATTTTGTTCTGATAGCATGTATTTTCCTTTCAGAATGTTTTATCACCATTCAAAACTAGAGGTATGTTGTTCCAATAGTGTACGTTTTCCTTATCAGAACGCATTACCACCATTAAAAAACATAGATATTCAATTCTGCTGCGGCACATTTCCTTATTAAGGCACATTACCTCTTAAAAATACAGTTTACTCGGACATTGTACATTTCCTTATCAGAGTACTTCAACCTCTTTAAAATACGTAGGTATGTTATTTTGATAAAGCATGACAGACTGAAGGATTTATATATAGCAATAAATTTGCACTACCTGTACACTATTCTGATAAAGTATGCCTAAATGTCAAGAATGTCAAGAAGAAATGTCTTCTGTGTGTGTGTGGGATTTTGGGATGTTCTCCCCATCTCTGCATGCTGCTTCAGGTATATTTATTTCAGTATATACTCAGCAGTCTATGTGTACTGTGGCAGACCAACACCCCATCCAGCGTCCTCAAGTTGCAGAGATTCTGTGGTGTCCCAGTAACCTGACATTGGACAAACCTGTGAAATGGATGGATGTGGTTATGACTGAGCCTGGATTGCCTGGAATGCCATTCCGAATATACCCTACACTTTTCAGGATTGGTTCCTAATCAACGTAGCTGAATGAGCAGCCATTGAGTGATACGTAAGAAAAGCAGCTTATTACCGCAAATCTAAGCAGATTCCCTCATCAGAAATAACCTCCAAATCATATCTGTCATCTGCCCTGTAGTAATGTCTGATCTACAGGTAGAGCAGTGGGGCCTGTTCCCGTCCTGATAGCTGTAGCCCACGAGTCCTGTTCCTTCACCCCCTTGCCAGCTGGTGCCCCGTCCTCCACCCCCCCCCCCCCAGGCCGTCTGTTGGAGCCCCACATTGGGGGCGCCCGAACCATGGAGACCTGCGCAAGTTTCAAGTTGCTCTACAGACAAAAGGGCTTTTCCCCCTTGCAAAATGCACTGGCCACGGCCCCCCCGAGAAGGGAGGGGGCATGAAAAGAAGCGGGTGTGGGGGGGAGACAGTGTGGAGCCTGAGTGGGTGGCGAGCCGCACAGTGTTTGTCGTTCTGAAAGCATGCCATGAAAAGAAAGGAGTGTGTGACTTAGGTTTATATTACATTGTGGGGACCAAATATTCCCCACAAAGTACTGAAAACCTGTTATTTTGACTTTGTGGGGACTATTTTTCAGGTCCCCACATAGATCTGTGAATGCAATCAAAAGACTAAAAATGCCAAAAGTTTTGTTTTTTGTTTGGCTACTTGTGGTTAAGGTTAGAGCTGGGTAGGGGTTAAGGTTGTCATGTTGGGATTGGAGTTTTCCCCATAAATAAGAATGGAGAGTCCCCACAAAGATATAATTAGAAACCTGTCTGTGTATGTGTGTGTGTGTGTGTGTGTGTGTGTGTGTGTGTGTGGTACCCTAAGCAGCCTGGTTTGACTAATGTCGGTGAGCCCTTACATGTCCCCATCTCACATCAGCTCCCTCCCCATCCATCCGGTGTGCCACCAAGACCCCTCTACCAAGTGAAGGGCCATCTAATTACCAATCAAAGCCGTCTGCTTGGCAGCTCAGTCAGCACTCGCCCACTAGGGCACAACCATGGCATTAGATTGTTATATGTATCCCCCATCCCCACAAATGTCAAGGGACCCATGTGCTGAAGAGGAGCCCAAGCAGAAGGGTGAACATATAGGGGAAGATCGATGTCTGCTGGTCTGGCTGGGTCCGACTCTGCTGGTCCGGCTGGGTCCGACTCTGCTGGTCCGGCTGGTTCCGACTCTGCTTGACCGGCTGGGTCTGACTCTGCTGGTCCGGCTGGTTCCGACTCTGCTTGACCGGCTGGGTCTGACTCTGTCGTCTAATGGAAAGGATTATAGTGGAGGTCTGGTAAACACCCTTCCAGTGAGAATCCTGTTGACTTGGGGGGCACAGCCCCACCCACAGTGCTAAGTCATGTCCTTGTTTGCAGATGACTGACTGGTATGGTGCACTAGGATGTATGGTGTTTGGATTCATTTGTAGACGTTGTTTTTTATGGTTACAAAGCTGTGTATGAGCACAGGATAGAAGAGCAGCTTTGTTCTAATCTGAAGGTAGCCCACCATTGTACAGTCTGCAAATGTGAGTTTCTTACTTTTCTCAGGTAAAATTATTCAAGGTTTTAATTGTTGATACATGATGTGAGGCATGACAGAAGCTACTGTAGAAGGACTATAGGTCATTTTGATATCAGACCAAAGCTTATTAATACATTCTGGCACCTGTGTCTCACAGCCAAAGAGAGATGTGGCTGTTTTGGCAAAGCGTCCTCTGTAAGGTTGCACTGTGCCGGCAAGTTCCTCCTGATTTGTATACTTGACATGATCCTTTGCGTTCTTCATACAGTTTATGTATCCTCATGCTGTAAACAACGAGCATGCATGTCCGTGAATGGAATGAAAATGGAATTGTATGATTTACAAATAGTGACAAATAGTTTCCTATTCTATTCCTATTTATAACGTTGAATATACTGCCCAAGCTGATATTTAATGCAAAGCTCTTTGCCTTTCTGTGTTTTGTGTCCCATTATTATTATTATTATTATTATTATTATTATTATTCTGTGTATACATTTTTCATCTGAGGGCTCATCTCTGGTTGTCAGGAGAGCTAGGTTGCTGTTCCCCCAAGCAGTGATTGGAGATCAGGTTATGTATTTGTCAGTTTGGCTCTCTGCTACACTACTTAATATTTTACTGGGAGAGCAAAGTAGTTCTCCTTGGTTTAAAATGCAGTCTGCACTACAGAGGTGGCAGTGGCTGATTTGACGAGGTTACTCGCTGCCAACCACTATTGACAGAAAGCTTCAGTGAATCGACAGATAGCTGTGCCTCTAATGGAAGTTATAAAAGACTGCGAGACTTTGCAAACTAGGACTTGATACCAGATTCCAGAGATTGAGTTATATGGAATTCAACTGACAGCATTGAAGTCTTTGTGGTGGGTCTTTTTGCTGAATAACAAACCTATTTCATGGTGTTAAGGTCTGTGTTATGGGAAATGGTAACTGCACTACACCACTGCATGATACTGTAATCACAGTTATGAATATAAACAGTCCATTTCTTGAAGAATGGCTTGAATGTTGTGGTTTAAGCAGTTTCATCCAAAAAAAATTCCTTTTGAGGTTTGGATTGTTGGGAAATTAATGGTCCAGAAATCTGTCTGGAAGCCAGTGTACAAACATCCCTCGAGTATGACTACCATTCTCCTCTTAGAGTACGCCTGGCCAGCTCGGTTTCATACATGGTGAAAATATACTTCAGTGACCTGGTGCACATACTTGTCTGGCGTATTTTTGCCTAAAAGCACCCTTGTGTTGTCATCAGTTGTAGATGGTAAGGATCTCATAGGATCTCATAGGATCTCATAGGATCGCATAGGATCTCATAGGATCTCATAGCCCCCTGAAATTTGAGAGGACAATGCAAAGCGGGAAGCTCCTTTGTGGTTTGTCACTGCTCAGGTCCACCTAGTCCCCATTTTGTTTCTTTGGCTCAGCATATTCATGTTATTGTGTGAGGAACCTGCTCCATCCCAGTCAGGAACCTGCTCTATTCCAGTCAGGAACCTGCTCCATCCCAGTCAGATTCACTTATGGGAAGGTTACTCAATTCAGTTACACTAAATTGAATAAAAACAAAATGTTAGCATTGAACATAGTGACTTTCAGAGTCCCTGTAAATTTGAACTGACAGAGATAATGTTCCCAGTTATGTTAAGGATAATTGATATTTCCCGAAGAAATATTGAATCTTAATTCTTGTATATTCAGATGCTCAAACTAATTCTTTAAAGTAAAAATGTCTAATTAGATAAGATGTATTCAGGATATGTTTTTGTAATGATAATGAGAAAAATTATTCTTACTTTGTAATAACACTTGAGTTTTGTTCCAGCTGCAGTTGTTTCATTTGTCCAGTTATCATCTTCCAAGCTCTTATTCTGGTCAGAATTGCAAATTTGTTTGGTTTAATGGTTCTTATCTGGAACAGTTAAACTCACTTGGGTACAGATGGATTACTGTGATCACAAACCAAAGTCAGTAGTCTTATTTGACTTGACTTTACTGTTATATCCCAGTTAATCAAGTGTAAATCACTGATAGTTTGCATCTAATTTACATCATAACTCATTAAGTCACCTTCTCTTTAACCATGCTATTATTAGAGTGTCAGTGTAAGTCCCCAGTGGAGATAGTGGACAGACACTGGCGTGGGTGTTTGGGATGAGGATTTGGAATGAGGGGTATGTGGGGAGCAGCTGGTAGAGCGGCACACAAACAGAAAGCAGCTGCCTAACACCCTGTGTATTTGGGAATAGATACGGAAACAGAATATCTGGGCATGTGGTCTGGGGCAAGACAGGGAGCAGAGGCCTGTTCTGTGAGACAGGTGACAGGGATGGAAGGTGGGCAGAGGCCTGTTCTGTGAGACAGGTGACTGGGATGGAAGGTGGGCAGAGGCCTGTTCTGTGA
>JAOYFF010000036.1:25285365-25300720 GCA_025773925.1 Cryptomyrus ogoouensis | reverse complement strand
TAGAGCCCTATAGGAATCACCCTGGGACACCTTCATTAGAGCCCTATAGGAATCACCCTGGGACACCTTCATTAGAGTCATATAGGAACCACCCTGGAACACCTTCATCGGAGCCCTGTAGGAATCACCCTGGGACACCTTCATTAGAGTCATATAGGAATCACCCTGGGACACCTTCATTAGAGTCATATAGGAATCACCCTGGGACACCTTCATTGGAGCCCTATAGGAATCACCCTGGGACACCTTCATTAGAGTCATATAGGAATCACCCTGGGACACCTTCACTGGAAGCCTATAGGAATCACCCTGGGGCACCTTCATTAGACCCTTATAGGAATTTCCCTGGGGCACCTTCACTGGAAGCCTACAGGAATCATCCCAGAACACCTCTCTTTAGAGCCCTATAGCAATCGCCTCGGGGCACCTTCACTTGGTACTATGGCTGCCACGATAATGAAACTTTAGTTGACAATTAATTTTCATGCAAATAATTGGGATTAAAGGATATTGAAACATAAATAAAAATTGCATTCACCTTTTAAGCTTTTTAAACAAAGATTGTAGAGGTCTTATATGACATTACCAATAAATAAGTTAAACGCCTTCAGATACAGTTGATGGTGTCTTTTCCCAATCTATACCACCTGCCCAAATTTACCCTGCACGTTTTCACCACCGAATCCACTCATGCGACCATTTTACTGCAAGTGCCTGTGCTATGCAGAATTTTTATTAAACGCCGAACACAAAGAATCTAAAATTGGAAAATCTGGCTGATATTCTGGGCTTGTGGGGATCGCTCACAAGCAGCCTGTAAAATGAACCAGAAGCAGTGAAATGAAATACTAACAGAATCGGGTTGGGTCATGAAAATGTGAAACGAAGTGGTACAAATTGGGTAGCATCGTAAAATTTGCCGTAAAGTGTAATGCTGCGGATGCGCAGACGTGCGAGGTACAAATAGAGCAGGCGGTATTCGTCGGTTTAGAAGCGCAAGGAGATGACGTCATTAAACGAGTGCTAGTCAAACATTATATGGTACAAAACGACGTGGAAAAAGTGACAGAAATATGCCGGTTCTGTTTCATCCAGCTATTTTTATACAGATGAATGGAGACGATTCTATGCAAAAAATAATCGTGGTCGGTTCAAATAATCGCGATCAGGCGATAATGTAATAATTGTGACAGGTCTACTAGGTACTCTCCAAACTTTGCTGTATGTTTACGTTCTTATGGATACTTTTATTGATCCCTGTAGGGAAATTGTCGTTACGCCTCCGTCAACTTGCTCTTTGTAGAGTAAGCTGTCTGCGAAGGGCAGCCATTATTATCATGAAGGTCTGGAGCCAAAACAGAAACTGCAGCACACTCTTAGCGTCAAATACCCACAGTTAATGTTCTTGATTCATTTTGACATTTTACTGTTTGGACCCTCCTGGTCATTCTGAGCAAGAACAAAGCCAAATGAGGAGAAACCAGACATCCAGCAAGAATACAGCACATCCAGGCACCAGTCTGGGGCATTATCTGTAAGATGGGGGTAATGCAATTAGAATTATGCCTGAAGGAGAGTTGGCTAATCTCATAGCAGCACAGCATCCAAATAAAGCCATAAAATGCAGTAATAAACCATACAAGGAAAGAGAATATGAACCACACATTTTAAATAAGCTAAATATATTGTAGTCCTTTGCCTGGTTTGAAAGAAATTATTTTTTGATTCAGCAATTATACCGGTAGCTAAAGAGACTGAGTATTCTAAGGTTTCATGTCAGCATGAAATATCGCTCTAGGAACCACGTGAAAAATTTGCTGAAAGAGACAAACAGTATGGCACATGAACACTTAGTACTCACTTAAGTGACGTTGACGGTATTCTATGAAAAAATGCTGTCCTAGAGAGGAAGATTTATAAATAGTGGTGTCCAAAACATGCTTATATAAGACCATGGTCAGCTGCATGATGGAACTGTTTAATCCATCATGGAACGTGATATGTAGAGGGTCCAGCTGAAAGTGCTTGTGGTCCTGCTGGTTCTTTGTGTGAAGCCTGGCTGCAGCCTTTTATGATTCAGCTGTCATTTAGAAAAAGAAAAACGACCCATGGCTGTACATTCTAGTACAGCTCCACATTCATTACATCATTAATCTTCTCTCATATCTGGGCTTTCCTTCAGATGCTGCTTATGTTTTGACCTTCCAGGGAAAGCCTGTGATTCTCAGTTGAGTGCAGTAAAATAGTTCTGGAAAACTGTGAGGAAATGTCCCCGTTTCAATGTGAAAATTCCCCCTGCAGCCCATGATCTCATCTCTCCACCTAATTTTTCACCTTGAGTTGGTTGGTTGCACAAGGTGGCTCCAGCTTGCTCCCTGAGCCTGAACGTTCTGCATCAGCAGCTTAGCAATCAGGTGCTTGCGTGAGAACCACAGCCCAAGGCATGTCCCAGTAGTCCCAGTTCAGGCAGGTGGGTTGCCCTAAAATACCATTGTCTTTTGTCTAAACATTGTATAACACTTGCGGGTCATTCTTGCACCATTACAGGATGCATATCTCCTTAGACACGGGAACTCATAAAAAATTAACTTTATTGTTAAAAAGAAAATAAAAATGTCAGACTCTGACAGCTGTTGAGTGAAGAGTATTTGCTTGCTGAAAAAATGTCACTAGCTGGGTTTCTTGGGAATTCCTAAACTATCGGCACAGTGATAAACACAGATCTCCTCTCTGCTAAACGCCTCGCATTCCTGCTGCGGTACACAGTGGAAGCATTCCATTCAGAAGACCAGACACTTATAAGCCGTGATGTTTACAGAGGCATAAGCTGAATCCTTTTAGTGTGTCTCTTCAGAGCAAGGAGAGAGAGACATTATGACAAATGATGCAAATAGCCAGGAAAATGAACCCCATAAAGTAAAGAGACTGAAGAGCAGGCGGGTGAAAAGTGGACAGGCAGGCGGCGAGTCTGCGGGTGGAGAGTGGGCAGGCAGGAGGAGAGTGGGCAGGCAGGAGGAGAGTGGGCAGGCAGGAGGAGAGCGGGCAGGCAGGCGGAGAGCGGGCAGGCAGGCGGAGAGCGGGCAGGCAGGCGGAGAGCGGGCAGGCAGGCGGACAGTGGGCAGGCAGGCGGAGAGCGGGCAGGCAGGCGGAGAGCGGGCAGGCAGGTGGAGAGCGGGCAGGCAGGTGGAGAGCGGACAGGCAGGCGGACAGTGGGCAGGCAGGTGGAGAGCGGGCAGGCAGGTGGAGAGTGGGCAGGCAGGCGGAGAGTGGGCAGGCAGGTGGAGAGTGGACAGGCAGGTGGAGAGTGGGCAGACAGGCGGAGAGTGGGCAGACAGGGGCAGGCAGGCGGAGAGTGGGCAGACAGGCGGACAGTGGGCAGGCAGGTGGAGAGCGGACAGGCAGGCGGACAGCGGGCAGGCAGGCGGAGAGCGGGCAGGCAGGTGGAGAGTGGGCAGACAGGCGGAGAGTGGGCAGGCAGGGGCAGGCAGGCGGAGAGTGGGCAGACAGGCGGAGAGCGGGCAGGTAGGCGGAGAGCGGGCAGGCAGGTGGAGAGTGGGCAGGCAGGCGGACAGTGGGCAGGCAGGCGGACAGTAGGCAGGCAGTGCTCCCGAGTATCGCGTGTACACTTACCCATGTAATATGTGTAATCCTGACGTGCTCTAATGTTGTTTAATGACCTGTCGTATGTCTAGTGTGTAACCTTCCCATGGAGTGTTATAGTTGTTTCTTGTTGTGTGATTATAAAGGTTAATATGAAGTGCAGCTGTGGTTGAAGCCTTCGCTCCTTGTTTTTTGCCACCGCTAGGATGCATCGGTGTGCCCTGACCCACACTTTGTTGATGTGCAAAATATGAAGAATGTTCACGAGACCAGGTTCACATACAAATTAATAGATAATTTCAGCCATTTTGACATTAAACCCATGTTATACCCATACTGGTCCGTGATTCCCATCCGGTTCTTTCACTGTAGTATATTGGCATGGCTTGTTAGATAATTAAAGGAAACTCGGATGTATCTTACTCTGAAGTGTTTTACGATTCAATGCTAGCAGGTGCAGACGCACAACTAGTCAGAATGTGTGAAAGAATCATGTTTGTAGTTCCCACAAAGATATTGACAGACATTTATGGGTGAATCGGCTATAATTCCTCTCAAACAGCAGTTACAATGACCAGCAGGAACCTGTATCACTTGTAATTCTGCATTAGCATGTAAACAATAACATTATTTCCTGCTCCTCATATCAGTCTGGGAGGTTAGTTTGTGTTTAAAGGCTTCTGTTTATAAAACTTGCCCTAGGAATCTTTTTTTTTTTAATATACATAAGCAATAAATCGTTTTATCTGGCATTATCAGCTGACACAGAGAAATTCAGACATAAATTCAGTGTTCTGTTCTGTGAATGTTCCTTGTTATGTTGTTTTATTGTAAACTTTCAGTTGCATAATGGGATAAAAGATAAGTGACAAAAATTTAATCTTGAACAACGTTCTTTTTTTTTTGGAGAATGGATGATGGGCCTTAATTATGGACAGTAATTAAATGCCTTAATTACATTTTCATGCTAATTAAATGTTCAGCTTCCCAAAATAAAGCAGGAGATTAGTGTCTGCTTATCACTTCAGAAATCAAAGGGATCTTCAGAACGCCAGTTGATATAGAAACTTTCTGGGAAAGACAGTAGAAATGTCTGCCGTGAATCTTAAAATCATAACACTGCAACACTGCAATCCTGCCATGAGTCTTCATAACACTGCAACATTGCAATCCTGATCTTGTTGTATCTGTTCTTCCAACTAGATAGCAATTAAAGCTTGGGTTTTTGACCATGCATCCATTATTATGAGTTCATTTTTACTTCGTTTATCATTATTCTCTGAGTTAGCAACTTTTTTCAAGACTGCGGTTGTACCGTGTTTCAGAGGCAGGCTTGGCTCCGTCACTGTGTTTGGCGGTGCCGTTAATGCCAGTGTGTCCAAGGAGCCTGACCCGTGGCAGAATGCATGGCTGGGTAGAGAGGCTACCCGGCAGGGTATGTCGCTTTGGCTTTTCACCCAGGTACGCTTCACCTGTTTGTTTTGGCAGTACACTTTTGACAATATACGAAACATCTTCCTGTCTGCTTACAATCGTTAACATGTGCTCATATTACAAAAGATCAAAAATGCAAAATAAAACTGCACGATATCAAAAATTACTTTTTGAAAATTAGATACCGAAAATTAACCTGCGTAGAATTAAAATATAAATTTCTGAGGTGGTAATTTTCTAAAGATGCGTTTGCTTATTATTTTATTAAGTTATAGTGCGACTATTATACATGTAACATACAGTATGTATGAGTGTGTAAATGATGTCTAATTCATTTCAAGCCCATGGGGGAGATTCTGCTGCCCCGTAAGAGTCAGAGACGTCTCGCAAGGCACAGTAAGGCTGTCGCATTGTCAGCCCCTGGGGCAGTGGGAACACGCAGTGTGTCACATTCACCACAAGGGCTCTACCTGAAGAGTGGCTTTGGAGTGGAAGAAGACATCAGATTTTATTACTATTAGTATGCCATCTTACTGATTCTATTGTATGCAACATATAATGTATGACATAAAGATTAATAGTAATAGTTATTAATAGTGATAGTATTGGCTCTTAATTCTATTAAGATGGCGGGTGATGGTATATATTTATGGGTGTTTGTCTTCTGTATCACAGCTGGGGTGACAAAGAAATTCTAATAAGATTTTGTACTGTGAAATTTATGCTGCATTTCTGCTATTTTTATGGCTGCTGTTACACACAGATCTATGCCTAGAATGACCTCCCTGAGAGAGTCAGCCTGCTTTAAAAGGTACAGCCTTCAATTTGTAGCATATTATAGTTGATGTGCATTAAAAAAAAAACCACTTGCCTAGGGACAAGGATAATTAATATTCAGTAATCCCAAAGCGCTCCTAACTGATTACGTCTGATAGCCGCACAGAGCTCTGCTGCTGTAAAATAAGAAAACGGTGAAATTGGGCAGTGACTGCAGAATTAGCTCTTCCCTGCTTCATTTATTACTATCAAGCTTGGTTTGCCAGCTGGATCCTCATTTCTGATCAGGAAATCTGGAAAACAAAAGCAAATTACCCATCGCCACATCCTAAAGTCTTGGAATCCATCATCTGTAGCGATCAGCTGCTAGCACCTTCGCAGGTGTGGAGCCACGTCCCAGACTGGGCAGCGCAAACCCCAAGCTGCTGCATCCACGTGCATCTTCAAAGCTTCAAGGGCTTCATGAGCTGCTTTGTCTGTTGGCCCAGCGCTGATGCATGGTGGTGTGGAGGGTGTGGCTCACCGTGGAGCTAAACCAATGGGTGTGGCGTGCAGGCGCAGTGTGTGGGTCCAGTGTGCGGATGCGGCGTGCAGGCGCAGTGTGTGGGTCCAGTGTGCGGATGCGGCGTGCAGACGCAGTGTGTGGGTCCAGTGTGCGGATGCGGCGTGCAGACGCAGTGTGTGGGTCCAGTGTGCGGATGCGGCATGCAGACACAGTGTGTGGGTCCAGTGTGCGGATGCGGCATGCAGACACAGTGTGTGGGTCCAGTGTGCGGATGCGGCATGCAGGCGCAGTGTTTGTGCCCGGTGTGTGGATGCGGCGTGCCGGCGCAGTGTGTGGGCCAGGTGTGTGGCCACGATGTTTGGCCACTCCACAGCAAACTCCCACTGTGAAGCATTGACCTGCCGATCTAGCTGCCCGGACAATCCGCCCGCCGCCCCTAACACTGGGAGCGCAGTTCGAGGTGTGCCAGGCCTCTCTGCTCATCTTCACTTGTTTTTTTCTGCCTTCTTGTGTTCCGCTTCCACTTTGTGGGCTCGGCACTGACCTACCATACAGCACATGTTAGGTGTTCGTCCGCAGTCTATGAAGAGAATAAACACCATGACTCAGCCTTCATGTTCAGCAAGCGCCTTCCCTGAACATGACCAAGCTGTCACTATGCTGCTACTTCAAAATCACGTCAAACTCTCTAAAAAAATATATATGTTTCTCATAGTACTTCACCATTTTCCCCTTTGTGACTGGAACTGCATGTCAGAAACCAGCAGTAAATTATTTATTTAACACTGAAGTATTCGTTTTAATCAGTTTGACAACAATTTGTTTGCTGGAAGTCTGAACATACATTACTACTCTGAGAAATATAAGCTTATATTTATTTAAATCTGGCCATCTTACTGAACACCATTCTGGTAAATCAGCCCCCCATGACGTACCCACCCTGTGGGTTCTCCTGTCTGATTGCATTTGATCTGCGTTCTCAGATAGCTGACCAGCTGCCCTGCATTTCGCTGACGAAGTCACTGTCTTCCGCCTGAAGATGGAAACCTTGGAGTCGGAGCTGACCTGCCCAATCTGCCTGGAGCTCTTCGAGGACCCTCTGCTGCTGCCCTGTGCTCACAGCCTGTGTTTCAGCTGCGCCCACCGCATCCTGGCCTCCCACTGCACCTCCAGCGAGCCCGTGGAGTCCGTCCACGCCTTCCAGTGCCCCACCTGCCGGTATGTCATCACCCTCAACCAGAAGGGCCTCGAGGGACTGAAACGCAACGTCACCCTGCAGAACATCATCGACCGCTTCCAGAAGGCCTCTGTGAGTGGGCCCAATTCCCCCAGCGAGACACGGCGTGAGCGCACCTTCGAGGACACCACCATGACGTCGCCCGGTGAGACAGTGCAGTGCCAGTTCTGCGAGCAGGACCCACCGCAGGATGCAGTCAAGACCTGCGTCACCTGCGAGGTGTCCTACTGCGAAGAGTGCCTGAAGGCCACACATCCCAACAAGAAGCCATTCACCAGCCACCGGCTGATCGAGCCCATGCCCGACTCACACTTGCGCGGCCTCCTGTGCCTCGAGCACGGGGATGAGAAAGTGAACATGTACTGCGTCACCGATGAGCAGCTCATCTGCGCCCTGTGCAAGCTGGTGGGGCGGCACCGCGACCATCAAGTGGCAGCACTCAGCGAGCGATACGAGAAGCTGAAGGTACAGTGATTGCTGTGATTACTGTCCTGTGCTCATGTGATTGACTGTTAGTGGAAGAATCTGGATGTCCAAAACAGTTAAAATATACCTTTTCCAGTAAATATTTAGTGATGTATGGTACTAGTGAAAAGTCTGGACGCACCTACTGAAAATTATTTGTTTTTCAACAAGATAATGACCCTAAGCTATCTTGAGGGTATGTAGTATAATGCTACTGTAGAGTAAGAGCAAGGTAACGTGCTCAGAAATTGGGGAAACTACTTCAGGACTGTCGGAGAAGCATTCCAGGTGACTACAAGAGTTTGCAATGCTGTTATTAAAACAAAAGGTTTTTTTTTTTAATCTGAGAAAAGAGTTAAACATACTGATGAGCCCTACTCTTAGTCGTTGCAATAAGTTGTTGCCTCAAGCCCTTTTACTATAAGTTGAATAATACAGCTAAAATAGTGACTTGCATTAAAAGCAGGTGCGTCCAGATGTTTGGAGGTACTGAAATAATAATAATAATAATAATAGTAGTAGTAGCCATATAAGTATTATTACTACTTACACGGATAAGCGGGGGATAATGGATGGATGGATGGACAAAGGCTACACTAATTGGTAGGTAAGATCATAGAGAATATACAGTATAATAAGAATAAATTGCTGTTGTTTGGAATAGAACTGGAAAACCTGAGTCAGATTTAGAAATCATAAACATGCATAATTATAATGGCTTGCAGTCTAACGCGCGGCTCGCAGAACCTTTTTTCTCAAAGTTGCACTTTGCATTTTGCGGGCTGACATTTGGGTCTGCTTATAGAGCACAGTTACGGTGTCAGCGTAGTAAATATGCCGTGAAATACTTTACACTTATATAAAGTATTAGTATATGGCTCCAATTATCAGCCTTACGGGCCTCGCTGACGAGCAGTTAATGACTCTTGGGGCTACTGCTTTCATACTAAGCGGCACTAAGCGCACTCCCATAATCGCTTGTAATTAATTGAGCTTTGTATGGGTTTTGAATGTAGTCAGTGTGGGCGATGGGGAAAAAAGGTCAAGAATTTGATTCACTTTAACCACGAATGAAGCCCTGTCAAAGCAAACCGCATCCATGGCTCTGGGTGTGTGTCGTGACGGGAAGCCCCGTGATGACAGAAGCGAGCAGAGAATCCCGTACCTGCTGGGCGGCCGGGCCGTTAATCCAGGGCTGATCTGCACAGTGGACGGATGGATTTCATAGGCTATTCCGCAGCTTTTACAAGTGCCCTGTCATTCGAGGTCCAGCCGCACGATTACAAATCTAACATGAACAGCTGTGTAGAGTTTAGAGAATTACACATAATCTGCAGAGGAACATCGCTGGATATTAGCTGCACAGAACTGTGTCACTTTAATATTTACTGTAAATATTACTTATTGGCTTCTGTAGTAAATGCAGT
The DNA here is from genome assembly GCA_025773925.1 of Cryptomyrus ogoouensis. NCBI lineage: Eukaryota > Metazoa > Chordata > Actinopteri > Osteoglossiformes > Mormyridae > Cryptomyrus > Cryptomyrus ogoouensis. Next base: position 25,291,275 of record JAOYFF010000036.1, on the reverse strand, counting down.
AAAGGTGCATTTCCAATTAGTCCTCTCACTTATTTTGATTTAATTTTGATGCACCCTAGCTAAGTCATGCATGAATACAGTAATGCCCGCTTTTGAATTTTGAGGAAATAATCACTTTTGCAGAGCTTTTCGACAAAAAAAATGCTTTTTTTAAATTACAGTACTAGAGCAAAGGTTCTGACTTTAGGGAAAAACTCACAGACGAGACAAGTTTTTTATTGTTCACTGTGAATATTTCACACGTATTTCAGCAAGAAATATAAATGTAATTTCCAAAACATGTTGCTCTTGACTAAAGAACGTCTCCGTCTCCATATTTGAACTCACCTCTGACTTCTGTTTGGTCTGAAGTCCTCGTGTTCACTAACACTCACAGGGTTTGTTTGCTGCTATTGTTTTGCTAATGAAAAAATCTACAGCTTTTACTAGAATAAGATTGAATCTTTAATTAAATTGATTCCTAAGTTTCTACTTAAATGGATTTTTACCTTTAAATAGCATCTTAATCTATACTGCAGGAAGGCAAATGTTGTGTCGGTTCAGATATTGGAACATGACCTTCCAGGACCAGTATTAAAGTTAACAGGCTGTGTGGGGTCCTACCTGCTGACTTTCCGGTGTTGTCAACTTGTCATAGTTACAGAGAAGAGGTCGGGACGTCTCGCCCTCCCAGTTGAAAGGCTTTCTGAGTGATATTAGTAGGATCACAGTGATTGGCTCAAACACCTTCTCTGCTTATAGCGTGTCAGAAGGAAAGAGGGATGAATGTGCGAGATATGCATCCTGCCCAATTGGTCCAGCAACCATGTGAACTCGGGCCAGTACTCCATCCACAGTGGCCCATCTATGCTTTGGCTGACAGCAGAACATATGGATACTAATAAGAGTGCAAGAGGCTTCACTCTGCATTCAGCTGGGCTCTCACCTTTGGTATCCTGTGCTTATAAGATGCCCTATTTTTCAGCCCTGTTTAACTCTGGTCAGAGTTTATTAGGCATAATAAGATGTCAGATTCACAAAAATGTTGTCCTGAAGGCAAAGCTCAGTCCTAGAAAAGACTAAATTTACTACACCACTGTCATTCTCTATTTAATACATCATCAGTATGTTTAACAGCTTGTCTATTAAAAAAACCCAAATAATGTGTTATTTTATAACACCTACAGGTCCATGGGACAGAGTGTGTGTGTGAGATGTGTCCGTAGTCTGCTTCTTCCCTTTTTGCTATACTCACAACAAGCATTTTTACAACTTCATCCGCTTAAAAACTGGCAGAGCATGTTGCTTATTATCCATTTTCATGTTTTTCTTTTAAATTTTTTTATCATGCGTCTTTATCATTCTGTTATTGGAACAGAATAGTAACACTTCATTCATTCCCATTGGGAAAACTCTGTTGTCACCTCCCCCGTCCTGCTCTCCATGAGACAAGATTCATATACAGGTGAGCAGAAGCTTTTGGGGTGACAGCGCAGGGTCAGCCAGTGTGTAGCACCCTGGAGCTGGGGGTTAAGGGCCCAAAAGTTGCATCAGCCTACTGGCCATGCCATTCGAACTCGTGTTCTTTCCGATCGTGGGCACAGACTTCTAACCTGCTCAGCCGCATACTTCCCCCAAAATATGCTACAGTTAATGAATTTGCGTGTCACTCTTGCAGAGGGGGCCGTGCTTGTCTTTGCTGTATTCTTCCAGTTTTAGTATAAGTGCATTTGCCTTAATATGAATATGAATGTAATGGCTTCAGTTCACTAAATATTCACTTTGTTTGCTCTGATTTGTAAATCAGACATTCCCTGAGCTGCAATTTATTCTGAAAGACATTTCTGATGCTTTGTTTAAACCCACCATTTTACTTATGAAGTGAAACTTTTAGCATTTTGTGGAACTTCTGTATAATTAATGAAATGACGTGGAAATACGAGCCACTCTTAGAAGAAGAGCCTGCAAGCAAAATGAATAGCGCTTAACATGCTCCATTTCATATTTTTAACTCTGCCCGGGTACAGAGTGTGCTATGACTTTTTCGTCCTGCCAAGTGGCGGCATGTCATTACCATATTTGGGTATGACTATGGAAGCCAGAGGAAATGGTCAGCAGAGGGGATTTTAGGAACCAAAAGTAGCAATTATCCATTTGGATGCATTCTTTTGATCAGACCTCATCTCACTGCCTGACATTTAACCGTACACTCCAACAAACATCACAGTTTTGGAATCTTGGAAGCTACATTGTAACCCTTCAAAGAACTTGAATACTGTACATTTGTCAGTAGCATGTGGTTTTATATAAGCTACATTTTTGCACATGTTTATTTAGTAGGAAGTGTGATAAAAACTCCACAGGAGTCGATCATCAGCCCTTTGCACACGGGTGGCTGACTTCCCGAATCCCAGCTGGCCCTGGCTGGACTAACTGGCTTTGCTGGGCTTTCAAAGGACCAGCTGAGTCAACCCACAATGGTCTTAAGTGAGATCAGTAGGCCTCTGCCCTGTTCTTACAAAACTTATTAAAAACACACAGACAACTATGTATGTTAATTTAAAAATGTTGGAATTACACTGTATAACATTTAATGATAATACATGTTGACTATATGGCTACTAAGTTATGACTCATAAATGTCTGCAGTTACACGACTATCGTAAAACTTGGAAACATGCCATGATATTTTTATATTTTAAATTATGGAGCCATACCACAGATTTCTGCTGTGTTAAATCTTTTGTTCGCCTGACTTCATGCATTCTTATAAATCTCGTGTTTTTGAGTATTAAGTTCTGTTTGTTTTACATAAAAATTCGCCTGTATTTACTTTTTTCTCAAGAAACATTTTGCACGTCATTTGAAATTTGTGTAAGAGAGGAGAGGAGAATGGCTGACATCCAGACACAAGCTGCTTTCTTTCCACGTCATAAATGAACCTGTTGCGCAGCTGCTGTTGTACATTCCCGCAGTAATAGTAATTAGAAATGTTTCTGTATAATCTTACCTGTCATCTGTATTTAATTTGATGCACTGCCGCAAACTGTAGCACTTTAAAGGAGATAATTTACTAGTGATATTTACTAGTAGACCTATAGCATTTCATACGAAAACCGCTTTGTAATTCTGGAACATATGCATATTATTAGTGGTTTTTGGAATTAAAAAATTTGAATCTATTTTTAGTGTTTTTCCCTTTTCATTAATTTAACATTTGCCATATGGGTTAGTAAATTTGACATCCTTAAAATGTATTTTGCACATACTGTATATTCCATAAGTAATAAAGTTGCAATATCACATAAGTAAATAGAACGGGATTGATAAAAAACTGCTGGAATTGTCATGATGGACCACAGGGAAAGATCGACGGTCCAATGAGCGGCTATTAGTCACCAGGCTAAACTGAACTAAAAAGACAGTAGAAACAAATAAGGACCAAAACAAAGGCAGGTAGGACATTAAGGATAAATAAGAACTGACACCCAGTGGAAACACAGGGAGCACATAGACACCCTGGTGTATGGCAGCCCGCCGCGAAGAGAAGGACGTCTATCCAAGTTGATTATTTTTGTTTAACCATCCACCTCAAAGTGAGTTATCGTGCTTTTACCACGGCTAACTAACGAAAAAATAAAATAGAACAACAACCGGGTTCCAACACTACATGCTTGTCACGGTTAATCTTTCAGAAGAAGATTATTTCAATAAGATTTAAGAATAGTACGTTGGTCAGGCCACTCACTGGAAGTTACCATAGAAACAGTCAACAGACTGGCTCATTTTAAAAACCAAGGAAAATTACGCTGATAGGAATGACTGCGTATTTATCAGTGGGGTAATGGATCATAGTTGACTGTACCCCTGCCCTACTGAATGCCACACCTGGAGAGTGATGACTGGGCGGCTTTAACTTCGTGGACATCCCCTAATCCTAAGAGCTGGGTTGCAGGATGAGACCTCTAGACCTCCATAATCAGGTGGGGGCTGAGGATGTGCACGGCTGAACCCAGGAGAATTCCTCAAGAACATAAATCTCCCTCTCGACGAGATCCTGCAGTAGACACTCGCTAAGCATGACTGTCAGTTTAGTGTGGGCAGAAATGATTGATTGTCCATGTGATGGCTGGTTCTTCTGTTACACTCATGGTTGGTAACGCCCCGAGTGACAACACGAGATACTGGGGAGGCGATTCTAGAATTCCGGAGCCAAAACTTGGGAATCAGGATTCTGCCTCTAAGCTGGCAGTCAGCTTTACTTGATAATTTTCTTGTAAAGTACACAGCTTATTTAGCAGGAAAGACTTCCAGGTTTAGAGTATGTCTGTGACAGTCACAGTACACTCGTGTCAGCCCAGTTGCCCCTGCTGGGCTGGATAAGTCATCACATTTCTCTGCATTTGTACGTGTGTGAGACAGAGAGTTGGAAAGTTTATGACTTATTAAAAAAACACCTCTCCAAGTATAAAAAAGTACCAGTATCAGCACAATGCCTAGAGAAAAGCAGTAAAACAGTACTCCCATTGCAGTGAGCAGTACTGCAGTGCTGCAGTGAGCAGTGCTGCTACACACTGTAATATTTTTCTGCAGCCGTATCATGATGCTCCAGGGAAATTAAAGGTACCAACCTGGCTTCTCAGGTCGAGGATGCAGCCGGCATTTATTATCATATTTTCAATTAAAAAATAATTAATGCATAAAAAAGCCCTAATCACATATTTAGCTGCAAGGATACAATCAGCATTTTAAATAAATTTGTGTAAACAGATGCTCTGTTTTAAAAAATGACATGAGCAGTTCTTTTGATGTTCTTCATGAGCTTGATACTGGGACATACATCATTATTACTGTGTATATACATATACGCACACACACACCCTATTTGGATATACAGTAGAAAATGAATAGTTCATTCTTGCCTTTTTATAGTTTGCTCCAGAATAATAAGACCCATACATACAGCATGTCAATGAACATTTAATAGTGTATATACTCTTAACTGGCAGAGCAGTTTTTGCTGAATTTTTCACTGTATTGAAAATGCTACTTGTAGATTCTACTCCTCATCTCAGTTATAGCGGGGTCTGAGTTACTCCTCCAGCTTTGTGTAACTGGCAGCTGCCTGGAGATCTCCGCAGGCTGTAAGGAGAAGGTGTGACAGGCGTGATCAGAGGGCCTGACACACAAAGCGAGTGGTAAGACCAAAGCAGAGAGCACCCTCTCTTCAAATCTAGGTGCTTTGAAATATCTAGCATGGATATTGCTCATTGTGAGTCCTCACATGTTAATTGGCAGCCTGTGCTGCTGCTGTTTCCAATGTGCAGCATTTTATGGTGTGTGTGTGTGTGTGTGTGTGTGTGTGTGTGTGTGTATATATATATATATTTATATAAATGCATCGCGGCGAACTGTCAAGAACTACAGAGGGAAAACGAAAAACTTTAATTTTGTGTCATGCAATTCTGTTTCAGATTTGAGCTCCTGAGTTTGTAGATCCACAGTTCCTAGTTTCTCAGTGCCTTAAGGATTTCTTGTCATGTGTCACTCAGCCGGGTGTTTTACACCAATATCTAAATAACATTCAGGTTTCCGGGATATATATGCTAACGTGCAATGCATAAGCACATAAATCACACAAGGCAGTGTTTATATCTTTGAAGAGCATAAATGCAAAATAACATTTCCCCCCATTTCTTGCAAGAAATCGGTTTGCTTGCAGAAACGGGTGATTCCATTGGCTGATGTTTTGCAGCATGTTGAATGGTTGATTCCCAAAGCCTGCTGTAGCGAGCCCACTCTGCCCCGCCCCTTAACAACCTTTCACTGCCCCGCCCACTCTGCCCCGCCCCTTAACAACCTTTCACTGCCCCGCCCCTTAACAACCTTTCACTGCCCCGCCCACTCTGCCCCGCCCCTTAACAACCTTTC
>JAOYFF010000036.1:25270050-25285265 GCA_025773925.1 Cryptomyrus ogoouensis | reverse complement strand
CCCCCTGCCCCGCCCCATAGCAACCTGTCCCTGCCATGCCCCCTCTGCCTTGCCTCTTAGCTGCCCATAGTCCTCTGTATACCTCCCTCTGACCCACTGTACGAGCTCACGTCAGCTCTGACATGAATAAACCATTCCCGAAGAGCGGCAGGACGATGGCACTCTCTTTCTACGCAAGGCCGACTAAAACAGGCCCCTCAATTTGTTGGCATGTGAAAAGCTTTGGGCCCAAAAGGGATTTTCACCTTGGTCCTGGGCCCAGAGGCCCTTGCAAACCCAATTAAGCTCATGCCAGCTGTGCCGGATGCTTCTCTGCCGCGCGCTTTCCTCCACCCGCTTGGCATCCCGTTAGATAATGATAGCCGCCACAGACATACCATGTCACTTTACTGCGATTTGCAGTCGGAGTGCCACTGATACTGAGACTCATTACTTATCACAGATATTTATTTGCCTGTTTGTTTGCTTCTACATGCCACTAATGTGCCTTGCTGCTTCCATCACTGTTTACTTTTAAATTCTGTGTCAGTATTGTTATGTTTTATTTATTTGCTTGTTTGTTTGCTGTCCCGTCTATCTCTGTACTTCATGTATAGCACTGCGCACTGGGGAGTGTTATTCCGTGTCCCCATATGCAGTATACTGAATATGGTTGTTGTGACAATAAAGCCTCACTTGACTGAATTGACTTAATTTATATACTAAAATGATAAACTTTTAACATGTCAGTGAGCAGGACATGTTTACCTGATCTGCATTTATTGACTTGTAATAACCTAAATGACGTTACATGTATGTGTTTTTGTTGGGGTCTTCCTGTCCGTAAAGGTAGTCCTGGAGAAGACCTGCAAGGGTGGGGGGGGGGCTTTTCTGACATGGAAGATGATATCAGTCTATCTAGCATTTAGTGACTGATGCATCTACATAACTTTCATCAGTACAAATATCTGTACAAGTTTTATCAATAACATGCATGCTTCATTAAACTCAAAGCATGTATATTCTAATTAAAGGTTGTGTGGTTTAATATCTTTACACTAGATATATACTGTTAGTATTGGTGAAGGAGTTTAAGTTACTTGTTTTAAAATGTCACATTACTGGTGCATGTGCTTAATGGTGTACAAAATTAATAGTTCTGTTATCGATTGCAACATTTTCATTGGATAGGCAGAAAGCCTTGTGAAGGGTTGTTGTTGTTGATTATGCTGGATACAGTTCAGTTTGACGTGTTGAGGTGTCTGTCAGAAAGCGGAGCGGAGTAGCTAGGATGAAGGAGGAGGCCTCAGTTGGATGGGGAGATCCGTAAATGAGTTGTGACAAGCCGTCAGAGAGGCGGGAGATGTCAGTTTCTCTTTGTCTTTCTTCTCCTTTGAAGTTGACGGGTATGATTGCAGGGTGTATAATTCTTCATGATTTCTATGCATAAAACTAAAGAGCTTTGAAAACAGCTTCTCTTATGTCTTTGCTCTCTGTGCAGCAAGCGCTGGACTCCAACCTCAGCAGTTTAATCAAGAGGAACAATGAACTTGAAAATCTCATGGGCAAGTTAATCCAAACGTGCCAGAATGTGGAGGTAAGAAGATCGCAGCTTATTATCTCTGCTGTTTGTGCCCGGTGTCAGTAATTATGAATGTGAGCCTTAAATATACCTTTAGGAAGTTTAAATGAAAATGCATCTCATGCAGTTAGGCAAACTGTTTTGTAGTTGTTTACTATTGAGAATTCAGGTTTATATTTTCCAGCCATAGGGAGCTGTCATTCAAAGTTAGCAGAAATAGGAGACTAATTTGGGCCAGCACTTGTACTGATAATATTTAAAAAGCAGGTTGACGGTGATGCTCATTCTCGCCTGCAGGCTGCTCCTCTGTATGGCTCAGGGTTTGTGTGTGTGTGCGTGCGTGTCAGTATTTGTGTAAGTCCCACACACCAGCAGGCCAACTCGCAGGCCAATCTCTTCATGTCCCAGCACTGAAAAATCTGATCCACCTGATCAGGGAACTGTGCTCACGCTGCACCCTGCACTTGGAGTGTTTGCTCAGTTATTGCCCAAGAATCCTTGTGCAACGTGTGATTCAGATATTATTTGGACATCAATGGCAAGCACTTCACCTGCTTCTTTGCAGAAAAATGTTCATTCATAAAACAGGAAGTAGATACTGACTTGGTTAGCCAATGACAGATGATGACAATTGAATGGGAACAGCCTTTAAATCATGTAGCTCATACCCACGTCACCGGATTCCACATTTTAGATGAATGGCCAATAAGGCAATTGTTTTCTTCACCAGGTAAATGCTTCAAGGCAGGAGAGCAAGCTGATTGAAGAATGTGATGTTCTGATTGACGTCATTCAGCAGAGACGGCAAATCATTGGGGCAAAAATCAAAGAAGGCAAGGTACTGTAGTATACTGAAGCACGGCTTTCCATTTCATATTGAAATGAGGTAATTGCACTTTTTAAGTAAAATAAATAGATTTCCGTGAGCAAAAGAGTTAAATCACCCAAAGCTTTGACTGAAAACACATGTAAGATTATTTTAGTAGAAACCGTTGAACTTACTGAATTATGTTATCTACTTATTTAACATTATTTGGAATCTGCTTAGTGGGATTTATGTATTTGTTTGCCTATTTGAGGTTAGAGAATGTTGATTGGATACAAAAGGAAAGGGGAAAACAGGAAGCAGGAAACAGGAAGTTCGTTGGTCTTGTATGACAAGCCATGTGGCCGTTCCAGTAAATGCTGAAAGAAGAAATCTGCCTGCATCCCGTGCCGAAATACACAGCCCACACACCTTTCTGTGAACCCACTACATATATGTGCTGTGTACTTTCATTGGGGTTTTGGCCTAAATGTTAAAAATCAGACTGCCCCCCAGACAAGCATCACATACACCAAGCATCTGAATAAACATACATTAATTTACTTATAAGCAACTGTAAGGCACTGGAACAGCAGAAGGGAAATACTAGACTTCTTTTGTGACTGTCAATCTCCAGAAATAGCGAAAGAACCTCAACAGAGATTACTCAGCTAGTTGGTATCACTAGCAGATTGAAAATGGTACAGTCTTACTTTTATGTGTATCATGTCCACTGAGATTTGTATGCCTTTGTGAATCTGTGCTGACATCCCATATATCAGATCTCATATTAAGCTATAAATCATATACCAGTGAAATTTTAATTCCTATTTTGATGTCAGCTGCGCTCAGACTTTTGGTCCTTGACTTCTAATGTCTGGGATTGTTAAAATGCAACTGTGTCAGTGTACTAATGCTCCAGTTCAATTTTGTAACCTCATTTCATCACTTTGACAGCACTGCTCTTGGTTAGGTCAGACAGAAAATAATGAGATTTGCCTAATGTTGTAATATGCATGAGAAACCTGAATATTTACGCCAGTTTTTTCCCCCTGCTATTTGTGGATCACGCTTAGGGTAGACAGATCAGTCTGACTAGCTGACTTTACCCCAAAGCCAAGTGCCTTTGACGTCCATTTAGGGGAAGCTGAATAAATGTTTACGGACAGATTGTAGCCAATATATCTCGGTAGGTGAACGGGCATTTGAAGAGCAACTATTCTTGAAAATGACAGGCCTTCTCTGCACCAGGAAAAATAACCTGGGCTACTTTGGATTAGCATATGGACGCCTGGCTACTGGAAGACCTTGTTTTTCAGTTTCAGTTGCAGACATTCTAATGCTTTGTTTGCAATGAAGGTAAAACATATTAAGAGCAATGGGAAGACGAAAAATGAACATAGGAACTTCATTACATTTACCACTTCCGTTTGTACATCTTACTTATCCAAACTTGTCCAATTTCTAATTTTTATTATTCATTATATTATGAAATTCATTACTCATAATAATAATAATAATAATGATGATGATGATTATTTATTATTATTATTTTTTACCGAATGAGTTTCTAGCATAAGCCACACTATGGAAACCATTTCCAAAAGTGTGTGGATTAACCATCGTTAGTCTCCTTTAACAGCCTGCGGTAGCGTACTGGATGGGGCCCGCTTTCACTCCTCTCTAGGACGTTGTCATCCGTTTATATTCCCTGATGTGATGAAAGTTATCCAAGGGCTTTGCATTTTGTCTGCGTGCTACGCATCTAATTCCTAAAAACCTTTCCCCCACTGGTACTCTTTAGAAACAGTTCTGTCATTTCTCCACTGATGGATTCTCTAATTTCACATTATTATGTATGTGATGTGCTGTGTATGACAGCCTATAAATGAGTTTAGATGAGGAGACAGCAAGTGCCTGTATTCTGTCATCGTCCGAGTTAATGTCAAACATGCCATTGTTCTATAGTCACCGTTAGGAATTAGTGGATGGTGTAAGATTTATGAGTCGGCCAGTTTGTCTGGAAACAGGATGCATGAGGGGGCGACTTCCCCACCCAAAGACACTCCGTTAATTTATATTGCTAATTGTATTAAATAAGAAAATGTTACATTTGATCTGAATATAAATCTGCTGTGTTTTAAAATGTAAATACTGCATCGGGCCTGCAGCTTCCACTCCTTCGCAGTGGTTGCAGGGTCACCCTGCCAGCCCCCAGTATCTCCTAGTCACCATCTCCCAGGGACTGGGGGCTGCTCACAGAGCTCAGGCCTTTCAAATGGAGTTTGAAGTGTCAGCTGCCAGAAGAATAGCTCATTTATAAATTTCTAGCCATTTTATAAGTGATATTTCTTTCATTTAATCAACATTATGGACTGCAATACTCTAAATACATTAACTTGTTAAATATTTGGATATTGATTGTATTTCTGTTGCCAGAAGTCGTGTGAAGTATCTTCAGTGCTAATGCTTCCAGCCTGTGAATTTAATTATCCTTGCAGATGAAATCCACTCTGACGTTTGCACCCCGATTCTGTCAGGTGGCAAGGCTGCGCAAACTGGCCCAGCAGATCGCCGGCTGCAAGCAGTGCATCGAGAGATCCTCCTCGCTCATTGCTCAGGCAGACCAGACCCTCAAAGAGACTGACCACGCCCGCTTCCTGCAGACAGCCAGAAGCATCTCCGAGAGGTAACTCTATGGGCCTTCTGAGTTCATGATGAACCTAAAAATACACAGATTGAGCAGGCAGGTGAACATAACGGTTACAGTGTAAGCTTAATGTTTTGCATCAATTCAAAGAAAGAAAACGCTGAGTTCTGTGCTATTCCATACAAACTGTTTAATATACCTATACAGTTTAACAAACTGTTAAATATAACTAAATGGTTTTCGAAAGATTTTAAATGAATCAGCAGATTAAGTATCATGTTCTGTAAGAAACAAATATTAAGTATATCATTTAGATATCAAGTGTGTCATTTGGAAAGGAGTGAGTTCAACCGACAGGTATTAATGTATCTGTATTTCAGGGTATCTGTGGCAATGACATCGTCTCAGGTTCTGATACCAGAAATTAACCTGAATGACACGTTTGATACATTTGCGCTGGACTTTTCCCGGGAGAAGAAGATGCTGGAGTGTCTGGACTACCTTACAGGTAACTAAGTATCACTACCCCTTTGGAAATTAAAGGTCCAGTACGGAATGTGAGGAGTTTACCCAACTTGGTAATGTGAAAATAACAGGAAGTTCATTAGAAGGTCGCTATTTGGAACCTATGATCCCAGATGCCCTTGAGGTCTTCTGGTGGGTCAGTCAATTAGCAAAACACACCAGATGGTTTCTTCTCAAGTATGACCCAGGAAATGATTTGAGACCCAGAAGGACAAATATGTTGTAATGGTTTTAGCTGCAACTGAGATAAACAGACTTTGATATGTTTGCATTCTGGGGCATTTTCTGCAAGGATTTTTTGTTTCTCCTTTTTTATTTTTACATTTGTGCTGAGGCAGATGGCTCTGTTCAGGGCACAGCCAGCTAACCAGCTTGGGCCTTAATGTGTGGCTATTACAGAAATGGATCAACCATAATGGAAGCCAATCAGACCCAGATCCCCTATATCAGATCTCAAGCTGCCCCCTGTCTGACCGAGTGTGAAACAGGAAGTGATGTTTGCTATTCCAGGATATGATGCATCAGTTTCATCAGCCATATCCTACTTTCTGATTCCACTAATTACCAAATTAAGGTTTTGTATCATGTTTCCCGTTGCAGCCCCGAATCCTCCTGGAATCCGGGAGGAGCTTTGCACTGCATCGTATGACACCATCACTGTCCACTGGACATCGGACGACGAGTTCAGCGTGGTCTCCTATGAGCTTCAGTACGCCATTTTCACAGGACAGGCCAACATCATTAGTAAGTACACAGACCAGCTTCTAACAAGGCATAAGTTACATACTATTCACATTTGTTCTGAACATCTACTGACAAACATTAGCTCAGTAACAAAATCGCTGAATTTTGAAATTCTTGTTTAATGGTTATTTATTTTTTTCATTAAAAAGCAAATATTCTAGCATCATAGTTGGGAATGCTACCCGTTTCTTTATTGTGGAACAAGATAAATGATTTCACATTGCAGGCTGCCCTCAGCAGATTGTACTTTTACATGTGATTAGCACAGACTAATCATACTTTCTTAAGTACAAGGTTGGCGTTAGCCTAAGTTTGGTGCCATATGTGCATTACATGTTATCGTTTACCTTTGGCGAGCTACCAGGAATAGTACTAATAATAGGTTTTAGGAGTGGCTCAGGCAGTGGATTTGTGGACGGTGGAGACCATGTGAGATGGTTCTGGCGTCATGGTGATTTACTATATGAGGTAGCAGTGGCCTGCTTATGTTTAGAAGCCTTGAGAAACTCGTGCGCAATACAAAAAACAGACCTAAGGGTACAGAAATGGGAAAAAGAGCGAGATAGGTAATACAGACCAGTACCTAGACCAGGCAATACAGACCAGTCTTCTAGGGTCCTGAGACCTGAAGCTTCAGTCAGGATAACAGGGTTGCAGACGGGGGCGATCAGTCGCCACACAAGAACTGGTCACATGACAAACATTACCCCCCCACTTTTTCTAGTTACTGATCTAATTTTTGTTTACCACTGCCATACAAATGTTACCTCAGCATGTAAGCATGGTAAGTAAGCAGTAGGCAGTAATACACATACATAATGTAGTGGTCGTCTTCGGTTGGGAACGTTATTCTTTTTGGCACAATCTAAACATTTGACCACTTCTGTGAAATGAACATTGGTAGACTGTTTTACGCGTTAAAATGGTAGGTTACCAGTCACGGTAAAACAACCGTGTGGCTCCCAACGTCCACGTCTTTATTTTTACATTCAAAACAAAAAACTTTATTGCTCCTCTGACCCATATCCCTTACGGCAGTCGCAAACCAAATAAACTAACTGGAGAAGCACTTTCCTGTATGATATGCTACATACATTTCAAATTATAATGGCAGGTTTAAAACAACATATTCTAACCATTTAATTAAACAAAAATTACACCATTCTGCATAAATGGCGCTTACACATACTCATATACATATGAGTGATTACATAGATACTTAGATGAAAAAAAACTCACAGATGACACAGGGTGTAGCACTGTGAAGGGATATCCTTATAATTTATGTGAAAATTAAACATTTAATGACCTTATCCCTGCTTTTATACCCCATCAAGGAGGTCTTTCTGACATTTTGAAACTATGCATTATGCTGAATACCACTCTAAGCATAGGAATTTTTTATGGGTGCAATTTATTGACCATTATCTTAATTTCACCACTTTAACTAAATTGCAAGGTGTAAATGATAACAATGACTAATGTAAATGTATGTAAGGCACTCAGATACTGCCTCTGTCACCCTTTACCTCTGATGGACTGCTTACTGCTCCTCTGACAGATTTTGAAGTTGTTTGGGGGGGGGGGGAGGGTGAATGATTTGAGAATCAGCTTTTCTTGTGCTTGTCCATGCTTCTGCATGTCTATTCTTATGTGTGTCCATGCTTATCCTTGCCACAGTTCAGCTGAACAGATCCCTTTCTCACTGAGACATAAAGATAGTTTTCTTTTTTTAAAGCACCTGTCTGTGCATGTGTACAGTACTACTAAAGACTATAAAACAGAACATTTAAATCATTACTCCAAAGTGTACTCATTAGTAACAATTTGATACCTATTAAACACTAGCAAATACAGTACGAACATTAAAGCAACTGTATATAGAACTGATTAAGTTCACTGAAGCATACATGGGGTCACTAGGTCATTTTGGGATTAAATCCCAAAAGGTGAAGCAGTGGTCTTTTTTCAAAACTCTGAATTGCTCCAGTAAATACCCTGCCTTGTTAATAAACACTGTTAAACGGTAAATTACGCAACAGCCCCATTTGGAAGCGTCGGCTTGGCACAAAAGAAACGCGCCATTTCATGGGATCCACAAAAAGCTGACAGACTAATGCTGAAAACGACGCTGTGCTCTGCTGGGGGTATTAGCATGTTATTTCCAGTCAGTTCTTGCCATCGGAGTTAAATAAATAAAGGTGACCTGTTTCTCCCTGTCTGTGTCCGTCCGGCCATGAAGGCTTGTGCAGCTCTGCCGACAGCTGGATGATCGTGCCCAACATCAAGCAGAACCACTACACGGTGCATGGCCTGCAGAGTGGCACCAAGTACATCTTCATCGTCAAAGCCATCAACCAGGCGGGCAGTCGCAGCAGTGAGCCGGGCACTCTGAAGACCAACAGTGAGTCAGATCGCCCGCTTCTGTCTGGAGAACAATCACACGCCACACACTGGAACACAGTCCAGAGCTCTGTTACATGTCTAGCTTCAGTGGCTAATATTACATTCATTGCAATATTAGTATTGAGGCTTGAGCTGTATATATTACATTATATTCACATTACATTAATTTAAAATATTGATCCTCTGGATTTCTGCGTGATGGTGTTTTGCTGCTACTTTCCAGGGTGACTTAGAAGTTGTATCCTAAGAAGAAAAGCAAGCACAGAAAATAGACTTTCTTATGATTTGTGTAGAAATGACACATGAAACCAGCCTCTCTCCACTACTACACCTCATAACATGTACCTGGTCTCTCTTCACTTCTATATCTCATCATATGTAACTGGCATTTCTCCACTACTACACCTCATGACATGTACCTGGTCTCTCTTTGCTTCAATACCTCATCACATGTAACCAACCTTTCTCCACTAATATACCTTATCACATGTACCTGGTCTCGCTTCACTTCTATACCTCATCACATGTAGTTGCCCTCTCTCCACTTCTATACCTCATCAGATGTAATCATTCTCTCTCCATAGCCTCTCTAAAACTGACTTCTTAAAAGGACAAAGTATGAATGATAATATCTGAGTAATGAAAATTTAACCTGAGTACCCATTTTACTTCTGGTAAGCTGAATCTTTATATGTGACTTCTTGTTCTCTGGCACATTATAGTGCGATTCAGGTAGGAAGTGAAGTATATGGGTTAACAGGGTTTTCAGTGACACTTTGATGAATGATGTTTGCAGTAATATGCATCGTGGCGTGACCCACATACACACCTATAATTGAACATATCGACCTGCCTGCCATGTGTGTAACGGCATGTCTGTCTGATGGGCTCTTTTTAGGTCAGCCCTTCAGATTGGACCCTAAGTCAGCCCACAGGAAGCTGAGGGTTTCCCACGACAACCTGACAGTGGAGCGTGATGAGACATCGTCCAAGAAGAGCCACGCGCAAGACCGCTTTTCCAGCCAAGGCAACTACGGGGTCTCCGGAAACGTGTACATCGACAGCGGACGGCACTACTGGGAGGCCCTGATTGGTGGGAGCACATGGTATGGAAGCTGATTTCTGGGCTGATGATGGCATCTGCCAATCATTTAATGATCATTTAACAGGACGCTCATGTGCAACCACACCTAGATATCTGTCAGTCCGCCAATCATTAAACAGGATGCTCATATTTAATCACACCGAGATATCTGCAAATCTGCCAATCATTTAACGGGAGGCTCAAATGCAACCACACCTAGATATCTGCCAATCTGTCAGTCAGTTAACCACATGTTATTCTTGCAGTTTTTCTCAGTTGCTTTGCTACATTTCTCAAATCATCCTTAACATCTGTAAAACAGTAAGTGCATTTAAAAAAAAAAAATTGTACAAACTGCACCAAATAATGGATTTCCTGCAAATACCTGTAACTTTCTCAAAATCTTTAGTTTATCCCTCAAAAGTAAATATTTATGTCAATGAACATGTCAGTGCACCAGAATGATCTTTGTCATTGTTCATGAGCAAGATAGTCAAAATACCTAGCCAAACTGTCATTAGAACAACGTATTCTAAGTATTTTCCAGTGTAAACCATGACTATGGTTTTGATGACAATGATTGAAAATGTATAAAGTTGTACTTTTTCTGTATGGCACATATGCATTTCAACAGGACAATGTTGCATATACTGTGACACACAAACAGACACATATAAGTATACATAAATACAGGTCAGGTCAAGTTGGGGAGCATGTGCTGATGCAGCGCATTGCCTCAACCACGACATGACGAAATTCCTCGGGATTCCAGCTGAGGACCTCCCAGGCAGACACACGGCCCAGTCCCACCCTCCGGAAATGGCCATCCATCTGACACAGCAAGGTGTTACGTGGGCGTCCCCTCGGCCTGGTCCAGCCATTTGGATTCTCAAAACTGAGGATCCTGTGAGCCAGATCACCCTCAGGGAATCGCACCACAAGGTCATATTGCCGTAACTGACGCTCCCTCACAATGCAGGTAATGTGCCTCATTCGGGACTCATCTAGCAACCACTCATTCAACACAAAGTCAAACCAGCGGTGCCCAAGGATTCTCTGAAGAGACACAGTACCGAAGGCTCAGCTCACTGGATAGCGTCCATGTCTCACAGCCATACAGCAAGACAAGGACAACCAGGACTCTAAAGACTTGGACCTTCATCCTCTTGCAAAGATATCGGGAACGCCACACACCCCTTTCCAGCGACCTCATGACCCCCATGCTCTTCCAATCCATCTGCTGACTTTATAGGAAGAGTCACCAGAGACATGAATGTTGCCGTCAAGATAAGTAAGTCTTGCGACAAGGTCGACATTCTCAAACAGACACACTATTGATGGCGGTGCTTAAGAAGTCATTAAATGCCTGGATCTTGCTATTTATCCAGGACACCCGCAATCCCAGACACTCAGACTCCTCTCTCAGTCTCTCGAGAGCCCCGATCAGAGCCTCCATTGACTCCACTAAGATCATAGCATCATTGGCAAATTCAAGATCAGTAAATCTTTCTTCATTAATGGATGCCCCACAGCTGCTAGGTCCCCTGCCCAACACCCAGTCTATACAAGCACTGAAGAGAGTAGGAGCAAGAGCACACCCCTGGCGAACCCCAGAATCAACTGGGAAGAATGCGGAGATTCTCCCCCCACTGTGCACAGCACTCACAGTACCAATGTACAGGTCGGCCATGACATCCAGCAACTTCTCCATGAAGTCTCAGGATGTTCCACAGGTCACCTTGAACAACTGAAAGTAACTGTAACTTTAATTTAAAATAAAGTTGTCTTCCGAAGAGGAGGGAGGTGGAGGGTTTATGGAAATCGACAAAGGCTGCAACGAACCTCTGCCAATATTTGCGCTTGTGCTCAATAAGAACCCTCAGTGTCAGGATACAGTTGGTGTTAGACTTCTTAGGCGTGATACCAGACTGCTCCGGTTGCTGACAGGCAAGCGAGTGATCACACATCCTGTTAAGGATGACCCTTTCAAGTACCTTACCCGGCACTGAAACCAATGTTATCCCTCTATAGTGGCCACAATCCAGGCGATCACCCTTCCCTTTCCAGATAGGGACTGCAAGAGCAGCAAAGATTGCTTGCAATGCCAGGAGGACAACCTTACCACCAGCCTGGAGAATTTCACCCCGGATACCACAGATCCCTGCGGCCTTCCCTACCCGGGAGTGAGATTGGGTGGTTCACAGCTGATTAGAGGATCAGCCTTGAGAACTGTGGACCCAGAGATGCCCAACATCTTAGCTGGAGGATCAGCTTTAAACAATTGCTCAAAGTAGCTGGCCCAGCAGGTCACAACCACAGTGTCATCTGAAAGGACCATTCCATCACAACTGCCCTGACTGCAAGTCTCTGAGGAACAGATTCAGATGTGCATAATGCTTCAAGCCCTCGCGGCTGTCCTCCTTAGTTCCTGATACAGACTGAAGTTGCCAGCAAGTCCTGTGCTGTGACTCTCATGAATATCCAGGGTACCATGTGAGATGAAACCCCTCCTTCTGGGAACACTGGCAACACCAACACAATTATCGGCAACCTTCAGGGTCTTATCACAGAAGGTCTCCCACAGTAACCAGTTTTTGATTTTTTTATCTGATTTGAGGGTCACTTGGGGTCAGTGCTGTAATATCCCTCTCCTGCATTGGGGATTTGATCTCCGGGTGGAATGTGTGGGTGTTTGTGTAACTTTTCCATGGTCTCTATGTGATTGTGTGAAGGATTTCTGTTGGCTTAATACCAGTTTCTCTTGGTGTGCATGCCCTGTGACAGATACCCAGCCATTCTGAGACCAATTTTTTACCTCTTTTATTTTTATTAACCATTATGGTGCAGATGTCTTTTGAACATGAATGCCATGACCAGTGACTGTATGGTTTTGCACGAATATTCCCCAATTATTTGTCCCCAAAAACCAGATTCCATAAACAACATAAACCCAAGGGCCATTGATTGATCATGCAAACCAAGAATTTGACATGAACTGAATTAGGCTGCAGAGGAAAATTTTGTTGCTGGTGTCATGTTTGGTCCGGGTTAAATGGTTCTGACTGTCCCATGGTCTTGGCAGGTATGCAGTGGGAATCGCCTACAAATCAGCTCCGAAGCACGAGTGGGTCGGCAAGAACTCGTCCTCCTGGGTCCTGTGCCGCTGTAATAATTCCTGGCTGGTGCGGCACAACGGGAAGGAGGCAGTGGTGGAGCCCTCGCCACACCTGCGGCGCGTGGGCGTGCTGCTGGACTACGACGGCGGCTCACTGGCCTTCCACGATGCTGTCAGCTCGCAGCACCTCTATACCTTTGACATCGCCTTTGCCCAGCCCGTCTGCCCTGTCTTTAGCGTCTGGAACAAGTGCCTGACCGTGCTGAGTGGGCTGCCCATCCCCGATCACCTGGAGAACGTGGATCTGGACAATTAGGGGACACCCAGGGACAGGAGAATTCCACGAGCGGTCGGGCCGTCTCGACTCATCCGGGCAGATTTGTGTTCCTGTGCTGTATGAATTTTAAACAGAAGCCATGGTTTAAAGTATTTTTACTTTAGCTTATACTGGTAAATAGCTATAAATTATTTATGGGGAAAACAGATTAGAAGTATTGTACATTTCTTCCTGCTTTGCACATTCTTTACTGTGATATTTATATGTAGAGGACTTTGGGCTGATGAATGGTATACAATATAGAGAAGATTATGTTCGTGCAATCCTGTAGATTTTACCTGGAGAGGTAACCAGCACTGTCACTGGGCTCACGTTGCTCCCAGATAGCAGGAGAGGAGCTAAAAACGAAATGACTCTGATGTACAACCGGGAAGCAAAGCGAAAGGTCGGCTTCCTGTGGCGTGTGGAATGGAGGTCTCCTCATCTCATCTCATCTCATCTTCTCCTAGTCTGAGGAGGTGCAGTCCTCTCATCTTCTCCTCTCCTTGTCTGTGGAAGTACGATCCTTTCATCTCCTCCTCTCCTGGTCTGAGGAGGTGCGATCCTCTTGCCACAGCGCCTCAATCTCCTATGCCAGCTTTTGTGTCGTGATCACTGGGCGTGCTCTTGCCTTCTCTGTCTAACATACAAAGAAATATACACGCCTCTCCCTCTGGGATTTGTACTTCCTGGGTATGTCTCATGGATGCTGAGACACTTTCTCCAAATTGGTATGGATAACAGCTAACACATGCTCCTATGTAATTTCCCTCTGCTGCACAGGCCATGAGAATTTTGCTTTGCTTTTGTACATTTGTTTTAAACCTTCTGCCCTATTTTTCCTTAAAACAGTAGCTGAACAAACAGATACATATGCTAAAGAATTACATGAGAATTCATGCTTTCTGACTGATTACTATAGTAAATGCAGCTTTTTAGTTTCACCAATATCTGTGCAGTGCGTCTGTTGTCGTCATTTAAGGAAGCCATTCCCATGCTTATCAGAAGTACCTCTGGTCACCATGGTGGACAGAACCACAGTACTGACCCTCAGCTCTGCTTGTGCTGCTTTGATTTGTGTAAAACATCAAAGCCATGGAGACCAAGGAGCCGTTCCTCCAGCCTCCGATGGAACTTAACTGCAGGAAAACTTATTTTGCATTTGCCGCTCCTTTCCCTGTTTATTTTTGATTTTTTTAGGAAAAACTTGAAGTTTGGCTCACCTTAATAGAAAAATAACTGTATTCACAGGACATACCTTCACTGTGCGAAAATGTGTAGGTTTTCCCTGAACAAGGATTTACTTTGTCCTTTTTAACATTCCACACTAGTGACATAATGACTTTAAATCTTGTGAATGCAGCTAGAGAATAAACAACTAATTTGTCCACATGCTTGGATCACATTGCAAGTAGGTTTTGTGAAAATTAAAATAAAATGGTATATAAAACACCGTCTGTGATATCTTTTTTTGTACATTCAGTCTGTACATATATATTCATGCCAACTGCTTTGATTCTCCTGAATGTTTTTTCCTGAAATTCACAACAAAGACTCTTTACTATCCTCTAAGGCGTTGGGACCCTGGTGATGCGCAGGGCACCCTGTGAGGTGCTGGGACCCCACTCAGCTGCTCGGTAAAATATCTAATGGATAAAACAACATTCTTTTTCCACTTTGCTGGCTACTATAAATAGAGCTCTAAGGAATTGTGTCATTGCTATATGTTCAGGAACTGTTTCTAAGATTAGCCTTCAACCTGCCATATTGTCCTGAGAACTTCCACCAGACAACTTCCTCCCTCATATTTTCCCACGTTAGTGGTGAGAATATCTGTTTAATCTTTTACCCACAAGAACTACAAAACAAAAAACAACAAAGCACCAGGACTTCCTCTTCAGGAGAAGGCAGAGGATAAATACTCCTGTGTGCGTGTGTGTGTGTGTGCGAGCGGGTTTACCTATCCTTATGGGGACATAATGTCCCCATAACGTGATAAATATCCGTTT
>JAOYFF010000036.1:25252383-25265739 GCA_025773925.1 Cryptomyrus ogoouensis | reverse complement strand
TGTTCAAACCCAGGTGTGAGGACTCTTCAGCCAATCAGTCCTCTAATTAGTAATCTAATTAGGGAGTTGCAGCGAAATTCCGCATACACACCGGCCCTTTGCGGATAAGATTGGCCACCCCTGGTCTAAGCAGAGCAGGCTTAGACTCATAAAGCACTTAGCCATGCAAAAAGTGAATGTGCCATAGTTTACGGGATTTGTGCATCACGTCTGTGACGGTTATGAAGATGCTGACGACTGAGCAGCAGCTTTCTGCATAAGATCTGTAATAGAGTAGAGTGTTAAATCTTTCTACCGTCTTTTATTAGAATGAGCACAAAAGGCAGCTGGGATCCAAAGCAGATGTGACTAAGTTTCATGTGATTGTGGCCCCTGGAGTCTCAGTCAGAGAGAGTCTGGTGACACCACTTCCATTTAGTGGGCTGGGAGAATGCCCAGTATCAGTGTCAGCCATGAATGAAGCCTCACTCTGGCACTGGGATAACTAACACAGGACAAAGGCCTTTGCATCAATTGGAAATCTGACCTCATTCACATTCCTTTGTCAACAAGAAACTTGACACTTTGCACTCAATATGGGAGGCTTACAAACAAATCAGGTTATTGGCAAGGGACACTGGGACATGATTCCGAGATTAAACCACAGCATATAAACAAAAGTACTCCTGTAACATAATTATATGAAGATTACCTAACACAATATAGATCAAAGGTGCAAGTGATTAATTAACTATTGAGAATCAACGCTCCTGCAAAATGCAAACCCTCAGCGACATACCACAATCCCATCGGACATCTGCAAACCTCGGGTTTCGTTACCTGAACTACAAACAAGTCTAGACTACTCAGAATGGCCACGATGCACCAAGGTCCCTCCACAGCCATGCCAAGCATAACCGGTGCCTCCGATCCTGAGGAAATGTAAACTTCCACTGGTTAGAAAGGAACCATGCCGAAAAACTTTACATTTGTAGCAGAATAATGTTACTGTTACTTAATTACATAAACCAAGTAGCAGCCTTTCACACTCCTAAACTTACACACCCGGATTTCCTCAGAACAAAAGCAGTCTACCAAAGGTAACTGTTCCAACACCTTTATACCATTACCAATGACCTAATACCTAGCACCCTTTACCTAATAAGTCCTAATGTCCCAGCTGTCACATTATTATTAAGAGAAATGCATAGATCAAACAGAGAATTTATTCCTATTGGTTAACTTATTAAGTTAATTAACTCATAACACAGATGTACTACCATTATATAAGTACTTAACATTAGCAAAATGTACAGCTGTGTAAACTGGTAAATTGGTGCAAATCAGTTTACATAAAGAAACTCAGGGCCAGTTGAGTATAAATTGTAGTTTTTTCATCATGTGGGCATACAGCTGCACATATTTACTGCAATAACTTAATATTTACGGTGTTTTTGACAGTGCAGAGAACAGCTGTTATAGTCGATGTATGACCTTGTCTACAGGGACTGAGAACACGACTCTCTGCTTCTGCTTCATGCCTCATAACAACATTCTCCTTCTTAAAGTATTTTATTTTATAATTGGCTTGCTTCATCCTCCCCATACAAGGTTACTCTCCTTCACATTTAATTGGATATATAGTTTTGATCTGAAACCATGTTTGAAAAGATCTAATTCAACCAGGTTGCCCAGAATTCAAATACCATTTTCTTTTAATTTTCAAAACATAATTCCTCTGCTTGAAGGTAATAAGCTCAGATTTCCTGCATTATCCATGTTAATAGTTTTTGCACCCTTGGGGAACTAAGGGGGACGAAGAATATATCTTTAATATTAAAGAATCCCCACTTCTAATTTGTTGATGCGCCTCCCCTTCCTGTTACAGGTCGATCCCTGGCCTCCAGGCCTGAGGATGTCATGATAACCTGCATGTCAGCCAGGGGGCGCCGTTACGAGGGCCCTGTGCTAGATGCAAAGGCTGCTATGTACTGGTTAATTTGTTTAATTATTGGCTCTCGAGTAAGCTGATACTTCGGAGATGAGAGTAAGCAGATAAATAGGCTTCAGAATTGCTGATCAAACTGCAAATGTAATATCTGTACCAGTAATAGTACAGAAGCAAGTAACTGTGGATGAAGACTTCAGGTACGTAAAGATATAGTAAATGCAGAAATAGCTTGGTTGTTAAAGACAGAGCTCATAGCTGTAACTTCTCTTATTTGTTTTTTAATCTTAATTTAATTTCAGACATGGAGGCTATTAGCAATTAGGAGACTGATTTGGGACATTTCTGAATCAAAGGTTTTTAAAGGTTCTGGTGCTGAACTTGGAAATTGAGTGTAGTTTTAAAGTCGTAGTTGAATTTATGGGATCCTAATTATTAGCTACAAGTGATGCCTTGAATCTTTAATATTAATATTTCAATATATTCGGCTTCTTCTGAGTCATATTCATTTTCATGAAATTGGTTTCTTTTTTGTCATGTACCCAATAATAATACATAAAAATAGTACCTTACCCTTTCATGGATGGTGCGGGTTGTTATAGCAAGAAGCATGATAGGATGCATATTTTGAATACTTCATTGTGTAATGATGTCCAGACTTTACACTACAATATCGTTTAAGCCTGAAAAGAGGTGTTCAGGTTAAACGCTGTATCTGCGATGATACGTGCAAATTACAAATTGAAAGTCATTCACCGCCCCCTTCTGGAAAAATTGTCAGTATTATTATTTATTTGTACTATATACAGTTAAGTCCATTTCGACTCCTGGTGACCACACAAACGGCATTGGGCCAGACTTGAAATCGTGGAGCGGAGTTGCTGGTGGGGTACACAGAAATCCTGGAGTTGGGAGCCTTAAGTCTGTCCTGGACACAGACTGCAGACATGAGGAGGGCACACGGAGTAACTTCATGGTGTGGGAGGTCTGGAAGTGAGATTAGCTTGATGGGCAGCAGATAAAGGTAAGATTGCTCCACACATCTCATATGGGAATAATTATAATAAATTGCATCAATCCATGGATCATACTCGGTCTAAATGGTATGAGATTAATTGCAGACAGCTGTGTTCTCGCATTCTAATAGTCGGGAGGAAAGGCGTGACAGAACCCCCCGCCCCCCCAATGGCCACCAACTGGAGGCAGAGTTCTTCCATGGGCGCCCACTGGCTCACAGAGTGGGCCGATTTAGGTGGTCCTGGTGCAACTGAACCACCATGACTGGATCCAGGCCGACACCCAGGATCGCTCTTCTGGGCCGTAACCCTCCCAGACCCCCAGGGACTGCAGCTGGCCCCATCTGCGTCTAGAAGGGCCCGAATGGAGATATCCTCCACCGGGATCGGAGGAGGGGGACCGGACAGATCCATGGGAGGATGTGCCAGACGGTAGCGGACAGGTATCAGGAGTGACACATAAAGGTAGGGGAAATGCAATATACTCGTGCCTGTTGCAGATGGTAAGTAACAGAACCGGAGCAGCCAAAAGGGACCAATATACTTTGGTCCCAACTTACAGCCAGCAGGTAACCAGAGGTTCTGAGTGGAGAGCCAAATTTGGTCCCTGGGAAGGAAAGTCGGACCAGGTCAACGTCGGCGTTCCGCCTGTTTCTTCTGAATGGCGGAGTGCTTACAGAGGAGTCGGTGGGCCCATGACGAGTCACAATGATTCCGTCTGTACCACTCCTCTATGGATGGATGTTGCTGGGAGTCCCAAGGGAAGAGAGGGGACTGAGAACCACTGACACACTGAAAAGGTGAGAGGTGAGTAGAGGATTAAATATGTGATTTCTTGGTGTACACAGCCCAGGCTAGGTACTAGGACCCTTCGAGTAGCACACATCAGGTGAAGCATCTTTCTAACCTCCTGGTGTGCCCTCTAAGCGAGCCCATTGGACTGGGCGTGATATGCCGAGGTGAGATTGAGGGATATGCTAAGACAGGTACAGAGGGCATGGAATACTTTTGCAGTAAATTGGGGCCCTCAGCTGTATACAATGTCTTCAGGAATCTCATAGCAGTGGAATACCCATGTAAACAATAAGTCTGTTAGCTCAGAAGAAGAGGAAACTCCTGACTCAGTCTAGGAGAATCAGTCTATACATTTTAGAGAAGTGATCCATGATCATCAGGATAGTAGTGTAACTAGAGAAGGCAAGTCAGTGATAAAGTCTAGGCCTATATGGGACCATGAACGAGTAGTCATGGGAAGGGGTTGAAGGAGACTGGTGGGTGGCATTAAGGATACCTTATTCTGGGCATACATGGGACAGGAATGCACATACTGCTTCACTTCTTGTTGCCAGCCAGGCCACCAGTACCACCGGGAAATTAAGCGAGTAGTGGCAGTCATGCCTGGGTGGCCCAGTCCCAAGAAGGTATGCACCCTTTGGAGCACCATGTTGCGTAGCTGAGAAGGGACGATCACCTTCCCTGATGGGCAATCAGCAGGTGGGGGCTGCCATTGGTTTGCCTCTTCCAACTGTTCTTCCAGATCCCAGGTAATTGGACCGGCAAAACAAGCCTGTGGCAAGATGGAAATAGGTCTTCAGAGACCCGAGGAGCATCATACAGGTGAGAAAAAGCATCAGCCTTAGTGTTTTTAGTGACTGGAATATACTTCACCTGAAAAAAAGAAAAGAGACAATCTAGCTTGCTGGGAGTTGCTGGGCACTGTGGAGATACTCTAAGTTTCTATGGACTGTGAGCACTTAGGCGGGATATAGGGCCCCTCTAGGGAATTCTAGGGCACCCTTGATGCTAGCAGCTCACAATTACTATTGTTGTAGTTGCACTCAGAAGGAGTATGTTTTTTCGAAAAGAAAGCACATGAGTGTGTCTTACCAGTGGCCAGGTCGCTTTGTGACAGAATGGCCCCAATGCCGACTTCTGAGGTGTCTGTCTCCACCACAAAGGGTTGGGAGAAGTCAAGTTGACCCAACACAGGAGAGAAGCAGAACCGGCCCTTCAGTCAGTGAAAAGCTACACTTGCCTCAGGGGACCACTGTAGCTTAGACCCTTGGGCTTGGAGGAGGTTAGTTAAGTGACCAGCTACCTTTCTAAACCCTCTTATAGAGCGCCAACCAAAATTCACACACCACAGGTCCTTCACAGTGCATAGCTGTTGCCAGTCTCGGACGGCCTTTACTTTATCATTGTCCATCTCCACACCAACCAGGTGGATCTGGTAGCCTAAGAACTTGATGGTGGTCTTTTAGAACTTGCACATTTCCCTTTTAACATACAGATGGTTATCCTTAAGCCGCTGAAGCACAGTACACACATGAGGCACATGCTGCTCCAACAAATCCGAATAATCCAAGATATCATTGATGTATACTAGGACAAATCGATGCAACATATCACTCAGAATCTCCCCCATGAAGAACTGGAAGATCGAGGGACTATTCACTGATCCGTAGGGCATCACGCCATACTCATACTGACCAGTAGAGGTAACACAGGACGTCTTCCACTCATTCCTGGATCGGATCCGAATCAGTTTGTATGTGCTTCATAGGTCTAGCTTGGTAAAGATCTATGTGGATCTGAGGTGTTCCAGGGCAGATGGGATAAGTGGAAGGTGTTCATGGCGGTTTTTGGTTATTGCATTAAGCACCCAGTAGAACTTAAAGGGATGTAGTCCACCATCTTTCTTCTTAACAAAGAAGAAGCTTGAGGTAATGGGGGAAGTAGATGGATGGATGATACCTTGTTTGAGGGCCTCTGGGACATACATTTTCACAGCTTCTTACTCTGGACAGGAGAGTGAGAAGATGTGTCCTCTCAGGAGAACTGCTCCTTGTATTAACTCGATGGTGCAGTCTGACGCGCGATGGGGTGGGAGCCCAAGACCCTTTGACTTACTTAATACATCACAGAAATCCTGGTACCAATGAGGGATGGAGGACATGCCCTTGGGCTGGGGACTCTCCACGGACAACACCCTACAAGGTAGCACAAGTTTGAAACATTCTTCGGACTAGGACCGGATCTCTGTTACCTTCCAGTCTATGTGAGGGTTGTGTTTGCAATTGCTCAGCAGGGAAATAATGTGGACCCTTGTCTTCTTCTACCTGAAATTCGTCCAGGTGATGATCGATGTACAATCCACATTGCACGAGGAACATCTTCCAGGTGTCTGGGTTGCCGTCATATCAGTTTGGCACAGTGAAAGGCACCTAGGACAACTGCCAAGGTGGAGTTGTAGCTCCTGCTGGAGATGTCTGACCAGATCAATAAGCTGCGTGATCTGCGAAAGGGTGTCCAGTTGCTGGGATTGCACGTCGGAGGGGTCCATACTCTGTGGTGAGGTATTCTGTAACAACTCCTGCACACAAACTTGAGAAGGCCCCAGTGTTTACTGACAACCTGAGGCAGAAAGTCCAGAAAAGAGCATGCAAAAATGTAGTCAGGATCCAAAACCAGATCAGTAATGGGGAGGCTCAGGGACAGGATACCAGACATGAAATTGTGAAGTGGAATCGTCATCCGGGTACAAGGAAATCCTGGAGTTGAGAGCCAGAAGTCTGTCCTGGAACGCAGACTTCAAGATGAGGGAGGGCTGGAAGGATCAACAATAAATCCCGTCAATCCATGGATCGCACTGTGTCTAAATGGTATGAGGTTAATTGCGGACAGCCGTGTCCCCGCATTCTCAAGGGGTGAGGAAGGGTGTGACACTTCTCATACATTATTTTCAAGTGAAAGACATACGTGAAATAAAATAATGGCTATAATGTCTTGTGATTCATGTGCTTATCAAGAAAAGTTATGGGAAAATATATTTCACTAATTTCTTGTAATCTTTGAATAAAAAAATGAGATATAGCTTCTTTTTATTTTTCCAATGCACTCCGCAGTCTGTCATTAATATGCATGCAGCACAATGTGCAGGGCTTCAAAAACTGCACTTCAAACAGTTATATTCCACAGTTTCAGTGTTAGATACTAAACAAACTAATGAAGTTCCCCACATCATGCTGCTTTTCCACTTGTTAAAAGTAAGACATTTGGACCCTGATATAAGCCCCTCATTAGCTAATGAGGTGCCCATACATGGCATTGAGGCAAAAAATTCTGGTGGGTGTGTATGTTCTGCTGAGTGAAACTGTTGCTGATGTTAAGTAGGAGTGAGATTATTCTCCTGTCAATGTCTTAAGAAAACAGAACAACAGTTTTGAGCTAAAGGTCCTCCCAGGACTGGGTCCTTGGTCGCTACACTTAGCATGGCTGCTGGAGCAGCTGAAGAATCTCTCCATATTTTCCTAACCTGTTGAGTACTCGTAGGGTCCACCTAGTTCCGGTATGCATACCTAAATATTGTCAGATGGGCCTGTGTTTGGCATATGTATTGTTCTTGTGCCCATACCTACCACTGAGGACACCGAGGTCAAGTGTTCAGTATTTTTAATGTAACTCCAACAACCACGACCCATTACGGAATACACCTAGGAAGGGCTAACACTTTTGACCATGATGCCATGATGTTTTAAAAATTATTGCTACAGTCCAGATTGCTGTAATGGCATTTCTATTAATAAGAATTTCAAAAGATAATCAATTGCTTTTTTTTTCTCAATTCTGTTGTGTTTTGGATGTCATTTCTTGCTGTTTTCTTTTGATATGTATTATGCGGCATGCAAATTTGTGTTTGTGGTTTTAATCTATAGTGGGTGCAATGTGACTGAGTTAGTTATTGCTGGTGTTATTCCTTATTATATTTTTCTGTGTCTTCCCTCTTGTGGTCTTAGACTGGAGTGTGTAGAAGCTTGTTAGTGGGTCAGGGACTATTTGATGGGGGTGGGAACTCCACACTGGAGGCTTCCTTGTTGTGTGGGAAGACCTTTGTTTATCCCTGAAAGCAGCCAGTAAGCTTATGGGTTTGCAGTGTAACAGGCTTACAGGCCCGGGGGTACAATTACCCAGCCTGCACAGCTAGTTAATAACAATCAGCCAATCATTCCATTTCCCAGCTGCTGGTGGCCTCAGTAGACAAGGTTACATCTTCTACAGCCTCCTGTGATGATCGCTGACTGCTCTTGTTTCTGTGTGAGTTTTCTGGTCATGGAGCTTGGTTGATATATTCTTTTAGCTGATAGAAAGGACATTTGAAGTGAATAAAGTCTGACTTCCAATTACACCAACACCCAGGGCTAGTGTGTGGCTGTGTCTGCTGCCTGAAGTTACTGTTACTACCTACCAGCTATCTACCTGTTAGTGCACTAACATTGACCTCAGGATTTCTGGGAACTATTAAAATTATTCCTTCTTCACACATGTGGCTCCACATACATGGAGCCACAGCAGAGACCAGAGGTGTGAGGCAACAGCGCTAACCACGCTAATTACTGCACCACTATGCTGCCTCCGTTGTCAATAATGCATAGAATTTTGATTATGGTGTTGGTGCACAATTTTGAAAAATTGTGCTGTCTAAGACAATATGCTTTGTGTCACTGACAGAAAGGGGAAAGAGATTTGAGCAGCAGGTAATTCTAGTTATAGAAGCTGAGTTACTCCTGAGTTTCTCGCTTTGGTAGCTCTGGCGTACGCCTGCACTTCAGCACTTTATATAGCTGTGATTGGAGGAGGATTTTGAATCTAATGTGTTGGAAACAAACATGCAGCAGCATCCTGGGCACCTTTTTGCTTTATTCTTGGATGTAATTTCATAAATCATTTCACCACTAGAGGTCGTAGAAGGAACTGTTAAGAGGTTTTATGATGACTTTGATTTTTGAGTTCAACTCCAGTGCAAGTAGGGGGAAAGTTGGACTCAGATATATACAAGTTAAGCGCAAATCTTAGTGTCATTTTGTACCTTGGATACAACCCCGGTTCTAAAAACACAAACATTTTTTTTAAGTATCCGCAGTACTTGTTGAGTTGAGCCTTAGGCTCCTATTCAGCACTGAAGAAGGATGGACGGCAGTTCTGTGTTCTGCTAAAGCAAAATTATGTGCTAAGGAGAACCTCTGTTCCATCCACTTACCCTTAATGATGCTCTTGCTTTTGCAGTGATGAACAGCCACAAATAAATGGCCTGCAAATAATTGAATGCCGAGCCCTTGTTCAGATGCATTCTGTGGTCCAGTGGCCCATGCTGCTATTCATCATGGGGGTCCTGGAGCTCACTTCAGGCAGCAATCCACCACAGATGGGACGCCAAAGTACACACTCCCAGTCATATATGCACTATCTAGAAACGCCTGTTAGCTTAGCCGCATGTATTTGTGCTGCAGGAGAAAAGCAGAGCACCCTGAGGAAATCCGCATGACCCTACTACTCTACTATATTTTTATTTAAAATTCACCATAAAATTCAGCATCCTCACTTACCTTATAGTATTTAATTTAAATCAATTTACATCTATTTAAGTTCATTTTAATTTTAGCTGTATCTTTTTTTATATTATTTATTGTATTTTGGGCCACTTTTTCCTGTCTCTGAGCAGCTGTAACATAAGCAGTTTCCTTGGGGACTAGTAAAGTTTTCTAATTCTGATAATTTAAACTTAAAGGCATTAGTAGTTTGAAGCAAACTGAACACTTGGGGGCACTGTTCTCTCTGAAATGTTCCCAAACAACAAAAAGAGAAAGAGACCAGGGACGATGTGTCTGTACAACACGCCCTTCCCCATAAGTAACATCTATCTGCCATACCCTCAGAGCTCTGTGGAATGTTGACAAGCAAGACGCTGTTCATGCTCAGCGATGAGGTGCCGCCATGATGGTGCCACCAGTCTGTGCGGCTGCAGTATCAGTCTGCAGCATCTCCATCTCTTCTGGGGTCCAGCCTACTTTCTACATCTTTTTATTTCTAATGTTGAGGAAGATATTTGGAACTAGAATCATTTGGTTTAATGGTACGTTATGTGACAAAGACAATTAACTGAGTAGTATAGTATATAGAGTATTTAAGTAATCCAGAAAAGCAGGATTTTGCTGGTTACATATGCAATTTCTGACTGCACCAACTGTCACTTGGTTGATGTTTTTCACAATATTTATCAAATGCTTTAGTCCAACAATACTAATTTGGAATTTTTTGGAGTTAGTCAGCTAGCATTCCTGGAGCACTTAGGGTTAAAGATCTAGCTCAGCAGTGACGGGACCACTGTAAAGGCCACAGGATTTGAACCCACAAACTAGTGGAAGTTGGCACAGACCCCTAACCCACTGCAGCTACACACATTAAACAAGGGCTGAACAATGATAAGCCGAATGTAAAGGATACAGAGTATGAACCCACAACCATATTGATGTTGGCACAGATGCGTAACCCACTAGGCTACATCCGGTACACACTGTAACTGTCATGGCTTCAGTTGAGTCAGATCATTAATGCATGTGCACATCTTCATGGGAAGCTTATTTTCTCTTCTATTTGGAGATCTTCCCCAGGTTCTCCCCTTGTTTTTTCAAGTAGAAAAAAATCTTAATAATAATAATAATAATAAAAAAAACTTGGGTTTTCTTAAACCTGCCAAATGAGAATCAATGTTTTGGGGAAGCAATTCTCTATGTGTCTCTGAGACTGATTACTATACAATTATAGTAATATATCAGACATTTATGGCATAGAAGATTTATAAAAGTGCAACTCGATCATAAGTCTGACTAAAACAGCATCACTATGTGCTTTGTGTCACCCCATTGCAGATTCAGATATCTTGCATCTTACAGCTTTTCTGTTCATTTTCCAAGGGATTTTTTGGGAATAACTGTAAGATGCAAGATACCTGAATGTGTAATGGGGGTGAGAGAGGTCTGTGTCTGCTGGAGCTGAATCGCAGCTGGGGATCTTCAAGCATATAGTGGAGCAGATGCTGGATAACATCCAAGAACAGCAGGAAGCACATCAATGCAGAGGCGGATATCAGCAGCCAGAGCCCCGCACAGAGGGGACCGTGTATACACCGAGGAGGCTGTGTAGACGGCATTTCCGACCTGCCAGCATTGCTAGTTATTCCTCAGGAAGAGCGTAGAAAACTCCCAGCCTCTCTCTTAAATACATCTACCTCCCAGATAATCAGGTTATAGAAGAGCTAGGAAGTCCAGAAGTAAAAAATATACATCATTTAAGGCATCAGTTTTGATAAGGACAGAAATCGCTGAGCGAGTCCATGACGGCCATTAGCCAAGAATTTGCCATGGTTTACGCTAATCTGCTAAGGCTCCTTTCTGGGGGGGTTTATGCTCAGCAGTTACCTTTCCTTCACTTTACAGAGAGTGCTGGGGGTCCATAGATGCGTGTGGCCCATGGTGTCTCACCTGCATTCTCCCCCTTGGGCTTTTTCAGACCCCTGAAGTAAATATGAAGCAGTCTGGGCAGAAGCCAGGACCAGGTCTCCACGATACGGGCGAGGTTACATGCTCCTTACTCTTTGCTTTCATAATGGTTTTCTAAATTGGACTTTCTCTGGCTACTCACCTAGGACCAATTTGCCTTGGGAGACCCTACCAAGGACCCCCGACAACATAGCTGTCAGATTAGCATAGGGTGACAGATTGGAGTGAGAGTAAGGTCCCTCCATGTAACTTCCAACCTCTTTCTGGTCGTGGTCATGGGGAGGCCTGGAGCCTGGGCATAGAGGGCACATATATACACACAGTGGGCAGTTTAGAAATGCAAGAAATTAGCTTTACTGCATGTTGTGACTGCTGGAGATGCTACAGGGACAGCCTGAAAACTCCACGCATTCAGAGCAGGGACAGGATTCAAGCCCCCAACCCTGGAAGTGTGAGGAACCGTGCTACCCTGAGGACAACGCGTGAAATATAAATTAGGGTCATATTTGGTATAACTGCCCATGTTTAGAACTGGGACGTCATTGGATCCACAGAACAGGCTCCACATTTCTGCATGCCAGTGAAATTTGCTTTGCTTTTGCGCCAGAGACACGTCTCTCACAATGCTTATCACAAAAAACTTTATCTACAGTCACCCACTTCATGCTACAAGCCCTTGACATCATCATCAAAAATAAGGTTAGGCCAGCATGTCGGAAATGAACCAATTCTTTGCCTCTTAATGACTGCCAGCGACTGGTTCCTCGTGGATTCTGCGCAGGACGTCCTCTGTTTAAATGCCAATTGTAAAATTATGAATTAGGACTAATTTTCTGCCGTTCTATATTTTCCAGACTTTTTTCTGCGGTTTATATTAAGGTCTTAATTTTAAAAATTAAGGGTTTTTTTCTGGGTGATATTTTTTGTGACATGTGGTCTATTTTGTCAAATATGTGATGGCTTTCACATGCCCCTTTTTAATTACAGAATATAGGCCATGCAAGTTTTAATTAAACCAGTGAAACAGTGCTTAAGTCACATCATTTCAGACAAGGCTCTAAAAGTTTAGCCAGCTGCAACAGGCAGAGGTGAAACTGCATCAGCCTGGGACTGGCCTCCTTCCTGGAAACTGTACTTTGGATGGAACTCAAGGTAATCTGTCTTATAAAACAGGTCAGCAATTGTGTCCTCTAACCAAGCGTGGTTTGGATGGAATTCCTAACAGATGCTACGATGTCTTTCCAGAACTGGGGTGTCCCCTTATGAGAGTGAACACAGCTCTGTCCTACAGTATAGTAGGATAACATGTATCTGTTAAGCATACTTTAATGTATTAGTATACTGTAGGCTTGGCATTTCATTCATCCATTAATTCTTGCAATTTTAATTTAAACTTTTTTTCACATGATTGGGGTGTATTTATTCATTTCTACACAGGCTGCAAGGTTGGGAGAGACAGTCTGATATGACCGTATCTCTAAGATAAGCAACTCTGCATCCCGCTGCCCTCAGAAACATGAATATTAACTCCAAGCAATGGGAACTTAATTTCCTTTATCTACTCAACTTCATTTAACGTATTCATGAACTGAATCATAATATTATTTAAAGGTACAATCCACCAAAAATAATTTCACATTCATTATTTACTCAATTAGAAATATGCACCAATAGGTGAATATAGAAACAATAAGAATTTTAACTATAATCCGACCTTACTTGTGGCTCACTGATGGAATTCAGCAGTTTAATAAAATCTTATCCTTTTAATTGCATATTGAATTTGTGATGGAATGGAAGATAATATGCTAAACATAAATACATCACTATATAGAAACATTTATTGAAAATAAAGAGAAGGAGGATAGTAATATATCTAGTAAAGATACCATGACAAGAAATATCTGTCATAGATCCGGGCGGCACGGGGGGAAGGAACGTGGCATGACCAGGGCATAAGAAGGGTGGACGACCCACTGGCGGCTCCAAGAACAAAAATGGGGGTTTATTAAATAAAACAGAAAACACTACAAATACAACAAAACCAAAAGGACCACGAGGGGTCAAAAACTAAAGG
>JAOYFF010000036.1:25202665-25239924 GCA_025773925.1 Cryptomyrus ogoouensis | reverse complement strand
TGTGTTAAACGAGGGGAAACCCAAAAATGTGCAGGGCTCCGGCCCCCCAGGACTGGAGTCTGACACCTGTGCTCTAAGTACATATGACATGTTGCCACTGCATTTTCAAGCACCGTTTTGA
The DNA here is from genome assembly GCA_025773925.1 of Cryptomyrus ogoouensis. Taxonomy (NCBI): domain Eukaryota; kingdom Metazoa; phylum Chordata; class Actinopteri; order Osteoglossiformes; family Mormyridae; genus Cryptomyrus; species Cryptomyrus ogoouensis. The sequence goes on along the minus strand of JAOYFF010000036.1, from coordinate 25,239,803 downwards.
GGACAGTAAGGCATGGTAGAATTATTCTGTTGTTTTTTGCAAAATATTAAGGTTTCCGTTAGATAATTTACTTAATTGTTGCCATATTATTATAATGAATAAAATAATCAATTAATACAATGAAAATTAATAAAATTGTCTTATGCATGCCAATGCCATTTGATTTGATGACTGCATATTGAGAACTTTCAATAAGCCTTCCACTGTCAGCTCTGTTGCTTAATAGTGACTGAGTTGACAAAAGGTTCCCGGAATGTTTCCAAATTAATTTAGAATATTTTGCATTATTATCTGCTGAAGGTCATGGATTTGAGAACGCAAACATTTTGTTATAAAAGTTTTTTCCTTTGTTTCTAAACTTCAGATGTAACCACAGTTCAGAAATGGCTCACATGCTGTTACCAAAGTGGTACCTCTTACAATGGACATGAGTCTGCTGTGTCTTGTTTTAGGAGTTTTATGGCTACATACTTTATTTAATGCTCTTGGTTATTTTGTGAGGTTTGATGAGTGGGCCTGCTTCCTTAAGGAGTCCACCCATCCATCCAAGGTGATACAGGTTCAGCAAGCTACCGAAAGGGTGCAGTCAGTACCCATTACATAGACCTTTTAATGTGACATTAACAGTTAGCATTTCCTGCATCAGACCCAAGTTGCACGATTTGTGGTTTCTTTGTTATGGCCAAGTAGAGAGCTTGACACAGACCTTTCAGGTGCATAACTGCATATGAATGTTGATTCCCAAGCTACATAGATTGAATGTTTTTTAGAGAGAAAAGATTTAAACGTATCTATAGTTAGTGAGTAAGTTACCATCAAGTGTTGGTGTCTTGAGCAGTTATCTAACTGGAGTCGTCGCAAGTCAGGAACAATGCGTGATAATAATTATGTGTTAATTATATTAATTATGGGCTCAGTGGGGACAAAAAAGGAGTCTTTAAGCCATTAAATGGAAATTTAATAGGCATCTAGCTGGAAAGGGAGTGGATTTTAAATTACAGTTCTACCTCAGACCTTTAGTAAATGTAGCAATCTGTATTTGTGAATGGAAGATGATGATAAAGCAAATTGTGGTGTCCAGGTAGAAGTAAGATTTTTGACTTTGTACAATATCATTACTCAGCTTTATTTAATAACAAGCCTGTTACATATTCAGACTTCAAAGTTTGTGAATTAATGAGAAATTTATTGACAAGGAAAAGACAAAAGATTCATGCAAAATAAACATAGCAATTTCCTGCATTTTGTATAAACATTTGTTCTTGTGTTTTAGCATTTTCAAAATTATTTTAACCTTATTTAAATAATGCTCTCAACATACACAGAACTTATTAAAGAGTAAAAAATGAGTTGTGTGCATGTGTGTATGCCTGTGTGTGTGTGTGTGTGTGTTTGTGTATGTGTGTGTGTGTATGTGTGTGTGTATGTCTGTGTGTGTGTATGTCTGTGTGTTTGTGTGTATGTGTGTGTGTATGTCTGTGTGTGTGTATGTCTGCCATTGTGTGTGCTTGTGTTTGTTCTCCTGCCTCTCAATCCAGTTCAGCTTTATCATCATTAGAGTCAATACAGATACACATATAACAAGAAGTCACCTTTCCCATGAGTTCTGGGTAAATCCTTTGGCAACAGCTGCTTTGCATTACCGTCAGAGAATAGTGATCCGTCGTGCTGAGAAGCGGTGCAAACCTAGAATTCGATTGTTCCCCGTGAAACACCTTAAATAAAAAGATTGTTTGAAAGGTTGTGGGAAAGGACTGCCTTAGATATAATTCCACTGGAGAAGCTCAGGGGTGGGATTCTGAGAGTCTGTGATACAAGTCGTGTGAGTAGACCGGAGTGGGGGCGAAATGTGTGGTATCCGGGTTCCAGGTTATTCATGTGCAAGCCACACCAGCGAGAGAGGCAGGGCTGTCTTAATCTTTATAAAAACCTTACATTCTAATGGAAAAATACTGCATAATTTAATGTTAAATGTATTACATTTAAAGTAATTTTTATAAAAGCAAAGACTCGGGAAACTCATCAGCATTTGAAATTGTAGCCAATTTACTGATCTGTTTCTACACAGCGATCATCAAGTCTGTTGTCAACTTGTCCATTGTGGTCTGTTTCAGGTCAAGCAACAAAAAAGACAAGAACAGGTGACACCGTATAGTCAGGTCTGCGGAAAAGATCATCGGCACTAAGCTGGCCAGCCTGCTGGAGCTGCACTCATCCCAGGCAGGAAACAGGCAAGGAGAATCTGCACAGCCCCGTCTCAGCCAGGCCACCGACTCTCCTCAAGCAGCCACCAAAACGGCTTCTTCCCACAAGCCATCACCCTCACGAACAGCTCAGCCTCCCCGCCTGCCCAAGACTGCAATGCCACATGGTTATAAAATGACTCACAGAACTGTAACATTGTATTGTTTAATGCATATTGTATTTATTCTAGCATTCCCTGCATTGACATGCACTCCTGTGCATTTTATACATTTATCAATGACAAATGTCCATTGCATATATTAAGTAGACTGTCCCGTGTGGTTGACCTATGGTGTTCCCTGTGATTGTCCTATGGTGTTCCCTGTGGATCTCCTGTGGTTGTTCTATTGTGTCCCTTGTAACTCTTCTGTGGTGCCCCTTGTGGTTGTCCTATGGTGGTCCCTGTGACTCTCCTGTGGTGCCCATAGTAAAATTACTCTGTGTCACATACGTGCATTTGGGAAATTCTGTGTTCTATGATCAACATCATTCAGAGCCAGGGGGTGGGGAGTTTCAGAGCCCTGTGTTGCTGTGCATCTTAGGCTGGCACAAAACTATTTATTTTGATAATCAATTAATCATGTGATCAAGCAATCAACTACCAATTAGTTGGGCCAAAATCCAGGGTTTAAGTAAGTGCATACAATCAGAATGTGCAATGAAAAGAATTTAATACATATCGTTTAAAGCACCAATGTTTTGGTGTTTTCCATAATGTAATAAATTACCTTGTGACTGGCCAAAATAAACAGTTCTTGTTTTTAAGTGTGAAGTGAAATTTTATAGGAAATAGAAATTTAATCTGGAATCTGCACCTGACTTCTGCAGTAACACAAAATTTCTCTACTGAATTTAAATAGGCGCTTCGCTGTGAGAATGTACTGGTTTATATATTTTTTTGAATGTGACTTAATGCAATTAAAGCACTCACTGAATGCAATATGTAAGGGTGTTAAATGGAGTAGCAGTAAGTGAAATTACCATAAAGCAACTGAAGTCATTTTTAAATCCTTGCATTGCATAAATGATCAATGCAGACAACAGTCCTTGTTGAGGAGTGCTCTTATTACTATGAAATAGGCCCAGTTTGATAACAAGGGGATACAAGAAGCACAAACTGCGCTGATAAGCTGCTTTACATAATATTGCTGTTGGCTAGCCTGCGCATTTACATGAAAGCTGTTACACGGAAATCAAAGCTGACCTAGAAAAGTCCCAACATGCTGCAAATATAATATTGCTGTATATCACCCTGCTTACATACTGCATAAAATAGATTAAAACATTTTACCAAGCCCTGTTTTTAATCAGTAATGAACAGACTGCCGCTCATACGGTGTGAACAGGAATAGAGAATTGCCGTAATTTGTAACACTTCAGACAAGGGAGCGTACACATCATGCATACATAAATGTATGCATACATGCAAGCATCGCTCTTCTTAAGCTTGTGTTGGTAGCAGAAGTTTGATAGCTAACAGCAATGCATACATTACCAGTCAGCGACTGTTTTTATCTGGGCTGCTCTGCCGCTTCGTAATCGTCTGGTTACAGCTGAATTAAATAAGTAAATACGATTGCTGTGGACTGGTGGGATCTGCACTGGTGTGGACTGGTGGGATCTGCACTGGTGTGACTGGTGGGATCTGCACTCCCCCCAAAGTGCAGCAGTCAGGCTTATATCCCTGCTGACGGAGTATCAGGAAGAGCCCACGAGAGACAGCAGCCTCCCCGGAGAGCAGCACCTGGGGAGGTGCCCAAGAAATAAAGACATCATAACAAGAAATTCTGTTTAAAAACAGGGGCTTTTTGTTTAGAGCATGACTTTTCTTAAACCAGGGCCCCTAAAATTGAGTGATCATAGAACTAAGAGCTATGGTGGTGGGGGACTTGTAATATTCCTTTCTTCTGGGGACCACCCCCCTGAAATACATTTGTGCAGCCACTCTGTGCACTACAAGGACCCCAGGTTGAACACCTCTAGTTTAGAAAAACTTGTTCCAGGAGAAACAAACAGATCACTCTAGATCTGCTCCTACTGGACTAGATTTATGAGTATGAATACTCATAATTATATCAAATACTCAGAATTATAATTAATTAAAATTAATTTAGACAGGCTTAAACTATGGTTGGCCTTTTACAACATACCACTTAGTCTCAGTATATGACAACCTCTCTACTGTCCATGTTGTAATTGTGACATTAACACTAACTTTCAAAACCTACTGGCATAGTCTGTGGTAATTAAACCAGAGATTATTTATATTTTGAATGCATAAATAATTCTTAAATATTTTATCAAAGACTAGGCTACATCAGTCTAAGACCCAAAAACATATTGACCACAAATTGCATCACAATTCTTCATACTTATTTCTTTTTCAGATTTTCTGATGAAGCTAAACCCATAGTAACCAAAAAGCTCATCAAATGCAGTGGGTCTAATTATTCAGTCACAATATCATTTAGAAATGGAAAATATAATTGACTTTTGTCCTTTAAAAAAATTATTTAATCAACAAAAATTAGGACAATATGTAGAGTTTTTATAAATACATAAATTATTGTCATGGACAACAGTCCGATAAATGTGTCTAATACTGTTTTGGAGTTGTCAACGAGCTGACCTAAGTAAGTAACATCTCACAATTCCCAGTGTACAGGAAATCCTGTTTTCTTTGCGGTTCCTGGTTGTACTGCTTAAAAACAGATCAATACATCCCTATTGCACAAAAATGATACAAAGGAGAGGGCATCGTCTTTGCAAAGGCTCTCAGAGCTGTGAGACAGACGTGGGCTGTTACAGGGGGCCAAGCCGCGCCCTGACGTTTAAACACTTAGACTACACTTTATCTAAGAGGGTCAGTGAATAGTTTGTCGCCTACAACAGAGTTATCTGTAAATTGAATTTCTAATGCTGTCCCTGGACAGGGGTTACAATGAAAATCAGAATATGACTAAAAACAGAATATAAAGCAATATATTCCAAAGTACGGGACTGCTACATTTCCTTGACATTCTGCTTCATAGGCAGCTTAAGAGTTAACAAGTGCGAGTTTTTGCATTAAGGTCTGAACTGTTTCTGGGATAAATTTCTACTGAGTGATCCTATGAGTTTGCAAAGTATTTGAGTAATAGAGTCAATATATTATTACAGATATTGAAAATCCAGCATCACCACAGAGTCTCATTTTATTCTTTTTGCTGCATTGGTTTCTGAAAGCAAGAAGCCTGTGAGACTGGGGTATCATTCTGAGACACATTGATTTTGAAGGCCATTAATTTCCTACTAAAAAAGCCATCAGACTCATCTTAAAGATTGACGCTGTGCCCCGGGACCAAAAGCAGATCAAGGCCATGAGGCCACCAACATATCACAAGGTGGGCAGGCAGCAGTCAGCCAGGCCACAGTGGAAAGGCCTAGTGGGGCTGCCCGACCCTTGGAGCACGTCCAGCAGCAGCTCTGGCATCTGCGCGTTCCCTCCATGGTGATGGTTTGGAGTGTGGCACACCACCCCGTCAGCAAGAATTACTGTTTCAGACACGGAAACTTCCATATAAGAAGCTGTGTCGGACTGAAGTTTTGAGTGAAGCAGGGCAGACTGTCACTGGGCAGACCGAAGTTGAGCTGACTGAAGCTGTGCAGAGTGAAGCTAGACCGTGTGAAACTAGAGAGACTGAAACGGGGCAGACTGAAGTTGGACTGACTGTCATTCTTATTGGGAGCCCGAATTCTGACTGGGAGCCCAAATTCTGACTGGGATGACTGGGAGCCCAAGTTCAGACTAGGAGCCTGTTATTCTGATTGGGAGTCAGAATTCTTCCCAGTTATGTAAGTGGCACACTTGGGGGTTTTGGGCCATAGTTGTTAGCCGAGGTTCTCAACAGGGTTATGGCTGCAGGCACCTCCAGCCCTGGTCAGAATACAAGTCAGAGAGTGGTGCAGGAGGGCATCCAGAGATGGAGCTGGCGACCATTGGCATGGAAGTCTTCCTCAATATGGGGAGGTCTACACAATGACAAGGACATGGAATCCCAGACCAGCTGTGAGTTAGCAAAGTCTGTGGGGTAATTCTGATAAATTTAATGCTACTGCCACCTTCTCATCGCTAAATAAACAAATTTGTTTTTGATTCAGACGGCTGTTGACAAGGACCAACATGAACTGAACGACGTAAGAGCAAAAGCTTGTGTAGGTTGCAATGCTCCGCATGCATATCTAGAAATATTTATTCTTATAAAGTGAGTCAGTTTATTAGGTGATATGTTTTACCTCTGCTAATGGATATTTCTGTACAAGACTGAGACTGATTTGTGTGTTTATAAACAGTACATACCTGCAGCTTAATATGGTCTTTCGTAAAGCTAATGATTGTCATAACGATGCTTTTTCCCACAGAAATCTTAGTTCATAGTTCAATAGTTTACTATACTTGTCACTATATACTCATTATTTTACCTGAGCTGAAAACAAGGATTTTTTTTTTTTTTTTTTTTTTTGCTTTTCAGACAAACCCTATGCTACATATTACCTATTATTTTAAGATGTTTTGTGAAATGTGTTTGCACTCAGCTGGCAGTTTTGATTTACAAACAGACTTAGAAGTGTGTTTCTGAAATAATTCTAATGAGAGAATTGTTGGATTCTTGTTCAGTCTTGTTGATGTGCTCTACCACTGCAGGACAATAGTATTAAGTGAGAAAAAGACTGAGTAAGACAGCTGGTGCAGAAAACTAAAAAATATAAATAAACAGGAAACTTTCATAGGAAGGAAGTGGCATCTGTGAGTTTTACGTGATAGCTTACAGAGTATCTGTGACAACTTATCCCTACATGCTGGGTGACAGCCTGCCATCACCATACCTTCTGTAATAATTTGATTCTCTCAGGAATATGTCTCGACATATAAGTTTTATCCCCATGCGGATCGTTATGTGTTGCTATTTAACGTGACAACCTATTCAAAGAAAATCACGGAATGTAACTTTTGATATACACTGTTTTTAGAGTTACATTTGCTTTAAAACAGCGTATAATTCGTTACATAAGTTATATTCAGTATAACTGGCCCCGAGCAGAAAGATGAGTATATTCTGATCAAATTGCATTTTATACATTTCTCTGTCAAATGCACTTGGTATAAACCGACTATGTTATAATAACACGTTTTACTCTACCTGAAATAAAACCAATAGTTCTTTTCACGTAACGCATTGACTCAAGGTAACTTGTGCTCAACAAAAAATGCATTTATTTCAAATTTTACCTGTATTACCTCTATACAGCATCCCATTTTACTTGCACGTTTGCGATGAAATACCCTTTTTAAGGGTAGTAACTAACTCGTCATCTCCTGCTTTATGCCCTTAACCAGTGCGCCACCTGCCGATGCGCTATAATAATTATAATATGTCGTATACCAAATACCCTGTGTATGGTGTATACTAAACGGAATAAATGCACTTGGGGTACAGTGTCGGCGACTTGGGTCACTAGGTGGGGGTGTGATCACTCAGTGTTACCGAACACTGAACTTTCCCCAGCAAACACGTCTCTCCGTGACACTGGGCGCCGAAGTGTTGCTGCGCTTCCGTCCGCTCGGTGAATCTCATCGGTCGGTGTCTGTGTGCACTAGCCCGTCTACTTAGGCAGAAGTGTGGCTGGTTAGCTGCTTTGTTTGCATGATAACTTCCAGGATGAAGTGTCCATGCAGCGGCGCCTCTGACCTGGGGTACTCCCATCTTTTACTTTAAAAGTACGTCAGTAGTTAAAATACACATCACTGCATTAGTGGAATCATTATCAGAAATCTACGATTTTTTCCCCAAATGTCGATTATACGGATTTCAGCTTTATTGCCGTTGTTTATGCATGTGTATTGAAACAGGAAGATCAGAGTTGCAACTTTCTCTCCATGTCAGGTTTCGCTCTTCCTTCTTCATAGGTATGTATGGAACTGGAATTAAACGCTGCATGTGTGGGCAGAATAGAGCGTTAGTATTTTTTAGAGTTTATTCATGCTTTATAACTGGTCATTTGGTATATTTCTTAAACGTGTACAAGCAAACTCCATCATATTAAGGTATTTATAGCAGCATGGATTTTTAAATAAAATTATTGTTTTAGAACCCAAGCAAGTATTAAGACACTGGAGTATTTTCGGTTTTATTGGTTTCTCACTATGTTAGTCATAGTAAAATATCAAACTTTTGTTTAAAGCCTGTAAATAATCTAGGTAAATTAAATTATCAGCGCACCTCCATGTGTAGGCAAAATATACACAGGCCTACCTGCTCACATGAAGCATACTCTTCAAAGCTGATCTGTGGTATTGCGTATGTTGTGCTGTCAGCCTGGATGTGGACGAGAATGAGTGACTGTAGGGACCTTAATCATGGTGCAGTCAGACACTGGGTCCCGTGAATTTAAGCTCTGGGTGTTAAATGGCGCATCAGACTGGGTGTTCACAGGGCAGGACGTGACAGCCAAATCCCAGTAATCTTGGATTTCACTAGCCCTCTGCTGTACTCCTGAAAGGAGCATGATATTCCTGACATAACATGTAAATTATTATACATGGCTTGATTAGTCATCTTTCACTGTGTTCTTGAAGTGCAGATCTGAGTGTGGTTCTGTCCCATTTCTCCCACTCTCTTCACATTTACTTGCTACCACACTTGGTGTTCTCATTCAATGGCTTAGCGCAAGTATTCTAGGGTGTCCCGTTCCCCTAATAAGCCAAGTGCAACACTCTTCACATGCACTTTATCCACACTTTGGGAAATACTGCATGGAAGCAGCCTTTGGCTAATCATTGACACCCGATGTTTGCATCAAGCACGAGGAAGCCCACCGGTGCTCAAATGTTTGCATAGCAGAGGTTACAGAGAAAGATGACCCAAAACACATCTAAGACAAATGACAGCATAGTTGTAGTGGGGCTCTTGATTACCTCTTCAGTATGTCCCACTGGCTTCAAAAACTCCCCGCACCTTTGGGCTCTTTAAATACATGCGTGCACTTTGTGTCGTATGTCAGAACACGTCTGCACGGTGTGTAGTATCACAGTGCACTTGGCCATCAGTGTGCTGAATGCGATGTGGTCTGCTGCAGAACCAGGATTGGCCACTAACAGTTTCCATTTGGTTTCCGGACATGCTGTCACTGTTTAATTGGGACTAAATGGTGATTTCATCTCCATCAACTGAAGGAATAATTTGATGGAACACACATGTGGAATTTCTCCTTAGAAAAAAGTTCAAGAATGACATACTTAAACCAGTGGTGTGAAAATGTAGTTATGGGTCTTTATGAAGATGAAAGGAAAGCCTGATTTGTGCGGCCTGTAGATTTTGAAGGAAATCTCCCAGAAGGAACAATGCATTCGTAAATTTTTATGTATTTCTCTGTCAGGCACTGTTCTAGAAGAGTAACGGTAAACGGTGTTCTGGTAAAGCACGGAAGCAAAATATTTACATAATTCACTTCGGCTTTTGGCCATAATCAAGTCAACAGATTAGGTATATTTTGTGGAATTCTGTAAGATGACCTATAATTTATTCCTCCATGCTTGTGTGTTCAAATTGGATGATACCATAGTGGAGATTAAGGAGATTTTCACATATTGCTTATTTTTAATGACCTAGATTGGAGCTGCAGTTGAATCCATTTCTTAAACAAGTTTGTGTGATATAATGAGTGAATTGTATTCAAAAAATGTTTTTTTATATTCATCCATGGTGTTGAAAATATGGTTAGCATTAGATATTGTGTTTGAGCCTAATATTTACAACTATGCATGAAACCTTTACATTTGTTCACACTTTAATCATGGTTCAGCTTTGAAATAGTGGTTTGGATAGTGGAATAGTGGCTAGGCCAGCTGCCTATCAAGCGGGTGACTCCGGTTCGGTTCCCGGTGTAGTGGTTAGGGCAGCTGCATATCAAGCAGGTGACTCTGGTTTGGTTCCTGGTATAGTTGTTAGGACAGCTGTCTATCAAACAGGTCACTCGGGTTTGGTTTCTAGTAAATGCAGCCAAACTGATTTCTGTAATGTGCTGTTTGCCTCACTTGTATCTTCTAGGTTTAGGCTGTTAATCCCCAGGCATTCTGATGACTCGCTAATCCATGTTTCTCCAAAAAATGTATGCTGCTTTGGATAAAAACTGCCAAATACATAAAAGGTCAATCTTCCTAATCTCACTTTACACAGTATAAAATCACCTCAAATTTCAGGCCAGTTGAAATGAGCAGCTGTGCGGGGTCAAACCACTGGTCTGAGGCTTCTCTCCGAACAGTTTTGTTTCGCCTTTTCTGTTGCAGCAAGAAACGAGGACGCAGTGTCACCTAAGGTAAGCGTGCTCTCAGCCTGCCCTCAGCCGGCCGCGTTGCATCATTTCACCACAGTGTGGCGCCATTTCACCTTCGACCTCAAAATTGTATTTTAAATTTGTTCCGGTGACTTTGCTTATCATTTGGATCATTTAAAAGATTTTCATGGATGTTCTACAGTAATTATTTGGTCTGTGTGTTATTTATGAACGGATTCCTATATCCCATCAGGAGGCAACTCCAGCTGTAAAGTAAGTGCTAAATGACTTGATACAGTATTGAACTGTACTGCTTTCACTTGTAATTGCTGTATCCTGCTGACATATGTGCCTAATATAGAAATATACACGTCTCAATGTTTTAAAGTAAAAATTAAACATCAAGTTAATTTTCTATCTTCTTATGATAATGTGTGGTCCTTAGAAGCTAATTTTGTTATAAAAATTTGAAACGGGTTAACATTTTAACATGGTCCCCAATGTCCCGGGCATGACTGGTACCAGACACAATCTCATGTCACTGTCACCATCATGGTGAAAAAATGCCAAGAAGGATGACGCCTGTATTTCCTTTGAAGAAGGAAAGGTATTCAGACTGTGCACTGCTGTTTATGAAAGAAACCGATAGCCCTCAGACCATGGGTTTAATTAAACTCCGTGAAATGAATTAACCAGCAGGGTGACAGGTAAAAGGATTTTTTTCACCCTCACCGGATAAACATTTCATGTGCACTGACAGTTATTAATTTGTAGAGCGTTTCATTATAGTATATGATTACACTTATATGCGTTGAAAGCTAGAAGATTAAAAGGCATAGGAGGGGAAAAAAGACAAATTATGGAAATAACAGCACCGGAAATCAAAGTGTGAACCTGTGTTTGATCTATTCTATAAATTAATTAAAATTTTCAGTTCTGTATAATAATCTGGTGCAAATTAGATGGAAATGAGATAAAATATTAATTTAGTTATCTGGGGAATCTGCCTGGAGGGGTTTTTGTAGGCTTCAGTCTGGCTGAAAATGCCGTCCATATGGCAGTCAGGAGCGCTGGTCTGACGCCTCGTGGCGGGGGTGAAGTCTTCTGTGACGCGTGGCTGCGAGGGTTTGATGTGCGAGGAGCTGGATAATGAGGCTGTTGTAAGGCCCTAAGTACAGAGGGTACCCCAGGGGTAGCATACATTACGGCCGACCTTCACTGGCGCTGGCTCACACGCTTGTTAGAAACCCTTTTCTCTCCCGTTAGCCATTGCTATTGTGGCGACCGCAGGGCGAGTCTCCGTAACGCACGCCAGTCCTTGGCATTTAAATGAGACGCGATGTCAAGGGCTCAGCCCGCCCCCCCTCCCCATCGAGTGTTTCGAAAGTAACGTCAGGAAATAAAGTGCAGGCATCTTCTTTTAAGCCAAAGAGAGACCCATTGTGTTGCTGTCGTTTTGACACGGAGCTGTCCACTCCAGGAGATGCTCCAGCACCCAAAATTCTGCCCTTTCTGCTTTTCACCCTGCAGATGAGCGTTGTGGTCAAAACGGCACCACAAGAAGAAAAACACCTGAAGTTCTAGCTGTCGCATCCTGTTGTTCCTCAAGAGAGCACCTTTAAAATACTCTCCACCAAGGTGAGACAAACTGCCTCTTCCTGCAAAGACTCCCTTCTACTGAAAGTTTGAGCAGCAAAGTACTTTAGGCCTGTTACTCGTTTGTACTGCAGGATGTTGACTGAAGCTTAGGCTGGTCATGTGCTGAGCTCACGGGCTCCGGTGCACCTCCAGGTCCAGTTAAGTACTGCTTTGCTTGACAGTTCGTTAATCCTATATATATTGGTTCTGGGATTGGAAGTGGCTGTCGAGCGTATGAGTATTAGCTGGATATTATTACCGAAATGGTACTAGCCACCAGGCAGAATGCTGCTTCCAGCATTTTTACAGATAATAGGATGATAAAATAGATAGAAACAATTTACTCTAGTTAAATGTCTAATGCCAGGTTTTTATCAATCCTAGAATGGCAGGTGTGCAGGGGGCAGTTTCTGTCTTCGGTAATGTGAAAATGGGTAATAGCTTGGAGAATCGTGTTAATTAGCTGTGGATATGCCGAAAGATTTGCTGTGTTAGTGGATAACGTTAACTAGGAGGTGTTCTGGAATGGAGCTGGTGATAAGTTTGTTTACTAGCTGTGGGGTGGTGTATCTTGAGCATTTAGATCTGCACAGTGTCAGATCGGCGAGTGGTCAGAGGATGAAGGAAGCTACTCAAACGCTAAAGCCTGTAGCCTTACTGCGATTGGCTAATCTGTGGTGGATGCAGCCATCTGATAGACAGTTCAGGGCTGTAAAAAGGCTGAGCTCTGCTTCGTGCCACAAATGCCACTGCATTGAAAAGAACTTCAAGGCCGGATTCCAGAACTGAGGCCATTTATCAGGTATCAGTTGCCTCAGTTCGTTTTGGATAACAAACCACATTTGTGTACTTAATACATATGAATGCAAATGGCTTTGGGAGCCGACCACTGCAGACACTCATCTTGTTGACGCAATAGCTCAAAAAGTACTTGACGGATATCTTTTAAACTTTGCAGACACATTAAATGGGACACGATCTGGACCTGCTTGGATTATGAGACAAATTGCACCAAAACTGAAGCATGCCACATAGTTGCAGCACATGAAAGTGTAGGCGCAGATCTGGTAAACCTCACTACTTTCAGATAAGTCACGCAAAGTTTTAATAAGGATTTTTTGGAGAGATGAGGAGGGGGTAGGGTGGGGCTAGATATTATAGTGGTTGGAGGTGTGTAAGGAGTAGGGATAAGATGGTGGTGGGGAGTGTGGGAGATGGGGCCGTCCAGGGAATATCTTTCCTATAGTGTCTGGTTTTGAAATGAATAATGTCTTGGGAGCTGATCATTTGAGAAGCATTGCAAGTGTTGGGTTGTTTCTGATGAGCAAGATACATGCGTCGGAAAAAGCAGCACTGAGGGAGGTTATTCAGAGTACAAGTACGAGTTCAGAGCTGAGGTTTGCCCCCATCTGTCTGTTTCCTTTCCAGTCTTTATTGTCCAATACATGCTGTGTAAAGCAACACTTCCTTTCACTTACTGTAGGTGATGCTGTGCTGAAGATCTGTTCATACAACCAGCAAAGGAGATTTAATATGCTTGCAGAATTTTTGTCCCTAAAAATGAAAGGTGCCATTGAATTCATTTAAAATTCATTTTAAATTGTTGTTTGGTGTCTATATAGAAGGTATGTGAACTTGGATTTGTTGAAAAATGCCCAGAAGTGGTTTTACACCCTATTATTTTGCCTTAAAATGAAACAGGCAGTTTTCCCTTTCTTGGTGGGCTCATTAATACATTGATGTGCTCTGCTCTGATTGGCTGGTTCACAGTGACTCATGTAGAACCAACATCTCTACAGTTATGTGCCACATAACAGCGCCTCAGTCAACAACGTACCACATCTATGATGGTGGTCCCATAAGTTTATAACGGAGCTGAAAAATTCCTAGTGCCTATAGTGATGATATAGTGCGGCACATCACTCATGTGTTTGTGGTGATGTTGGTGTAAACAAACCTACTGCGCTGCCAGATGTGTGTAGTGTATACAATTATGTACGTAATACTTAATAACAGTTGCGTACAGTTATGTACATAATACTTGATAATAACAGATAATAATAACAGTTATACTACTGGTTTATGTATTTACTATACTGTATTTTATATCATTATTTTAGAGTGTACTCTTTATACTTTGCCACACATAACTCTAATACTCCCATTTCAGCCTCGGGACAATGTGAGCATAGTCAAAACTTTGTTGTTTGCTTTGCAACAAAAACACTAATTATTTTGCAACTCAGTCAACAAATGATTTTACAATGCTAGCTTTGTCATGCAATTTTAAGCATTTTAAGAAGCTTTGTCGTGCAATTAAGAACCCCAAACAGATAGCAAGCTAAGCAGCTTGTAAATGTACTGTTTGTAATGAACTTGGACTGTATCGATTAGATTTAACTTACCAAAAATAGGCTGCAGGCAGTACAGAAGCCTCTTGTCAGTGTCAGTTGTTTGCTACTTCCCAGCTAATTTGGGGTACGTTTCCCAAAAGCTTTTTCAATTTCAACATTAGCACCATACATAATTGCAGTCATACAACTGAATGGTTCCAACTATGTAAGTTGCTAAGAGGAGCTGTTGGGAAACGTACCCCTGAATAGGACTTCCCTTCTTAGCCTACTAGTAATAAATAACCTTACATCAATGGCTGTCAGTATATATATATTTTTCCATGCTAGGTGCACATGTAGAAACTGTGCACTCAAGCCACTAGAGAGAGAAAATGTATTTTCCAGGGTCCATGTACCAAACACTTCTTACTCAGCTATGCTGAGGTAATGTGAGATTTTCATTCGATGGCACCTTTAAGATGCATGCATGTATTGTGTGTATATAATGGCATTTGGAAGTCTTCATCTGCATCACTAAACTCCCACACCTTTGTTGATCATTAATTACGGCATTTATAGATTATACATCCATTTGGAAAAACCTTTATTTTGTTCTGTGGTTGTCATGTTTGGCACCCTCTGGGATGCCCGGCACCACCTCTACTTAACAAGAGAAACAAATATTTTTATGTTTCACAGTCACTGTCCTGACGCTGGTGGTGTTAAAATATGGACACATTTTGAAGAATGTCAATTAGTGATGTTTAACAGAATCCACAATTCCCTGAGTGAATGATTTTTTTAGTGTTTCTGAAAAACTGTTAAACAATAGCTTTTAGTGGTCTCTGTTCCTGTTGTTAACTGAAGTGCTCTATTTACTAGTTACTTATTGTTTGGTTAATTGCTGTACAGTGGATGAACAAAATACCTTGCAGACGCACTAACAGAAACCTGAAAGGAACAGCCACTGAAGCACTGCATACCGGCCCTGACTTTGCTGAAATGTCACCCATGGTCATGCAGAAACAAAATTCTTTACTGCTGGAGTAATACGGCTTGGTGCGGCTCGCCTGCCGCTCACACAAATGAAGACGTTGTGCTCCCAGGCGCGCTGTGAGGCTGTTTCAGTGGGTAATGGGGCGGGCGCTCTGGCGGTGCTGAGGTGAAGTATGTGTGCTTCGGCGTCTCGTTAGCACAGGGGTGCTAGCTTCCCACAGTCCGGCTGCCTGCGGGGAGCAGGGGGTCAGTGCTCACAAAGCCCTGCTTGTTCCCTGGCCTGAAGGGCTCCCAGGGTAAGCCCGGCTCAGAAAGGGGACCGGGGGGAAGCGGCTTAGTGCAGAACCACCCTACCCCCATGCCAAGCCCGCTCCCCGTGTTCAGCAGAGGCTTCTGTGGGGCTCTGTCACACTTCAAGCGACGAAAAGCTAAATAAAATCTGTTTTTAGCACAGAGCCTTAGGATAGTGAAAGCCGTGTAGAGACTGTAGAGCTTCTGATTTGATTAGAATGGGTGACATTATTGTAGCTTTCTGGGTGAATGTGGTGTTTTTCTACTGTTTGTGTTTCAGGTTCCTTCTGAAATAGGAAGGGGTTCTTCCTCTTCTTTCCCCCCCCTCAGAGTTTGTTTAATTTGTTCTTTGAACAAAAGTTTCACTTTTCCTGCTCCAAGACGGTGACCTACTTCCCGTGTCACATTTAGTCGTATCTTGAAGAACTTTACTTGAGTGCATTCTAATAAACTCCTAGCGCTGCCTAATGACACGGGAAACGCTCAGCTGCTGAGAGTGCTTCTAATTTCCTTAAATTGGACGTAATAATGCTTTGAGGTATTTCTCATAATTTAAATAAATATCTCCGTACTTTTCCCTGTATAGCTGTCAGCTCTGGTGTTTTGATAAAGCAGTACAGCTGAGACCTGAACGCTGCCTGTTACTGAGGAACGTGATGCGCAGCAGGCTGATTTAGCCTAATGACCATGACGGTGACAGGCCAGCGCTACCGATCGGAGGCCCCTTGCAAATCCGCATCACTTCAGGTCGACTCCTGGGCCTTTCAGCTGCTCCACTCTGGTGCACAAGCCATCAGGAGGTCCTGGATATGTCAGGCCTGTCACCTTCCTTTAAGTGCAGCCACAGACATGGGATGTAGATTAATATTGTATAGCCTGAGGAAACTTTGGGACTGTCTTATCACCAGTATGTGTGCAATTACTACTGCCGTTATTTTGTGAAAACCTGAAACAGAGCACAGCGATAAGAATTGCTCATATATATATATATATATACACACACACACACACACACACACACACACACACATTATTTTATAAAAATCCGTGGCTGCAATGAAAAAAACTAAAAATCCAGAAACACTTGTATTTTGTTTGGTTACTTATGGTTATGGTTAGGGCAGGGTAGGGGTTAAGGTTGTCATAGTTAGCGTTAGCATTTTTCCCGTAGAAATGAATGAGCGGTCCCCAAAAACATATGATTACACAACTGTGTGTGTGTGTGTGTGTGTGTGCGCGCGCGCGCGTGTGTGTGTGTAGATATATATACATATATGTTTGTGTTTTTTTTCTTTCTTCCTGCAGTGCAGCTAAACTACTGCATCATTACAAAGAAAATTCCTTTGTTCTCTTGCTTTATTACTGTCTGCCATCGTTGCATTTCATTTCTATTGATCCATCCAAATTCTATAACCACGTATCAATTTTAGGGAAGTGGTGAATTACAGCCTTGCACTGGAAACACAGGGCATAAAGCAGGATATATTGTGAATTTTATTTTACTACTGGAATTTTGACCTGACTAGCACACTTCCCCATGAAGGTCTTTCCTCTATCCTCTGGGTTTTCTTAATTTAACGCAAGCCAGTTTAACTACTCAAACATCATGAATTATATATCTTGTGCCAGCGATTCCAGGATGTCTCCTAATTATATTGACACAAGACTGATTTCTGTGAAGTCTTCAGTGCGATATTGATGAGAGGGTTCCTTGCTTTGCCCTGACAGCTTTTCATGTTCCCCGAGACGGGCGAGCTGTCAGAAGAACGGGCATGCGTTTTGCTCGGTGCAGGTCTCTGCCGCAGATACGTCAACGTCAGCACTGTTGATGGGGCCCCCAGGAGTCCATTTCCCTGCTGGCTCATTAGGTCTGATGTCTTTTCTCAGATTGAGATTATGATGAAGAAGAGTGAAGCGATATGTTGGGAGACACTGGAAATGGAGGGAGCCCAGGCTCACATGAAGCCATTCACTCCAAGTGAGTCCTGAAGGTGGAGTATATCATGAACACTGAAGGTCCCCCTCTTCATGTAGGTCATTTGTTCCTATACGAAGCATATGAGATAATGAAAATCTGAATGGATGCTAACAGATTTATCCCTTATCAGTCTGGAAGCTCAATTTTATTTCATTAATCACCAGTCCTGTGTTTCATTCTTCCTAAAACAATGTGACGGACAGTGGGAGAGATAGCCGGCACTTTCTGGGAGACTTGTTCTTTCAGACCAGTAAACATCCTCTTCCCTTTACTCCTGTAACTGGGACAAACTGGTGGGGGACATTAAGGATGAAGAGAAGAATGAGAAGCTGGAGGGGGACGCTGCTCTGAGCCAGCTCTTCCAGCAGATCTACTCCGACGGCTTGGATGACGTCAGGCACGCCATGAATAAGTCTTTCGTAAGTCTTTCATTTGCTTCTTAATCATGTAGATATTTCTACACTCAAACCTTCTTATAATGTATAGGTGAAGCAGTTATATATACTTTTGTTTATGTTTATTCCTGTTCCAGTCAAAGTTGCATTAGCTGGCTTGGTAAAGAAATTAATCATTTATCTGAGTCAGCCGAAAACCAAGCAATTAAATGATTTAGACATTTTCTGTGACAAACTGCTCAATTGTTTTTTGAGATCTATAGAAATTATGAGAATAAAAACATGCAGAGCTGACGTAATAATAATAATAATAATAATAATAAATAATAATAATAAATAATTTCTTTATTTTCCTTACAAACACATTTGGGTTCGACTGATGTTTTCACATGAACAGTCAGTGTAAGCCAGCTCTCGTTCTGGCCTCATTCAGATGGAGTCTGGTGGGACAATCCTAAAGTGAAGGTGAGACCCACAGTTGATGTAGAGTGGAAGAAATTTTGAAGCCTTTAGCAGAAGACCACGGTGACCTCTGATGAAAATCTTAAATTGCCTGTATGACAGCACAGCCACCTGCGCGGCGTGGAATGTTCTGAAGCTACCCCTGGACTCCTTTTTCACCTCGACATAGCAGGCTTGTATATTCCAGAGTTCTTCTCTCACTGAATGTACACCCATGGATTTTCGAATGGTAATTTAAAAAGCTTATACGTTATATGTCTGTATAGTATTTGTCACAATTCCAAGCACTTTTTCAGTATCTACCTTTATGTTAAAAAACACTTAGTTCTGAATCTAGCAGTTCTCAACTTCATTGTACATTTAAAATAGAATCATAATTACTCTTAAATTACAAATCTGCTTTGAATAGGAGCTGTCCCTTAAAATGCATACGTATATTTGCTACAAGAATCAGCTTGTATGACCATTAAATGTTTAATGCCATTTCCCATCAATCAGACAGAGCTGTCAAAATCAGTTAAAAGTTCTGGCGGCATTGTCCACATGTAAAGTCATTACAAAAAGAAACTCTCAGATTAACTGTACAGTTCATGTATTGAACTGTGCAGTACGAGCAGCCATAAGCTATACTTATGCATCATTCATGGAGCGTTGAAAGTCGTACGTAATTTTGTGAGGCCATAATGCAGGTTTATTGCTATACATTGTCAGTTTTACAGTGCATTATGCTTTTGTACATAAACACAGGGTAGGGATTCTGATATACATAAACATTCATGCACTCTTAACCCTAAATTGCTATATACTGTATATTCTGTACTGCATGTAGATGTCATTTGGTCTTCGATACAAATGACTACATGGCCAGAAAAATGACTTAAGTATGACCATAATCCAGGGTTTTAAGGCATAGTTAGTACACTACCATCAGAAGTACAGTGTCCATTCTGCACATCATCTCCAGTAAAAATGGAAATATAATATGCCAATAAAATAGGTGTGTGGAGAAGGACAGTCAGGGATAGAGCAGGGCTTTATTAATAGATCAAAGGGACATGTGGGAATCTACAGTCTTCTTATATAAGCAGCCATTGCAGAAACAGTATGTATTTGCTAATATGATTTACAGGCCCAGTCAAAAGAAGGGGATGAACAATGAAAGTTCCTGTAAGGTAAGAGGGCCGCTGGCCCTTGGGGCATTTGCATTGGGCCTTACAAACACAACTTGCCTCTTATTTACACTGAGAAGGCACAAATGAGCAGGCCTTTGTATTAAAATGCAGGTAAGATGGCACTGGCTGCATGGACTGCGGTGCCTGCTGTCTTCTGCATGAGGGCCTCACACGACACCCAGGATGCGGCCCACCCACCAACGGCAGGGCATGATCATCCTGCAAGCCACGCGGCAACCTTGGTACTCATAGGGCCAAGGGGAGTAGCCTCCCAGGGGCTCGCAGATCCTCTGGCAGTGAGTGTAGCTGCGTGTGCATTCATTGCAACAGATTCCCAGATGGTCCAGCATGGGGTCGAAGGTCATGGTGCCCTCCTCTCCCTCCAGATTGCGCTGTCGAATTTCAGGAGAGGAAATAATGTCATTGTGTGCTACAGAATAGCTCAGGCCCCATAAAATCACTGTAATGCTTCTGCATATAGTTAAGTCGATTTACATTTCAGTTTGGGTTAGGAAAATAGAATAATCTATTTAAATGTGCAGTTCCTTTCTGATGGGGTTTTTTAAGATAACAAAATTAGATCATTTCCCACGTGCGATCAATAAAGTATATTTTCATCCATCCTCCCATCAAATTTTTCATCGCTCAAATTTTTTGTTACTCAAAAAGAAGCCTTCCAGAAAAGTGCAGGGGCAGACTTATGGATAAATACTCTTAGCATCCACTGCAAACAGTCACACCAGGGATACTGCCTCGTGTGTTCCCACAACCCTTATATTTCTCATCTGGCGCCGCTCACATGATAGGGGTTTTCTGGGTTAAAGGTCAGCTCCTCCCTCTCCTGCTCCTTCTCTGGGCGTCCTCTCCTGCTGCTGCTCCTGTTACGCTGTGTCTGGCGCTTTGCTCGCATGATGCCCCGTTTCTTCCTCTGTACGTCTTAAACACAGTAAGCAGAGAGCAATTACAATGGCTCGCCAATAAGCCCTATGCAGTGCTCCTGTTAGGGGCCCCTCCTGTGCACACTGTCTTGGTACAATCAATTATAATCTCCTGATCAACTGGTTACAGTTTTACATTTATATGTGTTCATAATTTTGTGAAAGGTACACAAGAGTAGTAAGTAAAGGCTGAGCTGACGCTTATCTAATACCTTTATCATAGTGTCATTCACTGTGTTTCTTTACATGTTTCTAACAGTGTTAGGCATTTCTAACATACTGCCCCTAAAGGGGAATTTCTCCCTCGATGAGTTGTGCCAGATGCAGCCATGGAGAGCTTAAGGGGCTGTACCTTTAGCATAAGTGGGACGAAGCCAAAAAATGGGAAGGTCTCCACAAAGGTCCAAGATTTTGGAGCTCAGGAAACTGCTGTCCTTAAGTGGCTGGTCTGCAGCCACCCAGATCAGAGACTCTTCGTCAAACTTGACTGGCATGATCTCATCCTCCTAAAAGGATTATGTATCTCATCAGTGGCTACTTGTGAAAATGGCATAAATTCACACTAGATCACAGGCAAAAGCCAATACATTTCAGGAGAGGGTTTCCAATATTTTCACCCATGTTTATTTTTCATTAAAACAGTAATCAAGCACACCATGAAAACTACATTCCCTTTGGTCATGGCAATTATATGAATAATTCATGCACACATTTGGTAATTTAAATGAAAATCCAGTGCATTTGACATATTTTCCAAAGGTTACAAATAACTCTGTAAAAGGTTAAAGAAATACTCCACAGCCAACTATGTAACGCAGAAATCCTGCACAGGCAGCTATGTGACGCAGAAATACTTCACAGGCAGCTATGTGATGCATTAATCCTGCACAGGCAGCTATGTGATGCATTAATCCTGCACAGACAGCTATGTGACGCAGAAATACTCCTCAGGCAGCTATGTGACAGAGAAATACTCCTCAGTCAGCTATGTTACGCAGAAATACTCCACAGGCAGCTATGTGACACAGAAATACTCCTCAGTCAGCTATGTTACGCAGAAATACTCCTCAGTCAGCTATGTTATGCAGAAATACTCCACAGGCAGCTGTGTGATGCAGAAATACTCCTCAGGCAGCTATGTGACACAGAAATACTCCTCAGTCAGCTATGTTACGCAGAAATACTCCTCAGTCAGCTATGTGATGCAGAAATACTCCTCAGTCAGCTATGTGACACAGAAATACTCCTGTCAGCTATGTGACGCAGAAATACTCTTCAGTCAGCTATGTGACGCAGAAATACTCCTGTCAGCTATGTGACGCAGAAATACTCCTCAGCCAGCTATGTGACGCATAAATACTACACAGGCAGCTATGTGATGCAGAAATACTCCACACTATACAACGAGAATATGAAGAGTGAATTACTCAAAAGGCTGCAGCAAGGCGGAAGGGCAAAGAAATTAAACATTGGAGAACTTTAGCTTTTTACATTTCAGATTTCCATTCCTCTTTTTCAGATCATTCCCAAATGATGACTTATTCAAGGTTCTAAATACAGCCATTAAGCTCCTTTTGGGTGAAGTTCCAACCTACCAGATCGAACATCAATGAATCCTTGTTCAGCGTTTCCACCTGCGGGAGGTGCGCTTTGCCTTGAGTCTTTATGTAACATTTCTCCCCACCAGAGAACCGAATTCCAGTGATGCCCTGTTAAAAATGTTGAGGATAATAAATCACTGGAAAATATGGTATATTTTCAAATGCTGTGCATTTAAGAAACAACACAATAATAATGATTATTAAAAAAAATACTCCACTCGTGCACAAGGAGAAAAACTGTCAAAACTCACAATGTGAAAATCGTGTACTTCCACTGCTTCGTCGTTCCCACTTCCCGTTACGAACCTCTCCAAATTATTCTCGGAATCGATTTCCATGGAGCCCTCCTCGACTTTTCCATTGACACTCATGCTGTAGTGAACATTGTACACCTGTTGATAATACCAGCAGTCCATCTAAATATCGTTCCAACATGAAGTATTTATCTGTTTCTATGTTTTCCTTCACAAGATTTCAGGTGATGAGAAATGATCATAATAATTTAGACAACACTTAACACACTTTATTGTGTTATTATATTACTCTGTTTATAGATATTTTGATTGGACAACTGGCACCACGCTTTAGTGTTTTACGTTATATAGGTTTCCAGACACCAAGAAGCCAAGCCTAAGCAATTCAGCTAAACGAAACTGCTCACATTAAAATGTCGATAGGCCTAACAGACAAACGTATAAAACAGCTCTTCCAGAAAGCTTGAGTTAAGGCTGTTGTAATACCTATAAAACTGGCGACAATATAAAGATGAGCATTTTTGGGTAGGATTTGTAGCTTTTAATGGTCTATTAAATAATCGATTCAACGTTTCAATAATTTCATTGATGCAATTAAGTTAAATCAAACAGGAAAAATACAGGGAGTTTGATGCCACTAGGAAACCGTGCATTGTAAACTGGGGTAAGTAGTGGACGGTGCGACATAGAAGTCACACCTCTCGATCCTAGGGTTACGAGGAGACCATCTGCATGCAAGTCGGATTAAGTCGTATAAAAAAGTTCTGTGAGAGCCGTGTGTAGAAACATATACATGGAGATATTCAGCAGAAAGACGACCTTACGTGTTTATCGGTAACTTTCCAAAAGTAAAAAGCACCAATGGCTCCGAGAAGCAGCAAGATCGCCCCAGTGATTAGTAGCGCCGCTCCTATCTTCAGAAGGCGGGTACTACCTGAGAGCTTCCCAGTCACCGCAGCGTAAGCCTTCGGAAAGAAGTGCTCAAATCATTAAAAGCTGCATCAACTGATCAACACGCTGTTAACATACATTTCATCTAGAACTGCAATAACACATGAGATATCGATCTTCATTTGCATTTTTCCGACACTTTAATTTGTCATTTTAAATATAAATTGCGTGAACTGGGTATTTGCTTCTGACTCGTTACACCTCATATTCAGGCAGAAGACTTCGGGAAGGCTCCAAGCATTTCCTTGTGCAAAATCCACATCAGCTACTATCCATTTTTCTCATGTAGAAAAATATACATAAAGGAAGCATTCGTTGAGATATCTGTAACTGCGAAATTCAATTCCCTTAATAAATAGTCCAAACTTTTGCAAAGACTTACAGGAGGCAAAAATTGTTCCACGTCGTCTGGTCCAGCCATTGCGATGGGAGTTTTCTCTGTAGTGTATGACATAGCTGCGTTTGAGGCTTCAGGGCACCTATGTGCGGACCTCCCAGCAACGCCGCCAGTGACGACGCAAATATGAACAGCTAGAAGCTTGTGGTATTAGTTGTCCCCTAAAAACACTGGATTTTTTTTCTTTTGCTGGTGGTGTTAATGTGAACCGTATAACTATATACATATAAAACATATGAAATACTCCATGATTTTGTTTTCCCTCAAATATCTCGGGTCAACTCGAGTGCAGCTGTAGCAATTCTTACAAACTTCTTAAAAGGTTAAGTTCCTACTTTAACACATAGGTGTTCCGTGTCCATAGGCGAGCGCAAGTATTTCGCCCCTCAGCCAAGAGTAAACGTAATGAGTGGACAGTTGCTGTGCAAACTATAATTTCATTACAATCTCTGTGTGCAATGCAAATTGCAAGTCGACGCTAAATATGTTTGATGACAAAGTGAACTGTTACGGTATTAAATTGGCAATGATGGCAACCGGTGATTGAACAATGTCACACCAATCAATAGCATTTAATGACGAAAACGAGACTGTTGCATACATGCCGTTCGTATCCCTCAGTCTCTGGCTGCCTATAAATGAATGCATAATCTGTCTGTGACTGCTGTAGCAACAGCACCACCCTCCGTCTCTGTCAAAAAGTAATCTAAAAAGGAGGACAGAAGCACTGCTTTCAGCGCAGCGCAATACCAAGACCGGAGACCTTTGTGCGTTCTGAATGTAATATAAACAAGATTTGACCATTTATTTTCAGCAAATTCTGATGAAGGCGTAAACAAATATAAACACATTAATGTTAAAAAAAATCCACATCTTTCTCTGCTTCATATGGGTTTTCTCCATACTGAAAACCAAAGGAAGTGTGGTTGCAGTTGCAATTGTTTCATTAAAAGCATGCTTTTTAAAACAAATATTTAATTTACAGTTGCATTTTTGTCTTACAAAAATATACTATATGTACAAAATCTTGCATAATATACATAGTATTGTTCATACAAGTGACTGGATGCATTCGACTCACATTAATATAAATTAAATACCTCAAAGCCCTCAAGCGAGATACTTTATTTTCCACTAGACATTGTTAAAAACGCCTGACTAAACCGTTAAACATTATTTGTCGGACACCGCGATGTGATGGGCGAGAACACCGGAAGGGTACTCTCATTAGTTCCCTGTGCCCTGACAGGCTGGCCTGGGGAAACTATAACATAGTCATAATCTCTGTGCTGAACTTTCTCATAAACGCTTTGCAAACCAACTGTCTTAGGTATGTGCGCTTGGTAACAGTTGTCTCTCCTATGGGCGTCACGTGGGAGAGACGCCGTCTTAGCGAAGGAGCTGGCGTTAGCGCGAGATGCCGAAGGGCTCCAGCATCGGTCCGAGTGGCCCAGGATCTTGCATTCGCTCGTGCACGCCCACAAACCTGCGAGGACAGCAATTAGTATTGTTACTACTACTGCTACATACAATAGTAGCAATCGCATCCATTTATGCGGGGCCGTAGGCAGGATGTATAAAATATCGAGATCAAAAGTGTTAGCCCTTCCTAGGTGTGTGCCGTAATGGGTCGTGGCTATTGGAGTTACATTAAAAATACCGAGGACTTGACCTCGGTGTCCTCAACGGTAGGTACGAGCATGCATCTATGCAATCTTAATTAAATTAAAGTATACATTTAATCACATGTAGGCTTACGGTCAGAAACTGACGTTATAAGTTGAAAAATATGTTTCCAAATTTGAACGTAGCATAAACTTACAATGATTGATATTGTAATTGCCGACAACTAACACTGGTGTCTATTAGGCTAGTAGCATTATTATTATTATTATTATTATTGTTATTATTATTATTGTTGTTGTTGTTGTTGTTGCTTTTAAAAAGCAGAAATATGCGTACATATTGCCAGCAGTCTATACTACGCAATACATACTTTCGTGCCCACCTTTCTGAATGTTTTGGGGACAGTCCTTTTTTAGTCCATCACCACTTATATCTGAATCACTGTCGTTGAAATCGCTGTCTCCCTTCCCACTGTCTTTTCCGCTGAACTGGGGGTCTCTGCCTGAGATAGCAGAGTAGGAATTGCCCTTCCATATTGCGATTGGCTTTGCAGCTTCTTTGCCGTACCCAGGAAGCGTAGAGTATCCCTGTGAGGAGAAAGCAGGGGATTTTTAGCATCAGGATAAATATAACGTTGCACAGCACATGAGCTGATAACCATGGCATAGTCGAAATTACATACCTCCAGCTTGACACCTCGCATCCTGTTTTCTGGATCGTAAGTTCGTGCCCTTTCGTTTCCATTTTCAGAGCAGGATCGCCTGCTATTGTCCGTGTCGGATTCAGTGGAAAACGTGTGGCTTTCAAACACGTTGCCATTGTGATTTAAGATCAGAGAGTCACTGCCCATTTCCCCCTTCTCTAATTGCGGCATATCCAAATCTTCTGGGAAGCCGCTTTTTCTCAGCCTCTTCCGTTGGTTGCAGGTCGTTGCGATCAAGATAATGGCGAGCAGGAGGATGGAGCAACTCCCGGCCAGAACGAGAATTAGTACTGTTGAAGTGTCCCATTGCATGAACTCCTCTTTGTTATTCCGCTTCAGAGACGTGAGATCGCTTGGGGGAGCCGGACCGGCAATGATGGTGAAGCGGATATTCGCGGTGGATGTCAGCGAAGGTCTCCCGTTGTCACTGACCGTGACAGTGATTTGCAAGCTTTCGTTAACATCATAGTTCAGCGCATGCTTTAAATATATATCCCCCGTGGATCTGTTGATGGAAAATAATGAACCTTCCCCGTTAACAATTTTGTAAGACAGTTCTGCGTTTGTCCCATCGTCGTTGTCTTTAGCTTTTATCTGGGTTACAATATAACCTGAAGGTGCATCTTTTGGTAGCAAGACTTCGGCGGATCCGTTTTTTAGGGTGGGTTGCGTGATGGAAGGTGCGTTGTCATTTTGATCAACTATTTTTAGGTTGATGGCTGCCTTGCTGTGAAGCTGGGGCGAGCCCCCGTCGGCAGCTTGGACTTGCAGCGAGAGCTGCTTCATCACTTCGTAGTTGAAACTTCTCAGTGCATAGATTGCACCCGTGCTGGGGTCAAGGGACACAAACGTAGCCACCGGAGACCCCATGACATAGGAATCCAAAAGTCTATAAATAACTTTGCCATTCTGCCCCAGATCCAGATCTCTCGCCACGACGGTGGTGATATACGCGCCGGGCGCGTTATTTTCCACAATGGAAACTTCGTACACTTGTTTGCTGAAAAGAGGGGCGTTGTCGTTCTCGTCGCTCAGCCTAATAGTGTATTGCGTTATTGTTCTGAAAGGCGGCGATCCCAGATCCTCGGCAACTACCGTTAAGTTGTATTCTGCAATTTTTTCCCTGTCTAGGGGCGCCGTGGTGACAATCATATAGCTGTCTTCGTATGCCTGCTGAAGTTTGAAATGATCGTGCCCGTACAGAGTGCAGTGAACCTGTCCATTTGCCCCGGAGTCTCTATCCGAGGTGCTGATTAGAGCCACAAAGCTGTCTTTCGCCGCAGCCTCTGTAATGTACGCAATACCTGCCGTGATGGAAGTCATGGGTGTGA
Organism: Cryptomyrus ogoouensis; assembly: GCA_025773925.1. Classification (NCBI taxonomy): domain Eukaryota; kingdom Metazoa; phylum Chordata; class Actinopteri; order Osteoglossiformes; family Mormyridae; genus Cryptomyrus; species Cryptomyrus ogoouensis. Next base: position 25,212,180 of record JAOYFF010000036.1, on the reverse strand, counting down.
TACTAATTTCTGGAGCATTGTCATTAACATCTTGCACTTGAATAATTATTTTGCACGTAGACGGCGTAGGATTAGCACCTAAATCATATGCTTGTATGTCTAATTCAAAGGTTTTCTTTGTCTCGAAATCGATTGGATTTTCAAGTGTTAATCTACCAGTTTTACGATCCACTTTGAAAAGTTGCCGTATCTCGGCAGATACGTGATTTCCAAATCCATAAACAACCTCACCATTTAAGCCCTCGTCGGGATCAACTGCATTTAGATCCAGCAAAAGAAGCCCAACCGGTGCGTCTTCAAATAAGTCAACAGATACGTTACTCTGTTCGAAAATCGGACTGTTGTCGTTGAAATCTTTGACTTTGACGTTTATTTTTGTATTGCCAGACCTGGAAGGATTTCCTCCATCGACAGCAACAAGCTCGAGAAGATGAAATGACTGAGTTTCCCTGTCAAGCTCTTTCATTAGCACCAACTCCGCATATTTAACCCCATCTGCTCTGATCAGCACATCAATAGTGAAATGACTGTTTACTGAAATTTGGTAGCTTTGAATGTAGTTTGCGCCCACGTCTTCATCCACGGCAACATCTAAAGGGATTCGGAGCCCAAGCGCTGCGTTTTCAGAAATCTCTATGGTCGATTCCTTGTTAGGGAACTCGGGAGAGTTGTCGTTGATGTCCTTTACTTCAACTTCAACGTGGATTAATTTAAACTGCTCTTTGGAGAAATAGACAACGTCGAAAGCGATGAGACACTGGAGAGTATTCTTACAGATCCGCTCTCTGTCTATTCGTTCGCCAATGGTAAGCTGCCCGTCGCTTTCTCTCAGTCTGATAAAAGAAGCGTTGAACTGTTTCATCATCCTGAAACTGGTTTTGGTATCCAGCCCGGCATTTAAGAACATGTCCCTGGAAAGGTTCCCAATCACCGTATCAGGAGCGTCTTCTTCGTAGGTCTGGTATTTTATTGTCTTTCCCGCAGAGAAAGCGGGTAAGACGACCAACGTATGCATTAAGGTGAAACTGAACATCCACCTATGCCACACAGTCATAATACCTCCCAGTCTTTTTGAAAACATATTCATTGGTTGACTTTTGTTTAAATAAAAGTTAACTGTGCATTTAAGGCAACGCAACTAACAATCTTCTTTAATTGTCCCCGGTTGGAAACGCGGATTCTATAATACGGGAAGAAAGTTCCCGAGGAATTCTGACGGCAGCGCTGCCTTCCGCAAACTCTGCCAACTGCAGTGTCGGACAGATTTATAGACAGCCGCATGCAAATGACGTGATGTGCGGCCAATCCCCTGCTTTAAAATAGCGACTTTTATAAAAACCTATAAGCTCATTTTGATGTTCATTGAATGCGCAATTAATTTAACACTCTATATACGTGTGTGTATATAATTTCTTCTTATTCATTTTATACTCCTCTCATTCCATGAATAACATTTCTGATCAAATGAACCAATTATGCAGACACATTATCAAGACAGACAACAACAACTAATGCAATAGCATTATTATTATTATTATAATTATGATGATGATTATTATTATTACTACTACTACTTTCGACGTTGGGAAACGTCCTCATGCACTTGACAGGTCACTACCCCACGTTACTGTTTAGTCCCTTTTTTATAATCTAATAAAGTAATTTATGTCGACTAAAATATTGGATTAATTAGAAGCGCGGTTTATTCAAATTGTGTTTGACTGCTTCACTCGAGCGATCCCGGGTGATCAAAGCTCTCATTTGCTATTGAAATGTTCGCTGTTAATAGTTTCAGCATGCGTGCCGCTGCCTATGCCGCTGTTCTCCAACACTGCCTGCTAGCAGGTGAAGAAAAACCGTCTCAAATAGGATTTATCGTAAACACCGGGAGATTTCGACGAATTTCTATAATCAGATTATATCAAAGAGTGATGAATGCCTCGTTAGCAGTCGAGATATAATAGCAGTATTCCTTTGGAGACAACGTCTGTATTATATCCAGCCTACTGGGAGAGGAACTTCCAGTCGTTTTGATTGAGATCTGCGCATAACTTGAGTATAATGACTGGGCGCCACATGTATCTATTGACCCATTTCATTTAGTACCAATCACTGCCACGGTTCTCTGACTTAAACGATGACAGGCGCTAAATGGTACAGGATTTTCGACTCGTATTAGAATATATTTAGCGACTGACCAAGGCTGTCACGGTCGTTTAGGGGATTTCCTCGCATTGTCTGCTCCAGAGCTTTGAAAAGCAGCACTTGCCGTCCAACAGAAGGACAAAACATTCGAGACGAACCAAAGGAAATGAAACCATCTGTCTATATATATATATATATATAGCTTAATCTAGTCTAAATAACCTGTTTTCGGAGACAAATGATTAAGGACTATGTTTCCAAAACCAACCGTTTTAGCAACTAAATGAACAAACTTTATAAAATCTATTTATAGAATATGTATATTTAAGCTTGCAGCAGTATAGTGCGCTTGAAATAGAGAACACCTTGATAATGCTTACGGTAACTGGCTTGTTCGTGTTGTGTTGACATTCTCCAGTGAACTTGCATTTATGTTCCCTTTTTTTTAAAAAAAAAAAAAGAAGCAAAGTCTACATTTCTGAGTTCATAATGTGTCCCAAAATACGATTACAGTGTACATTTGTGGCGCGCCGTGAGCGCCAGCGTCTTTGAGCCAATAAATAAATAAATGGATGAATGGATCTCGGTTGGGTGGATTATTTTACTTGTGTGAGATTTCGGGCTTTTAGAATCTCGTTAGGATGCAAGACAGACTTTCTCCCACCGATCTGCCTTTTGTAACCAGCCCTTGGTACACCCATTCTCTCACACGACCGCTATGTCAATCTTGCCTTCTGCACACGAGTTGTGCATTTTATGTGCAGCGTATTTGCATTTTTTTTTTTCAGCCACTGTGGCTACATTTGTTCTCATGATCGCCATGCTGTTGCCTCTATGAGGCGTCCTTTCGAGAAGGCTTAGTGCTTTTGGTATGATAACGAGGCGATTTGTCCCTTTGTTACTAAGAGACGGAACGGCCAAAAGGGGATCTTAAGCCGTCGATCCTTAATCTAATGTGGTGTTTAGATTAAAAATTCCGCTTTCTTCAGTATCTGGCGAAGCTCCAGTTACCATTGCAAGATGAACTCGCGTGTAGCCACACTATCCGCTAATTACTTGCCTGTATAATTAGCAGTAGACCGACTTTGAATTGTGAACTCTGGTCAGTTGTTTTTTGGCTACCCTGAAATCTATCTAAACCTGTTATAGAGATGCCCAAACCTGGGCTGGCGATGCGTTACAAATCACCGTCTAACTGCAAACCAGGATAACGGGAAGTTCAGAGAGTCACATAAAACAACAAGACTTATGCTAATTATAAATATCTGCAATATGTGTGGACAGTGCAGTTACGTTTTTATTTGTGTAACAGAACACAGATAAAATGGCAGCATGACTAGATTATTCTGGTGGACTAAACTCCACTAAACTGCAATGATTTTGTAATTCTCAAGTCTCAAATGTCATGTTATAGTCGAAGATCTTCACCGACAGTTAATTTGAACTGTTGTCGAAAACTTAAACAATTCATTACTTACTTTGAAATAATTAGTGTTACAGTTATCCAAACCCCATGGTCACGCTGTACTGGACCTGGGGTTCCAAGGTTTCAGGGATCTTAAAAACCCTGGATATAAAAGTTAGAAGACAGAATCGTTTTGGAAATTTAGAGGTTGTAGAGAACAAAAACTATTTCTTTCAGTTGGAAGCTGAACCGACTAATCATTAGCTAGCCGCAGATGTACCGCTCTCTGGCAGGCAACAGTCCGAGAAGACCTAAAAAAATCTGTAATAAAAACCCATTAAAACAAAAAGGTTAAACACTCATGAATAAATCTGTAACATAGCGAACAAGGAGGGTTGTTTTATGGGCTTTCTGGATGCTCCCTGAAACCCGCCCTCCTGGCTTCCAGTTTATTTAAAGTGTCATCTAGAGAGTCAGTGCCTTTGTGTTTGCCTCGCTGCAGTCTGCAGTCCAGATTAACCATATTTCACTGGGACTCAGGAGCCTCATTTGCGCCTCACTCCTCCATTCGTCAGCAGCGTCTTCAAATAACACTGACTTTTGTCTAATTCTCGCGGTATCTGCCGTGTTACGGAGAGACCACAAGAGTCTGGACAAAGAAGAAGAAAAAAAGAATGATTGAAATTCCATTCATTGCAGCTAATAACAGCAAACAGGCATGAAGTTGCCGTGCTGCTTTGAAATAATGAATCAGCTGTGTTTGTATCTTCATGATAAATTCGTAATAAACTGATTTGGTTTGCCAGGGAGGCAAAATATTGATTACCAAGGTGTTAATTCTATGTAATGTACATCAGTACTATATTAGAGAGATTACTCTGTTTCACATGTTTGTGCTAATGTCCAGGCATATGGCATTGCTGGATGAGGAGTAGCAGATATTTACCCAGAACCTATTGTCAAGGACTTTGCATCATGCATTTTCTTTTGTTTACCCGTTTGTTGTGTCCTGAAATGTACTCTGTCCATTACTCCGTACGCCATCGCCTTGTACTCTTCAGTTTGTTCGGCACTTTGTTGTTCACATCCGTGCGCTTTGCAATACCTCATTTTTAATATAGCACTCCTTCTCAGTGCAAACCTGTTATATCTACCACCCATGTGCAATATGCTGACTCTTCCCTTCTTGGAATCTGAAATATAAATATTGTTTTTTAAAGTAAATACCATATCTGTCTCATTTATATTTGCATTTATTTGTATTGATATTTACGTATTTTTTTTAAGTCTCCATACATACGTATATTTTGTATGTGCATTAACCGGAGCTACTACCTAATTTCATTTTACTGGTGTAACCAAAATTACAAAATGATAAGAAAATCTTTGATCCTTGTTTTGTACATCTGTTACTTGAATGTGGATTTGTAGGTATTTGATAATCACTGATACAGTCATACCTTTTAAAACACTCTGCTTTGGTAAAGAACAGGTGATATTTAGTAATTTCCTTGATCATTCTATGAAAAGCATACAGTTATATACAGTAGCTATAGGTTTTTGAAGGAGCAATTCAATTATGGAGCCTTGCTGAAAGTTCGCTTGCATGTGCAGGTGGTTCCTAGAATGTGAACCAGTCAACCTGTAGGCAAAAAAATGCCAATTTGCTTGCTGCCTATAGATGGCAAGAAAGATGAAGTATGAGCCTGTAAATGCAATGCATTTGCATTGTTTTTACAACCATGCAACATGAAAGACTTATGGCTTCATTGCAGGATTGCAAATAGAACCATGTTATATGGTTGAAAGATAGGAAGGAGTAGGGACTTTGTTTGGGGACAGTAGAGGAGCTGCATGAGATGGATGCATGAGCGCAGCGGAAAACACAAAAGAAAGCATCAGATCACAGGAAGTCCAACACTGGGGGCAGGGTAGGGCTTCAGTGAAGGGCGTCGGCGAAGGGCGTCGGCCTCTGCCTGCATTTTACTGGGTGAGAGAAAGTGGAAGTACTGCAAATGTACATGTAATTGACTGGGAATATGACACAGATGACCTGATTGTCTATGCTCATCGCTAAAAAATCAGATTTTCATAAAATATCACTGAAATATTTCTTAATCTGCTGCCTGGAGACAACAAACTACTTAATTATTCAGCTGTCATGGTGTTTTTTCTGGATCACAGTAATGTTTCAGTGATCAAGACTCTCACTGATGTGCCTCTGGATAAGAAAAAAATGATGACAGACAAAGAAAAAAGAAATGACAAAAAACAAAAGGTCTTTATTCTGTGATGAAATGAGACATAAGTAGTGGGACATGAACATTCAGCAACTGGTGCCTCTAATGTTGCCTCGAAGGATTCATTGTTTCAATCGTTGTCTGTTTCTCTCAACAAACACCAGATTATCATATAAAGTACATTACCTCTGTCACTTGGGACTAACTTGTGTTCAAAATATTAAAGATTCCAATCTTTATTAAGAATAATCAGACATATTCTTGCAACCAGACACCATGTGTACCCAAAAAGCCAAGAATGAGTCATGAATGACTCAAAGGAGTTTCTCCACCCCCTTTACAATCAGGCCACGGACTTTTACTTTGGGCAAAAAGCCAGTTTGGCACAGATAACTTCTACTAGGTGGCAGCGCTGTTTGTAAGTCTTTCGGTTTTAACCCTAACTTCTGCTTCTTCTGAATGCCTATTAGTTCAGAATGTTCATGTGTCGTTGATTGGAAGCATTTATGTTGAGGATATTTTGGAGCTCTAATATAATCCACTTGGCCAATAGGATTCTTTATTATCTGAATGTTTGATTTGCTCTTTTGAATCATTTGAATGTTAGACAAACCTGAAATTTAGCCTCTGTAAATTAAATGTGCTTTTTACACTCAATCTATGCCTGGCTTCTGATATGTGCTATAAATCTGTATTGTCTAATAAATCTGCATTCATAACTATAATAAGGGTGTGAGCATTCAAATGGGAGATCATCTGAGTTAAGAATATAGCAGCAGAATAACTAGCAGGGTCCATTATATATAACAGCCATTTTAATGACTGTGCATTGCTGGCATCCAAAAGCTATTTAACTACTCAATTTTCTCCAAAATAACAGAAAGGTGCTAGGGAATCACACGGGATTTTCAGCGGCAGGATTTCGAGGTGCCTCTCATTGCTGGCTGTTCACCTGTCTGTGATCTGTTCCACCTTCCCTGAGCACCCTTTGTTACTGGTCAAAAATTGCTTAACCAGTACTGAAAAGTGAATGATATGTACACCTCTTTCCTTTTTACTCTACTGACTTTTCCTTTGAAGGGCAATATGGATAATGTTCAAAAAAATTAGCATAAAGGTTTGAACTTTCATAATGACCCAATATATTTGCAATAGTAAGTTAGTTGCAGTATATAGTTTTAGATGGTTTTCCAGTTTACACTCCCACCTGTCAATCAGCAGTCTGGGAGCAGTTCAAGAAATCTTTAGCATGCAGCAGAATGTGATTAATCACAGTCATAGTTATTGCTGTAAGTGTGACAGGTGAAAAAACACCTGTCACATGTCACGGTGGGCAGGCCAAACCCTTCAGACATAGCCGGGGGGGGCACCACATTATATATGTCAGGAAAGGTACTTTCAGCTGCTTCGGGTTATACAAACTAACAGCTAAATAGTTTAGTTCTTGTTGTGCTTTGACTGGTTTGTTTCCTTGATTGAAAGCCTCATCCAGATGTTTCACATTAACTTCAGTGGCTCTTGCATGATTATAGGAGACTGACCAATCGGCACACAGCAAAAACCTGGTGCTTACGTGAAATTCACGTCCTTTTGATTGAAGTGGTAGTTTAGAAACCCTGTCCGAGCTCACATGGATTAGCTGGTCACCCTCCTGAGAAGTATCGCTTGCACTCTGGCATAATGCCCGCCCTTCAGATGACTCACACTATTTCTGCATTCTCTAATGTTACTGTCAGGCATTCAAGGTTTTTGAAAATTAAACTCATAATTCCATCTACAGAGTACTTTAAAATTGGCGTCAGTGGTTAATGATTAAATGCACAGTTTCATACATTTGAATAAGACACTGTAAATATGACTGTATGACTCTCTCTCTGGCTGACGCGATAAATCAGTCCACACGGTGCAGAGATGGGAGGATGTACCGGAGAATTTGTTTTGGTTTGGGGTTTAACTAAATTGGAGAGATATACAAGACTATTGTTTCAGCACCAGAACATGACAGCTGTTGGATAGCACAGAGAGGACAACAATCTCTGAAAAAAAGAGAATGTCTGTTTTATACGATCGGTGACTTGCTGGTGAATGAAGGATTCCACCACTGAGTGTTGTCCAACATTGTGTTGTTTTGCCTTGAAGCCGGACGTTTTAGGTATTACTCAGCTGTCAAGTAAAAATGACATTTCTGGAAAGACAAATGCTGGCCTAGAATGAGCCACATACTGATTTTTTTCCTCCACGTGCAGATGTTATACAGAACACAGACAAGAGCTTTATCTAAGTAGTACCTGGTGTTAGAGACAAATGCATCAAATGGAATATGCAGTCAGGATGAGTTAATAATAGGCATTTTATTTAGTTCATTGAGTAAATGGAAATGTATTTCAACCCTTAAAATGCAGGATGAAACACTAAATTATTTAATGACCCAAGACTGCAGCCATAAAAGCATAATCATTTGCAGTTTTGTTCTACACAAAGGACTTTGCGGCCGTTCTTGTCAAGTGTTACACAAAAGACACAGACAGCATGTGGAATATGACATTTTGGAAGGGAGGTTTCATGTCCTGGTGAACAGAAACATGATAAACAGCTCCGTTTGGCGGCCTCCTTCCACGTAAAAACATCACTGACCAGGCAGTAGGATACATCCCCTGTCTGTGACATTACAACAGTTAACAACTGCCGATTTACTGCACGATGATAGCAATGCACCATTTTAAGTTTGTTGGAATCTTGAAAGAAGGTTGTGAAACGGGGGCATATAAAAATCAGCCCTGATTGACCCCCCCCCCTCAATTTTATTCATGGAAGCATAATTTGCTTTTTAAGTGTGATGCCCTGATTGATACACCACCATGGCGACAATATTTACATTTTAATACTAGGCACCATTCAGGAGGGAGTGAGTTGCATTCTCTTTGATATTTGCAGACCCATGTCTGAGTGGGTGTTTGTCAGAGTAATCAGCATGCCTTGCTGTTGGAAAATACTTAAAATCAAATATAAAAGCCCCTCTGTTCCAAAAGCATTTTACATTTTTGAAATTTTTGAACATTATGTAAATGTGTAAGAATTCAATATTTGAACAAAAAAGGTTTCGCACTTCACAAAGCTGGTTTAAGGTTCCTTAGGTCTTCCATTAATAAATTAATTTATTCAACAGGCACTGTTACACAAAGTGACGTAGGATTGAGACATCAAGGTCAGGGACTGTCCCTGGAGCAATTGGGGTTAAGGGCCTTGCTGAAGGGTTTAACAGTAACATCACTGTATCAGCCATGCGATGTGAACTGGTGGCCTTCTGATCATAGGCACACAGCCCTTACCCACAGAGGCACTGTCAGTGAAGCAGCAGGGCTTAAGAGATGGGCTTTTTACATCAGAGACGACACTCTTTTAGTTTCGGTGACTGGACTTCATTTTAACACAGTAACTGACAATTTAAAAACTAATAGTTATGTTAATTCATTTTTTTTGTAGCTCACTAAACTAATCCAGTGTATAAAATATATATCCTCATAAATATTAATTTGTAACTGACTTGACCCATGCTAATGTGGTGTTATACGGCCATTAAGACTGACTTGGCCTACACTAATGTAGTGTTACACAGCCATTAAGACTGACTTGGCTTACACTAATGTGGTGTTACACAGCCATTAAGACTGACTTGGCCTACACTAATGTAGTGTTATACAGCCATTAAGACTGACTTGGCCTAC
>JAOYFF010000036.1:25188431-25202565 GCA_025773925.1 Cryptomyrus ogoouensis | reverse complement strand
CCTACACTAATGTAGTGTTATACAGCCATTAAGACTGACTTGGCCTACACTAATGTGATTTTACACAGCCATTAAGATTGACTTGGCCTACACTAATGTAGTGTTACACAGCCATTAAGACTGACTTGGCCTACACTAATGTGGTGTTACACAGCCATTAAGACTGACTTGGCCTACACTAATGTGGTTTTACACAGCCATTAAGACTGACTTCGCTTGCACTAATGTGGTGTTATTTATCAAGCTGGATTCATCACAAGACTGCAATGAACATAAATAATGAGCAGGCCTGACCCTAACTACACATATGCATCAGCAAGTTGGGTTCAACCTGATATAAATGATGTGAAGGACTTTATGTGCTTTCTTTTAGTGATAGCTAGTGCTCTTTACATTAATAAGTAAAACCATAAAATTTCTTTCATCTTTTAAAAGTGTAGTAGTCAGGGTTAATGTGAGGGTTAATTTCTGAAACAAGTAAAATTCTTGTGCCCCAAGATATACACTCATTTGTGCATCTGGCTTAAACTCAATGGGACAGAATTTCTAGAACATATTGATGTTCTGAATTTCAAATGTGGGTCTTTAAGGGCACAGAGGGGTGTTTGTGTGTGATTTTCTGGTTTTAAGGTCACTGGATGAAAGAACGTGACACATTCAGACCCCTGTGGAAATGAACGAGGGCAGACATATCGTCATCACGCATTGACAGTGAAGCAAAGCATCGGCGTTAATGGCTGCTTCATCATCCCCTCGCTCAGCTGAAGCCAGGGCACATGAGGAGAAAGTGCGGGGTGGGGGTGCGGGGAGACAAAGACAGGAATTTATCAAGGACAGGCAGAGGAGAGCTTGGAGTGTTCTCAAGTGACACTTCAACCAAGAAATGGAAAAAGGGTTTGAGCTCTGAAGTTCCCCTCCACAGGATGAATTGGTCTTAGTATAAAAAGTGCAGGAAGAGATACAAATGGTGTGTGTGTGGGGGGGTCTCTTTCATCAGGACTGGTTAGTGAAATAAAATGCTTAAGCTATGGCGGGTGAGGGGGCTGCCGTTTGATTGGCCCCTGGGTCAGTCACATTCTGGGTGCACCGCTGAAACATTCATACACTGCATCTTATTTGTTCTCCTCACGCGGCATCCTTTGAACACCGCAAGACAATCACGCCCTCAAAAGGAATCTTTCCTTTAGTATTTTTTCACGATTATTCTGTACTGAATTTGGTCGTTAAAATTAACGGAAAATAGATTAAAAGGTAATCCGACAACACTTTTTGTTTTTTATTTCTCCTTAAAGTGTCTTTTGCCTCTGTCAGAAAGTCCATTGTGAGAGGATTTGTATTTTGCACTGAAGGACAACAACAGAAGGAAAACTGAATTGCACTCCCTCCCAGAAAAAAAATAACAAGACCAGATGACCAAAGCAGAGAAACTGAAAGCTTTTATAGTGACAAGGTGGTAAAATGAGTTCCTTAATGCGGGCACACGTTTCATATTAATGTCAGCTGGGCTGGCACTGCTGCATTTACTCCGAGTGCCCGTGTGATGCAACAATTCCTCAGACCTGCAGTGATGCATTTACTCCGAGTGCCCGTGTGATGAGACACTTCACTTTCATTATAAGTCCAGGCACATCTCTTAATGTTTCACTGGGATTTGTTTATAACTGTGTAATATATCATTACATGCATCTGAGAAAATATAAACACAAAAAGTGGACAGAATAAATCTGCTTTAATGAGGATGCAGGTAATCCAACTGTCTTCCAAGCGTTCGTCCTGCTGAGGGTCACAGGCAGGCCTGGAGCCTCTTCCAGGCAGTGTAGGGTGCGCCACCGGACAAGACGTCAGTCCACCAGCAGCTAACATTATGGCGATTTAGAGATAGAATATCCAGCTGCATGTATTAAGACATGAGGAAACCCATGCAGGTATAAACAGTGCATGCAAGCTCCAAACACACTCACTCACACGTGCGCACACACACACACACACACACACACACGCGCGCACAGAGGAGGCATGACACCAGCCCCCAGCCCTAGAGGTGTGAGGGAATAGAGCTCCCCACTAAGGCTGCCCCAGGATGCAATTAACAGCCTTTAAAATTTTTAAACAAACAAATATGGCATATGCCTGCAAACTGTGTTGGCAGCTTGAAGCTAGAATAATCTTACCTTGGGACCAACTCAAATTTAGTCTAGTTATAAATGGTTGAATTTACAACAAACAAAAAAAAATCAATGGAATGTAAAGGCTTTTATAAGTGTGACGACTGAATAGAGAAACTTTAGCAAATCTTGTGATTGCAGCGATGGACAAAGCAATTACAGTGATGAACACAGTGATCGCAGTGACGGACACAGCAATTACAGTGATGAATGCAGAGATTGCAGTGATGACTGAAGTGGTGAAAAAAGTAATTGCATAGCTCGCAGGTGCCTATCATGCAATTTACTCTGCTCCAACTTTTAAAAGAACAGAAGAGTGAATCCCAAAAACGTACCCTGAAGGAGGTTTGTTAGCGGAGAAAGAATTTGTTTAGAGAGGTGGATGTGTCATTAAGTTCACCATTCAAGAGTCAGCACTTTAAAAATTAAACACTTGGAGACCTGCTTTCTCAATTTTCCTGGAATAAATATGCCCAGCATGGAGCATCTCTTCAAAGATGTTAATATGCTAGATGACAGGTGACTAATGCACCTCTGAATCCACTCCACCTGGTCTGTGTTGTCATCCAGATTTGAATGCACTCGAAGAGTGATGGAGGTTGAAAAAAATAATCTCTCCCTTTTAGTCTGGTATCCAATAAGGATGGCTGGTGCAGATATAAATAGGGAAGCTGAAAAAGCAGAAAGGTGATATCAGTTTCAGGATGATGTGCCCTGAGGTGACACACAGAAGCTCTCGGCACCTGTGATTAAGGCTTCTAGCTATTAACTCACACCTTCTAACTGACAACACAGAATCTCTGCATGGAAGAGTCAAATTAATTAATCATCTACCCATCTGTCCATCCACCCATCCATCCGTCTGTCCATCCATCTTTCTGTCCTTCTGTCCATCTGACCAAATTGTAATTGTTCACCCAGGATAGAGTCATAGGGACCATCACATTATTAATTAGGGTTAATGAATATTTCTTATTCAGCTACATAGCATACATACAAATTATTTACACATAAATAATTAACACATAAATCTGCATAAATTATAGTCATTCTGAAGAACATTTTGCAATATTTCAGTTTAGCAGCAAGTTGCAGCAGAAATTTTGGTCATTTGATTATCAGAAAGTTATGTCAGGTTACAGAACTTAACCCAGACTGTCAAAAAATATCAATGAACAAATGATGGCGTCTTGTAGCCTTGTGGTGCAACAGCAGCGAGCATTCATTTTATATTTATATTTTAGCAATCTTGTGGTGTAGAAACCAGAGCTGCTGTTACATTTTCATAGTATCTGATAAACAAACAAGCTTGAATCTTTTGACTGTCTCACAGCTGTCACCAACAGCGGTTGTGCTGAAAATGTGAGAAGCTATTCATATATTGCAAACACTTCCCAATGACTGACATGAAATGGGTATAAAATAGTTGAAATTTGTGCAGAAACCTCTGGGATAGGGGATCAGGGGAGGAGGATATTGAGTCACTTGTGGTGCAAAGATGTTTTTAAAGTGGTATTTCTGGCAAACTGATGTTGAGATTAAATACTCAAGTGTTCATGCAAATAAGGCAGAGAAAAAGGTATAGAATTATAAAATGTGAATGAACGGGATTTTACCACCTCTGTCCAGCTATGAGTACTCAGGATTACTGCACTTATTGCCTACTAACCAGTGCTTGAAGTGGGCCAGGATTCACTGATACACAATAGCAGTACTTTTTTGTTTTACTCTCTAATCTGCCAGTACTGAATATCAGGGAGAGTACAGGCTCCTGTTTTTCCCTCTTCAAGCACTGCTACTAGCAAACTTCACACACTTCTCTGTGTCTGAGTTGGGTGTCTTGCTGAAATGTTTTCAGATGACCAGCTTGACAGCGCTGTAGCCAGGAATGGAGCCGTTTGCTCGCCCTCAGCGGGGAGGCCTGCTGTCATTGTTACTGGGTACACAAAGGTAGGACTGCGGCATGGACAAGTCGGAGTTATGCTGGCCCTCGTCCCTCAGCAGGAGGACAATGACTGCCGGGCAGAGGTGGGCTCAGCGGACAGGACACCAGCTCCCACCACTACAAATTGCTTGCAGGACTTACACCGGGTATAAACATGTCGAGTTGAGCGCACACATCTTTTCCGCCTGGGTGGGGTCCCAACCCCAACGGAGGAGCTCATCAGGCAGGTGTGGGGTCCAGAGCACTCGGGTACAAAAGCTGGGCGGCTCCATCAAAGGAGAGCCATTGTCATGCGGCCCGGGAGAAAGCGCCCTCCATTAAATCATTATTGTATAGTCATTAGAAAGCTGGCAGCGAGTGGAGCGCAGATTGTAAGGCGGGCACACAAAGCCCCCATTTTCTGCTGCACAAAGACACCAATGAACTGGAAGGGATGGGGCGGGGCCAGTGGCCACATTTCCTGTGCCGCCCCCCCTCCCTTTACTGCTGACATTCATTTGCCACTGTGTTGCTATGTGTTCAGATCTTATTCAGGAGTTGTTAACCATTGTCTGAGCTCTGCAACATTTTATGTGTCTGACCCTTAACCCAGCCATATGTTGGATCCAGCCTCCTTCTTGGCCAAGTAGGACACAGCATCTGGACACCTGACTGCAGGCTTACTGTATGGCAGACCACAATGCTGTTAACATTTGTCCTCCACCTACTCCCTGAGGCACACGCCGACCCGCAGTCCCCATCGCTCTCCCCTGCACCTACATCCTCATGTGCTAGCAGGCTTGGTGCCCCAAGGCGTAGCCGGGGAGCCTCCGCAGCTTTGTCAGAGGTGTAGCACTTCTTAACCCGTGCCTGTAGAACACAGCTGCTTATCAGACAGGGTACAGGCATGTGCCGTTGGGGCCCGGAGGTCTGGAAAGCGCGGGGAAGAAGATAAGCCTGCTCTCCGCATGCGTGTTTATAAGTTCCTTTGATTTACCAGAAAAAAATATATGTACATAAATGAATTTTTTTGAAGCACTTGCTTGTTCAGCATAGGCCTGAAATTCACCGAGCGACAGGAAGCTTCCATGGTGCTCGTGGTTTGCCATGGCTGACCCTCGTCTGTCAGCACAGGGAATTTGCAGTTATGGCAGACAAGCAGAAGCCCTGATCCCAGCTCCCAGTATTTCATGGGAAAACGCCAAACCCTGCCAGAGTGGGGAGCATGGAGATAGTCAGAGGTCCCGAATGAGCTGCTGCAGGCTTTGTAGTGTGTAACGCATTGAGTTACACTGGTGGTAGCGCATATTTCTGAATTTAAAACAAATCACTGATTTAAAAATGTGCAGCTTCTAGATTTGCTAGTAAGCTACAAAAAGGACTTCAGTGTCTGGAAAACAATCAAGTCTGAAAAGTTGCGTGTGAATCCAGAGAAAGAGAGATTGAAGGCAAGAAAGAGGAGAGAAAGACAAGAGAGCCTGTTGCAAAGGTGCAGAGAGAACAAGTGGATCTGGAGGACTGATGAAGTCTGAGAGATCAGGCCGCTCTTGATTTACCCCTGACAGACGGAGGCATGCTAACATCAGCTCTCAGTGATGACAGAAGAAGTAAAATAAAGGAGTTTCCAGCCATGGCTTTGATACAGACGATCTGAAGATGCAGAAGTGCAGCCAGCCAAGGAAAGGCCAGCAAAGTAAAGAGTCCCGCTGCTGTGAATTTACAGATTATAAAGCAGAGTGATTGTTTGCATTGTGTTTTAAGAATTTTATATAGGGGAGGTAATATTTACCTTGCAACCCAGACTAGGATAAATAGCTAGGAAATGGGTAGATAGATGGATGGATGGCTCTGTAGATGTAATATTTACCTAAAAAATACCTTTATCAGCTTTGTAACAACATGCCACTGACCTGAGAGCATCATGAAGCACACAGGAAAGGCTTAAAATGCATTTTCATAAAAATAAATAAATAAAGGCAAGTCTTTTTAAATGGGGAGGCCAGGAAGGATAGAAACGTATCTTCAAGATTAAAAGGGTATGCTGTATTTGAGCATGCAGGTAAGTGTGGCCAGTTGATACCGTTCCTCACCTCACTTGTGTCTGTGACATTGATCGGGCGACATTGATTTGCTGGGAGCAGCTCTTGCAGGGGTACTGTGCATTATGGGTAACAGAGAAGATGTGATCGTTGCCCCCTAAAAAAACAAACTAGAAGCTTAGGTGCTGAAAATTGTAAAAGCCAGGTGTAAATATTACATAATGTTTTCCCTGACGCATGCCACTAAAACTAATGTCCCAGGACTCTTCAGCTTAGTGTGAATCCATATCCATAGCCCATTTCATAAGAATTTTGGGTAACACTTTACTTGAGGGTACATGAATAATGTAGCAGTACACGCTTACTTAGTTGCTACTTAATTTAAAGCAATAAGTGTTTGCTAAATAAACAAGGGATGGTACTTATCATTAATCAATTACAAGTTCATGCATTTCATGGGGAAACCTAAATTACTTTATGATTTGTTCTTGAGTAGTAAATGATTTAAAAAGTAATTTTCCCCCCTCTCAAGTCACTAATCAACTAATCAGTTAACTGTTAACGTATACTGTGCCTGAATGGAATGCATGAACTGTCATGATTTATTAATGATGAACAAGCATGGGATTACTACGTAACTAACACTTAGTTACTCAAGTGAAGTGTAACCAAATTTTTCTTATAGCACTTGTGTAAAATTCTTAGATTACAAACGATAGGTTAAAGGTTAGATATGTATAAGATCATGAGTGAAAAAATATCTAAACAGTGTGTACACATTATATTTCCAAAACTTTTTTGTCTGGGTATTGAATGGAGGCTCAACATAGTTGACAACACGATGTTGAGGAAGTCTACATTTCAACCAAAATGAAATAATGTTTAAACTAATTACTACAGAGGTAAGTATTTTCTGTTATTCACTGTGGCACACACTCATAATTGCATTAACAGCATTTAAGCCCATTTTATTATGTATTGCCGCTTCCACTCCCTTGCACATCCACACCAGCTCTCCGTCAGCGTGTCCTGCAGCTTACTGTGATGTTGTGATGTAAGGCAGACCTCTGCAGTGGCTTTCACGCATTTTTAAGGTGTTGTGCAGAGGGAATAATGGAATAAAATGAAACCTACTTCTAGTGTTGAAAAATTGATACCATGTGCATGTGTAGTGAGGAACCGCCATATTTATTACATGAGTGGCCATCCATTCATCTTCCAAGGTTTATCCTGGTCAGGCTGAGGGGGGGGAGGGGATTACATAAATGTGTACTATGGAATGGCCATATATGCTGAGGGAAAATACCTCAGCAGCATAATTTTTACATAAGCATTTTTAATAACCAATAACCACATTTTCATATGTCCATTTGTACTATGCCACGATAGCATTTATTCAGTCTTCATTAGTCATCATGTATACTACCAAACAAACAATATACTCCTATATTGCGAAAGTGTACTGATTATATTTAATCCTACTGATAAAATTAATAAGCTTTTGATAGACGGAGCAAAATTCTTGATAAGATCTTTTTCAGACTGTTTTGATTCTTTTCTCCTGATGGATTAATAATGATTAAACTCCAATTACTTCAACGATGTTTTAACTAGAAAGGATAATTCAGATCATCGTGAATAATTAATGCATCATGCATAATATACCACAATACGGGTAATGCCATTATCATCATCATAGATTTTTAGCTAATTATAATTACGAGGTTTCTTGCCCCAGTAAGCCCCTAAGAGAACCTTTGGGTGATCCTCAGCTTTGTCTGGATTTTGAGCAGCGAGCTGCCTCGCCCCTTCCCCCTCCTTCATGCACTGTCTCTTCCCCTCTCCTTGGTATAATTTGTTGACAGCCCTCTCCTGTGAGACCGGGAGGGCAGCGTCGACCCCTCCAGAGCGGCGCCTTCGCTGCGGAGCAGACGAAGCTCTGACAGCCGGTGTCGCCTGCACCTCCTTTCAGCGCTCCGCTCTCCATCCTCGGATGCAAACGACAATTTCCGTCTCCTTCGATCCTTGCCGCTCAGATTTCTAAATTTCCCAATGTGACAGGTCGGTCAATTATTAAACTGTTAGCAAGCAATAAGTCCCTAATTTGGCAGAAAGACACTTAACAAAAAATTGTTAAAATTCTTTAAAAAAAATCTTACTCTTGTCGTTGTCTTATCTAATTAATTGTTTAAGATCAGGTCTATTTGTCAACAGAAAAGCAAAAAAACACTTCCGTAATTACTCGGTTATAAAATGCCTAAAATGTGTCATTCATTATATAGTTACATGATTTCAAATTACATCACATTATATAGGTACATAATCTCAAATTACATCAATTAAATATGGCTCAATTGATTTCGCAGTCTACCAGTTTAAAGTCCTCAACCTAGAGGTCCTTAGAAGTTCAAACTCTGCTGCCAGTATAACACGCTTTTCAGTAAGAGGGTGACATTAACTCCATACTCTGCAGTATTAATAAATAGGGTAGAAGTGAAGACTATTACAGCCGAAATGGATGCTGAGATAAGAATTTATTCAACTGAGATTATTAGGCTTATTTAATTTTTAAAGGATGGATCTTAGGCAACGGGACCGGAACAAACGTACAAGATATCCACAAATGTGCTCTTTCATCTACTGCTGCTTCATGAGAGCATGAAAATGTACTGCATTTTATCAAAGGGCTTATTTACCTCAAAGAACTTTCAGCTAAATATTTTTCATAATATTATTTCACTTCGACTGCTGCTTCCTGGGCTGCCATACCCTATCTAAAACTGAAACTGTCCAGAGCCTCGAATCTCACACAAAAGCTTAATTTACTCTACACTGTGTTACACGCTGCTGATGTTCAGCACGTAGCTCTTCTGAATCCTGGATGAACAGAGGCGCAGTGGTCAGTGTAGGACATGCTTTTCTGATGTTGTATTCTGAGCACTTATTCAGCCTTAATCACTGACAGGTCAAAAACACAATTCCACAATAGGCCTGCAATATTAATTTAAGCTAACCAACTGAAATCTCCATTTATTAATTTTTGTCCTGATCGACACAGTTATACATCCTCTTGTTTAATCTCATTAACAGGAAACCTCTGAAGCAATTAATTATGCAGAAAAGAAAAATGTTTGCATTGATGAGTACACACATTAAATAGCTGGATAGATTTTGGTATCATTTTATACAATAAGTTTGTATTATTTTGTATCAAAGTAACAAATACAAATAATTCAAGGTGTTACTTATATGTTTTTATATGTTTATTATGTATTGTAACATTGTATTTGACAAGATACTGAACATGTGTCTAAATGTTTATACACTATATGGACAAAAGTATTGGGACACCTGGCCATTACACCTACAGGAACTTTTGACATCCTATTGTACATCCATAGGCTTCATTATGGCTTTGGCCCCTCCTTTGAGGCTATAACAGTTACCACTCTTCTGGTAAAGCTTTCCACCAGATACTGGAGGAATAAATCATTTTTTTATTCATCCAGACAAGTATTTGTGAGGTCAGGCACTGATGTTGGATGTGAAGGCCTGGCACACAATCTCCATTGTAGTTTATCCCAGAGCTGTTTGATGGGGTTGAGGTCTTTGCTCTGTGTGGGCCAATCAAGTTTGTCTATTTGTCTACATTACACTAACCCAACCATGTCTTTATGGACCTTGCTTTGTGCACTAGGGCACAGCCATGCAGGATCAGAAAAGGGCCTTCACCAAACTGTTCCTACAAATGGAGCTTTTCCACTGCCATCAAGAACTGAGCCGTACCAAAGCCATACTGCAAACTTGCAGTTTTCTGTTGTAAAGTAAGTAAATGAGTTGTACCCAAGCCATAACCGCACTGACATGGCCTTGCTTACTAGCAGGGCTGAAAGCGTGATCAAACTGAGTTGATGGCATCCCCAGCATCTGATTGGTAGAAATGCACAGAGATACAGGTGTTCCGCATTGATTTGCTTGGAATATCCGAAGGAAAAAGTGTGTATTCTATATATTGTTAATTATTAGTAGTATTGCACATCATGTTGTATTGATGCATTCCTAATAACTCGGAACGTGAAAATTTCCAACCTCCTGCTTAAAAAAGTACTCTAGAATAGTTGAATGGAATAGACTTAATGCAAATTTACTTAGTGAATACTAGTTCCGCTAGCATTTGATACTAGCATTTAACACAACAATTCTCAGACTTGCTAGCAGAAATTAGCACACAGTAACATAAATAATAATAATAGCACATAAATCATGATGTACACTGTGTAAACAGTGCACAAGCGTCTCTTCAATATTTTGTCACCGTCACTTTCCAAACCCGACAACACTTTATGAAGCTAACGCTTCTGCAGTGGAAAACCAAAGTACATTAGAACTGCCCAGTAACTAGTCTCTCTCTGTGGTATGGCTCAGTTCCTGTATGCCAGTGGAAAAGCTCCAGAAGTTGGAAGTATAGAATTGTCCAAAATGTCTTGGTATGCTAAAACATTACGAGTTCCCTTCACTGGAACTAAAGGGACTAACTCAACCCCTGAAAAACAACCCCATACAATTATCCCTCCTCCACCAAACTTGACAGTTGGCACAATGTAGTCAGGCAAGTACCATTCTCCTGGCATCCGCCAAACCCAGACTTCTCCATCTGACTGCCAGACAGAGAAGCATGATTCATCACTCCACAGAACACGTTTCCACTGCTCCATAGTCCAGTGGCAGTGTGCTTTATACCACTCCATCTGATACTTGGCATTGCTCTTGGTGATGTGAGCCTTGCATGCAGCTGCTCGGCCAAGGAAACCCATTCCATGAAGATCCTGGCATACAGTTTTTGTGCTGGGGTTAATGCCAGAGGAAGTTTCGGAGTCTGCATTAATTGAATCAAAGAGCTTTGGTGACTTTTACACACTATGAGCCTCAGCACTCTGTGACCTTGAGCTGTTACTTTACTTGGTCTGCCACGTCATGCCTGAGTTTGTTATTCCTAATCGCTTCCACTTTGCAATAATACCACTTACAGTTGGCCGTGGAATTTCTTCAATGGCGGATTTTTCAATTACAAGAAGCGCATTCGTAATTGAAAGATTGCTGGTTTGAATCCCCGACCAGCAAGGCACCACTTTGGTACCCTGGACAAGGTACCGCCCCCAAGCACTGCTCCCCGGGCGCTGAATTAGCTGCCCTCAGCTATGTCACATGTGGGGTAAATGCAGAGGACACGTTTTGTTGTTGTGCACTTTGTGCTGTGGTGTGTTAACAATGACCCCTGATCGCTAAATTCTATTTCATGAACTTATTGCAAATATAACATCCTATGAAAGTACCACCCTTGAATTCACTGACCTCTTCAGAACGACCCATTCTTTCACAAATGTTTGTAAACCTGATTGCAGGACTAGGTGCTTCATTTTATACACCTGTGACAATGGGTCTGAATGAAAGATTAAGATGATTAAGAGGTGTGTCCCAATACTTTTATCCATATGGTGTATGTAAGCCTACACTAGTATCCTCGTGTACTCATGAGAGAGGCACCAATAAACACAAATCGCTCCCAAACATGATAAATATCGTTTAGTTTCTTCTGCCCAGGGGAACAACCTGCATTATAGAAAACATGGGAAATTCCTGAGGAATTAATAACGTTAATTAATAACACTTTCCCTGTCATTTTCTGTTTTCCAAAAAAATGAGACAATTTTGCCTTGGCAATAGAAAATGTTTTGTTATGCAGATTCTCTCTCGTTGTTGCCATCTTGTGGTCAAACAAACATTGCCACTGGTAGTGGAAATACTCCTTATTCCGGAGTCAGCTACTCTATAATGCATTATTTCGTTCATGGTGTAACGCCATGTGTGCAGTCTTATCTACCATAAAATGGAAACGGCAAACATTTTAAAGCTTGCGTTTTAAAAAAGACTGGTGTTTTATGCCTAATGTCTAACAGCAGGCAAGCCTGAATAGTTTGTGAAAGAGAACTGGTGCTCCTTTCCACATGTAAGAGTAGAAAGAGCTACTGGTGAGACCTGCGGACAAATTTCACTGTCCAACACCCATCTGAAAGCTGTTGATAAGGTGCATTGTTTTGAACTGCAATTTCCACTGGGAAAATGAACCGATTTTCCGCTAAACTGTACTCATTACAACCTGCCTGAATTTAAATAGGCATTCTGAAAGCATTTCAGGCTTACGTCACTTTCCTGTGAGGACCGCAGCACCCTTTAAAGGTGACACATGACAAATAGGACCTATTTTTCAGGTCCCCTCTGTTGCCAGCTGACCTTCAAATGTCTTGGGGTGGGGCGGGAGTGGGGGGGTTTATACTGGAATGGGCCACAGAGGACACAGATTAAAGAATCCATAGAGTATTCATAAGAACTCAAAGACACATATGAGTCATAGGTATAAAAAAGACAATGCTGCCAAACTGGAAGCTCCAGAGCCCAAAGCTTGTAAATGTTAAAGGCGAGCTGGGCGTGACAGTTATCTTCATTATACGGCAGTTTAATCGCTTTACTGTATTATCACAGCCCCAACATGTTTGGTTCCATGCATATTAACTGAGGCTGAAATCTCTTTCTGTGGAGGTTATAAGCAACCTACTGTTTACTGGTTGACATAAACGAGGCATTAAACTTTTAGCCTCAAGCTTGTAAAACGCAGCTTTTAAGCAGTTTGCACAGTATGTGTGGATATAATTGGTCTCCTTTGCAGGCTGTACTCCTGCCCTGTGCCCTTTGCTCAGGTCTGCTCATTCCCCTTGTTACCCCACATTTTTAAATATAAGGGTTTATGTGTGGCCGTCCATTTCCCATAGGCACGTGCCCTATTCCGGGTTGTGGGCATCGTGGACACACAAGGCAGGAAATTACTCAGGATGGGGGTGCTACCTATCACAGGGTGCACTCACACGCACACACGCACACACTCACACACATTGGTGACACCAATTCAGCTCAGGATGTTTTTGGACGATGGGGGTGGGGGGACTGGAGAAAACCCCAGCAGGACAACAAACCAGCTCCACAGACGGAGACTCAAAGCCCAGTCGCAGAGGTGTGAGGTAACAGTGCCGACTGCCTCGCCCCCCCCCCCCGCCAGTTTATGTATATGGCATCGCTAAACACCTGGAGACTATAGGGTGAAATTTGAAAAATGACCAAAAAAATTCCAAATCAAATGCGTATTTATTTTTTTCCAGAGCTGCACATTCTTTTCACCTTGGGGTGGTAAAATGTGAATAAATGTATTCAGCATAATTGGATTGAAATATTCACTGGAATGTTATACATATGATAAGGTACAAATCATTCTGTATGATTAACATATTCATGAAGCTAAGACTGATTAAAAAACACACACAGCTTTCAACTCCTGGCTAGTAAAAATATTGAGGAGCTTTGCTAACCCAGTTCAAAATGTAATATAACCCACTGAATTTGTTTTGTTGTATCATTTAAAACTCATTTTAATTGTAGTTATTTGAATCATGTACATCATTGGAATGTTTCTATTAGGTGTTTGACACAGTTACCGGAGACTAATGTATGAACATTTTGTTGCCGAGTACCACATTAGTCTATGTGTTAAAGAGCAGTGTTCTGTCATTCCATTTCTGCTGGTGCCACTTTTCCATATCACTTCCTATTGTTTGCTTTATCTTAAAAATGATACTGAAAAATCATTTCTGATTCACATCATTGTATACAAGGCATAAGAACATAAGAAATTTAAAAACGAGAGGAGGCCATTTGGCCCATCAAGCTCGTTTGGGGAGAACTTAACTAATAGCTCTGAGTTGTTAAAATCTTATATAGTTCTGATTTAAAGGAACCCAGGGTTTTAGCTTGCACTACACTAGCAGACTTATGGCCACAAGTTTTAGTATTTAAACTAATATTAAAGCAGCCATTTGGCTAAACAGCATCCAGACCTGTTAGAATCTTATATACCTGGATCATGTCCCCCCTTAATCTCCTTTGCGCGAGGCTGAACA
>JAOYFF010000036.1:25169924-25188331 GCA_025773925.1 Cryptomyrus ogoouensis | reverse complement strand
CTTTATTTCAGTAGAACCCATAAAATATCTGTACTTTATATTTCTGCTCCCTGCATGGATTACCTTACATTTATCTAAATTAAATTTCATCTGCCATGTATCAGCCCAGTCGCTAATTAAATCAAGATCCCGTTGTAGCCTCTGTGCTGCTAATTTAGTACCCACTTTGGTGTTGTCTGCAAATTTAACCAGTTTACTGTACGTATTGGTGTCAATATCATTAATATTAATTAGGAACAATAATAGTCCTAAAATTGAACCCTGTGGTACCCCACTGTGAACGCAGGCCCACTGTGACATTGTGCCTCTAATGACTACCCGCTGTTCCCTGTCTGTTAACCAGTTTTCGATCCAAGCTGCTACAGTTCCTAAAATCCCTGCGGCTTTCAGCTTAACCAAGAGCCGTTTGTGGAGGACAACACCAAAGGCCTTCTGGAAATCTAAGCAGATCACATCGTAGACCTTTTTGTGATCAATTTCTCTTGTAGCTTCCTCAAAGAACTCAAGTAGATTAGTTAAACAGGACCTACCTTACATATATTTGTCATAGATGACACTGTATTTGTACTAAATGGTGGCAGGTTGTGTAACACCCGTGTAAAATAATCATTAAACTCAATTACTATATCAATATCATTTTCAATTATAAGACCCTTACTATCCTGCAAATTAGTGATTTTAGCTTTTAGAGCTCTTTTGAAGTTAAAATATTGGAAGAAACTTTTAACGTCATCCTTAGCCTCCAATGCAGTCTTCCTTTTTACATTCCTCTTGGCGAGTCTGTTATTTTATAACTCAACCTGTAGACTTAGATACTCCTGCTTTATTTTGAAATCGTTAGTTATTTTCCATTTGTGGAACAGAGTCCTTTTCCTCCTGACTTTATTCTTAATTTCCATAGTAAACCACCTTGGCTGCAGTTTCCTAGGTTTAGTTTTGCTGGAAACAGGTATGAAGTCCTCTTGCACTTGCAACAATGTGTTTTTAAAAAATTCCCATGCCTCTTCAACAATTTTACAGTTTCTAGTTTCAGTCTCCATTAATTCCATCAAAGTTAGCCTTCCTCACATTGTATATTTTTGTTTTGGATTTTCCAATCCTATCCTGGTTGTTAGACAAAACAAGATCAAGAAGGGCTTCTCCCCTGGTAGGGTATTAACAAACTGAGTAAAAAAAACAATCCTGTACTAATTCCACCATCTCAAGTTCATTTACAGACGTGCCAGAGACTATGTCCCACTGTATCCCAGGTAAATTAAAATCACCCATAACCACCACATCATTTTATTACTCATAATCCTGATATCGTCATATAACATTCTGCTTTCCTCTGCAGCTACATTAGGTGCTCTATAACAAACCCCGACAATTAGGCCATTTGAGTTTTTAGCATCTAGTTTTACCCATACAGCTTCTGTACTTTTAATTTTATTAGTGAGCTCCCTTGCCTGCAAGTTTTCTTTTACATATACTGCAACACCACCTCCCTTCTTGCCTATCCGGTCTTTACGGAACAACGTATAACCATCCATATTGTATTCTTCTCCATCATTGACACTCATCCATGTTGCTGTTATTCCTATAATGTCATAAGAGTCTGATGAAATTAAAGCCTCTAAATCATGAATTTTGTTTCTAATACTCCTAGCGTTTAAGTACAGCCCACAAAGGGTAGGCCTTTTACAGTGCCCACTTTTAATATTAGTTGGGGCTTTCCGTCTCCCCCCACCTACATTTATAACTAACCTCCCTGCCCCCCCAGTCCCTAGTTTAAACATTCCTCAACTACTCTACACATACGCCTCCCCAATACACTGTTTCCCCTCTGGTTCAGATGCAACCCACCTGTTCCAGAAGGTCCTCCAGTGCCCCAAAAACCTAAACCCCTCTTTCCTACACCACCCTTTTAGCCACGCATTTAATCCTCTTATCTCAGCTAACTTTGCCTGACTTGCACGTGGCACAGGAAGTATTCCAGAGAATACTACCGTGGATGTTCTGCTTCTAAGCTTATCCACAACTTCTATAAATTTATCCTGCGGAACAGCCCACCTGCCCTTTCCTATGTCAATGGTGCCAACATGCACCACGACCACTGGATCCACCCCGACTGGGACCAAAAGCCTGTCCACACAATTCGGAAGGTCCCCTACCTGGGCACCAGGCAGGCAAGACACCGTACGGGACCCTCTATCATAGATGCACACATAACTATCTACACCTCTAATAATTGAATCCCCTACTACCACAAACTCCCTCTTCCTGGGGGGAGGGGGCTCCTCAGTGCCCATGGACCCTCCTGCCTCCCCAGTCTCTTCCGGCTCTAAAGCTGGAAACACCTGAAAGCGGTTAGACAGTCACTTCAGGTGATGCCGCCTCTGTGAACTGTCTATGCCCTTTCCTACATCTATGACCTACATTCACCCAGCTCTCTCGACCTCTCTGCCCCTCATTCTCCCCTCTCCCCACTTGTGACGTACACACCGTCTCCCTATAAGGCGTATTAACCTCTAACTTATTGTGTCGGATGAGAGCCAGTTGCTCCTCTAGGTCACGAACCTTGACCATGAGTGAGTCCACTAACTTACATCGCTCGCAGACATACAGAAGGCAAACATCTTGCAAACACAACACTGAGCTGGCCCTAATTAACTAGCTCGCTATGTTACGTTTTACTTGATTTAATTAACGTATAGTTAATATAATAAAATGCCGAGTACAATGAAACACTAAATTAAGACG
The DNA here is from genome assembly GCA_025773925.1 of Cryptomyrus ogoouensis. NCBI lineage: Eukaryota > Metazoa > Chordata > Actinopteri > Osteoglossiformes > Mormyridae > Cryptomyrus > Cryptomyrus ogoouensis. Next base: position 25,185,589 of record JAOYFF010000036.1, on the reverse strand, counting down.
CGTTAAAACGGAACTTTTTAAAGTATCCGACAAGGGCAGAGATAACAACCTTAGAAATTAAACCTTTAAAATAACCAAATTAACAGTCATTTACCTGAGAATAACTTCCTACTGAATCACGTTTAACTAAAATACTGCTCTTGGGAGGCTGAAAAACCACAAAAACCCTCTCAAAGCAGGCTACTGCCGGAGCGGGAAAAAAGTGGAAAATGTCCTCCCGGCACCGACTGGCAACCGAGCAAAGGTCAGGAACAACTGTCCTTTTCCGAGTTAACGTTACCAATATTAGATATTACCCCGCGGGTGTTTGTAGCGAAGGTACGCAGACAGAAACGCCGCCCACGCGACACCCGCAGCTGTCGGTAACACTCGCGCTGTTTACTAGCAAAGACAGAGAAGCACTCACGCCGACCGGAAAGAAACGTAACAACCACCCATGTAACCATACTGGCACACAAACACTCAAATATACTTACAAATAATTCCAATCAACCGCTTCATCAGGCGCACAATACAACACAAGTGCAGCAATCCCAGCAGACGTTTGTTTAATGAATGCGCCTTCAGCTTCACCTCACATAACAAAGCATCTCACTGCTCATGGTACTGAGCATAATTGTGTGTGACAATCCATGTTTGAGAGTTTGAATTCTGGTCCCATGTTATGTAGCAGAGCCCTGTGGGGGAGGGTACCCCTCTGTAAATTCTGCTGATCAAAAGAAAATTTGACCAGGTTGCGGTTTACTTGGAGATTGTCGGTGATTGAATAGGACCCTAAAAAGGAGGCAATTTCAATCATCCAGGCCAAGGGAGAGGTTCTCATCGCCCCCCACCCACACACACACACACACAGACACATATCTCTGTTACGTGGAATTCCTGTGGGAAACTGGCCCCTCCTGCATATCTAGCCTGGTAATGGACCAGTGGCCCATCTGTAGCGTATCTGTCACCCTGCAGTAGATCAGGGTTTGCAAGATGGGTGAAAGTATGGACATTATATGGTACTTTTCCACTTGCATATTGGGACCTACCTGTACCCAAGCCATACCGCAAAGATACTGGTTACAGCGCAGTTCCAACTCGCTTTGGATATTCACTGCAGGAGGGTCGGAGAGATGCAGAAGGCGTTGCCAGGTTAGGTTAGGCTAGAGAAATTAACATTCACTTGTGCAAATCTACATTATGAATCCATTCATTTCATCTGTTCTATAGTACTTTTTAAGTAGGAGGTTGGAAATTTTCAGGTTCCAAGTTATCAGGAATAGATCAATACATTGCAATGTGTGATACTACTAATAATGAATGATATATTCGAATGTGCCCTTTTTTCCCTTTTTCAGAAAATACATGTGTAGAACACCAGTATCTCCCTGCATTTCAACCAATCAGATGGTGGTGACACAACTAGCTCAGTTTGCTCATGCTTTCTGTATTTTAGTGCATATGAAGATGAAACACTGCTCGGATTGCGGCGCGGATAATTTACGATAGAAAACAGTCAGTTCTCGGGATGGCTCCGAAACATCTCATAATTTACTATGAAAAACAGTCAGTTTGCAGTGCGACTCAGATTCAGCTCGGATAATTACAATGGCAACCTGTCAGTTCTCGGTACGGCTCAGATAATTTACAATGGAAACCTGTCAGTTCTCGGTACGGCTGGGGTACGGCTCGCTTCTTGGTGGCAGTGGAAAAGCTCTAAGTTACTGCCCTATATTTCTTGGTATAGGCTGCAGGCACACTGTCACCTTTTGCATATAACTATATATGCAGTTATAGAAGACAGACTGTTAATGAAGCAGTCAACAATACTATATTTCTGCCTTTAACTGCTTGAGCTTTGCATTCAAACACAGAATCACTGGGAGGTATAATTATGTCATACATACAGGCAATAATTAGCATGCATTCTGAATGTCACAAAGCAGCACTGGCCTAAAGCCTAGAGCTCAAAAGTGGCCTGTCGATGGGGCAGCAGGCCCACAGCCCTGCCTGGCGTAGCACGCTCTGCACCTCAGAGCCTTTAAGCAAAATCCAAAAGACGAGAACATTTTCGCATTTTTGAACAAGGTAGCTAATTCATTTGCAACCTGGGTTTCTGGAGCCAGGCTTTGAAGGAGGAGACAGTGAGGTGGGGGGAGGGGTTGCATCACTGATGCAGTGAGGCAGACAAGCACGGCTTATTTCAGAATGCTAATGTACCTTTTGATCCCTCTCTGTCCTCCAAATATGCAGCACAATAGCATGCTGGATTCATCGCTGCTGCCTTATTGATTGCCTGTTAGGATCAACCGTCTGAAGACTGTGAAAAGACAATATGTACTCATATATACTGCATGTCCATGTTAAACTGTGCTGTATTCACATTGGCTGTAACAAATCCATTGAGATCCAATTACAGAATGCCTGGGCATTTTTCAAGCAGATTCTTAAAGACTAATTAATTTCTCATGTAAATATAGGATTACTTGATATTTATGAAACATCTCATGCATTTCTTGAGAGTAATTGGCCTTTGTTGTACAGCTCTGTTAAGTTCTCCTTGACATAAAATGCAGACCAGTGATCTAATATTATGACGGTATTAGCTATTATCTATCACCTCCAACTTAATGATAAGAAAGCGTAAGAAAGGGGCAAGCCAATAAGCTACATGTTTTATACATTATTTGCCCAGAATGTCTGCACTTGATCACTTTGCTGTTTGACTTTCTACCATGATTTGAATACTAGACTTAAAGGATAAAATCTAAAAGCTTACATCATAAACTGCAGTGTGAGAATATTCAGTCAAATCCCAACTATACCATTCATTTTTTCTCAGCGAAAATGCCTTTTAAAAAACATTAAAAAACATTACACTTGGCAAACAAAACATCACACTCACCTGTGAAATGATGCTCAATATTAAGAAATAATTGCTTAGGAAAAGTAGTTGGAAGATGTTGGGATGGATGGATAATTAATTATACAGTGTCTGGTTTTGAGAGCTAATATTGCATCATCAATCACCTTTTCACCAAACTGATTGACCTACTTGGGCCTTATGGTTATGCTCAGCAAAAGGCAAGCATTTGACAGAATAAAAGGTTGTGTTCCTCAGCTAAGAATGTTTGCTGACACCCGCCATCAGCACCAGTCAATCACCATCACAGAGCCTGCTGCTGGGGGTGCTAATGCTGCGGAGATGGGGAGCCGGTCTGGTCTTCTCTCACCCCTACATCTGCTGCCTGCAAGCCCCCCATTTGTGCCTGTCCTGGTTGGTGATAAGCCTCCTCTGCCTATTAGGCCAGCCAAATGGCTTAAATTAAATGTCACCTCTCTGTGTTGCAGCTGGCCCCGTGTCACCTCAGGCGTGAAATACACACCTCTGATTACTGGAACATTTCGGGCGGCTAGACGAGCGCAGTTAGCAGCAAAGGCGCAGCAAATGGACTGAGCTGCTCTACAGGGTGTAGGAACGTGTAGACAGAGAGGAAAATCCGAAATGTTATATCACAAAATTACTGTATTACATTATATTTTGGCGTAGTGGGGTAAATAATATATGTGGATAAAATGAAAGGGTATTCACAAGGCTGAAACTTTGGTTTGAACATTGTGGGGGCGGGGAGTTGAGGTCTCCACCCATTTAGGGCAAGACATGGTTTTTGGGAAAACGCTTCTTGTATGTGGTCGGTATTCATTAATTGTTCATTGGTAAATGTTCATTGCTGCGCATGTGGTCTTACCTTCAAACGACACCCTGTGAAAATACTGGCATTCATTAGCGCCCCCCAGGTCGCGATTTGAACGTGAGCCAGTCACATTCCCCCGTTTGCTAACTTTAAATTAAAATACCTGTTAACACCAGAGCAGATGGCTTATCTTGTTTGTCTGACTCTAACGCTCTTACTGCCACAAAAAAGGTCTTTATCACAGCTACGATCTTCCTTGATCACATCTCTAAGCGGCCAACAACTATCAGCCCAAGGTGACAAGATTAACCAACGGATTTTCCCAACCTCGACAATAATATTCATAACAACGGATGTCAATAAATAAACACAGTCGAATGAATGAATGAATGAATGATGAATGGGCCAGGTGAATGAGGCGTGTGTGGTTGGGGATTAGAGGCCAATAAAAATATGGCATCAATATGGCATAATTAAAGAAAATGTCTCTGGTAATTAAAATATAAAATATGCGACATCGAATAGTTTGAGTGCCTTTGGTTTCATTTTATGAAGGAGATAAGCTTTAACCCCTTTAAAGCCTTTTATAGTGACAAACAACTCATTTAGCCTAATTGTTTAACAATTATCCATCAGACCCCCTAACTGGTCATAAACCAGGGATTTATACGCCAAATCTGCCTGAATCTGTCTGCTTCGGTGTAAGGCCATTTAACCTGCTGTCGCTTGGACATCTGTTTCCCTGTCGATGTTTACTTTCCACACATTTGATGTGTTCCGGTGATAATTTTTTGATATTTTGAACTCAGAGAAGAAAATGAGATTAATTTAATGAATATTTATAGCTACACTTAATACATGACATTTCTATTCGGGGTAATACGATTAATTTTATTTAATAGATTTATAAGGGGATATTAGTGAACACCAATTCCCAAACAGCATCATGGAGACAGGAATCGGCGCTGTAGGTACGATTATTCTTTGATCAGGTTTTTTTAAATGGAATTTTACTTGCCACTATGCGAAACAAGTTGTTCGGCGGATCTCGGTCTCACTTGAGGACCATATGTTGTTGAAAGTAACAGGTTGAAGTCAGCCGCAGTGAAGCAATTCAGCGCACCGCCAGTTTCTTTCAGCGATTCCAGATCAATTGCCTGATAATGAATCCCCGGGGGAGTTCGAATAATGATTGATCAAACGTCACTTGTTGTAGCGGGACAAAATCTGCCGAAGCATGTAAATCTGTACCTGTGAAGTCGGAAGTGTACGCTTCGCCTGATCTACTCCAAACATATCTGCACACGAAAAGAGGCAGTTGTTGGAAATCTAATGCGTTTGCCAAGGAATTTATAGTGCACTTAAATGGATTCTGAAACTGATGTATAGTATATAATATAATACACATGGAGGCAAAATCTATCATGATAATTTAGCATAGTTTTAAGCTGTTGGACATTAACAGAGCTAAATATTCTTTAGTAAATACATAAACCAATAAATCCATCCGTTTATTTTATGTAGCCTCATTGGGGCTGCAGTCTTACTCTGGATATTTACGGATATCCATTTGTGAGCTTCGCATGAACCTACTACCTTCTGGTCACAAGTGCATTTGCTAATCAACCTCTTGTTGCACAAGCAATAAAATCCAGACAAAGTGAATTCATTAAGAAACGAAAATTCTGTGAAGCGTCTTAAGTGTTTCAATCAAACAGGAAGATTCTGTTCTCGGGTGCTGTAAGTCTCATTTCATGAACAAACTTAAAACCTAAAAGACTGAAACACACTGAGGTACCGGATCTGTTAGGCGTACTATTTTTTTCCTTACATAGGCGTCTTAATCTCAGTGTTAATCTAACTATAGCATGCCATTGAGTTCATGTAACTAAACAAGACATCTGGGTAGTAAATAAGCATGACCAAATAAAGTCTTTCCTATTTTTGTATGGGTGTACACACATTAAATATCTGATACCGACTGTGTGAAATGTATAATATTTTGATGAAGATGTTCTGCTCCAAACGGCGGTAGCACCGCTGCTTCACGGATCCAAGGTTTTTACATTGTTTGCATCTTTTTCCCGTGTTGCCAGGGGATTCCTTTGCACTCTGCATTCCTCTATCATTGCAAAGGCTAAACCGGAAAAGGGATAATGGCCGTGCATTTAGTGTTTCTGTGTGCCTAAGCCCAGTGATGGACCGGCTAGGGTGAATCTTACTATGCGTATTACTCCGGATTACTACTGGTATCCAAAACTTAAAATGTTTGTCCCCCTGTATTTGTCCACCTGTTTTTAAACTGTGCTAGCAGCTCCTTATATCGATGTAGCTGCCTGTTTTATAGTAATGGATGACAAGAAAGCAGATCCTGATTGTCCTTCTTAGAAGCCTATTTACCCACGAGAGCATTGTAACCTCCGACGTTAATTAGTACATTTTATATCAATAAATCATAAATGCGTTTTAAACTAAATTGTTTAAACCATAGTGGGTATTATATACAAATATATAAAAATTCCATAGGTTATACACGAATTATATCACTTAAAGTATCAGTCTCCCTTGGTCAAATAGTTAAGTCTATCGGACGTCTTACTCGTTTGACTGGAAGCCTTTAGCCAGGTAGACCAATTTGTAATGTTACACATTATCATTCAAATCCGAAATGCTTTTAATTTTTGGGACGTTGGAATTTTTACAGTTGTGTTATGGTGAATCGCTTTGAAATTACATTCTTATTATAATAATAAATCTTGCGGCTATAACGTCTTAGAAGGTTAAAAGTGCCTGGTAGATACTTGGGACAAACTGACACACGACACAGAAGGTATATGTAACTGCATGTAAACATTCCAATTTGCGCACCATTTGCGTGGGACACCCAAGTAATTCCATATGGGGAAAACACAAACCGGCCTGCAAATCGATAGGCTCCATTTGGTAGATGAAACAGACGGATCGAGTGTTCATTGGTCAACAAATAACTTATTTGCATAAGCAACTGTTTAAATGCAATGGCGATCGGAAATAGTGATACAAAGACGACAGTGTTTGTAAAAGAGGAACTTATGATCGCCTAAACGGTGAATCTAGTCCACGCTGTGTTTTCGCTTTATTCTTTAGGAATACTGTTTTCTTAGATAACAGACATGATTTTATGGAAGATGAGTGCACAGATTGTTTGTGTGCTGGTCTTTATTTGGCTGCGTACAACTCATTGTACAACTACGAAATACTACACTTACGAAGAGGACGCTCCCGGCACCGAAATTGGAAACCTGTCAAAGGATTTGAAGATCGAACTGGGACAGAACTCGCAGACAAGTTTCCGCTTCATGCAGAAGACTAATTTTTCCCATGTCCACCTGAGACAGATCGACGGACTTCTTACGGTCGGGGAAAGTATTGACCGGGAAGAGCTTTGCCCCCAGTCGCTGGAGTGCTTGATCACCTTTGATATTGTCATCTTTTCCAAGGACAGGTTCCAGTTGATTCATGTAGAGATCGAAGTGATGGATATAAATGACAATTCGCCACGTTTTCCCTCGAACGAATCTTACCTGGAGATTTCAGAAAATGTGGCCGTGGGTACAAGGTTCCCACTGGACGTTGCGGTCGACCAGGACGTCGGCATTAACTACATTCAAAGCTACCAGATCTCCTCCAACAGCCACTTCGGCGTTGAAGTGCGAGAAGAGGAGGATGGACTAAAGTACGCCGAACTCATTTTGTTGAATGGACTGGACAGGGAAGCGAACGATTTCTATACAATCGAACTGACAGCTGTGGATGGTGGGAAACCACCTAGGACGGGATCGATGACTGTTAATATAAAAGTGCTGGACTTCAATGACAACAGTCCGACCTTCGAGCACAGTTCTCTCAAAGTCGAACTTAATGAGGACGAGCCCCTGGGGTTCCTTCTGCTTAAAGTGCGCGCTTCTGACCCTGATGCCGGCATTAATGGCGAAGTCGTATACGGTTTTGCCGAAGATACCTCAGACGAGATACGCCGTGTATTTCAAATCGACTCATTTTCAGGTTCCCTGACTTTAAACGCCGCCGTCGATTACGAAAACAGGAAGTTATATGAGCTAAATATCCAGGCTTACGATTTAGGGTTGAACTCAGTGCCTTCGACTTGCAGAGTCACAGTAGAGATAATCGATGTCAACGACAACGTTCCAGAGATCAGCATCAAACCCATGACTTGTATGACCGAAGGAGCGGCCTATATCACAGAAGCAGCTGCAGAGGAAAGTTTCGTGGCTCTCATCAGCACCTCAGACAGAGATTCGGGTCCCAACGGCTACGTGCGCATCAGCCTGCATGGGCATGATCACTTCAGACTTCAGCAGGCCTATGGTGACACCTTCATGATCGTAACCACGACGGCTCTGGACAGGGAGAGACTTCCCGAGTACAACCTGACGGTGGTTGCAGAGGACTTTGGTTCTCCTCCTTTCAAAACACTGAAGCAATACACCATCAGAGTGAGCGACGAAAACGACAACCCTCCTTTATTCAGCAAGCCGGTCTATGAACTTGCAGTCATGGAAAACAATGTTCCTGGCTCATACATTGCCACGCTTGTGGCCCGTGATCCAGATCTAGGCGACAACAGCAAAGTCACTTACAAACTTCTAGACGGGGAAGTGACCGGGGGGGCACCGCTCTCCACGTATGTTACGGTGGACCCGGTTTCGGGCTCCTTGTACACTGCACGGTCCTTTGATTACGAAGCTGTAAAACAGATGGAAGTGAAAATCGAGGCAAGTGACAATGGGTTTCCCCAGCTCTCGAGCACTGCCTTGATTGAAATCAAAGTGGTAGATCAAAACGACAACTCCCCGTATATCACGTACCCCGTTTTGCAAAACGATTCTGCGGACATCCCCATACCGTTCAATGCGCCATCGGGATACATCGCGCTTCGGGTTAAGGCCAGAGATGCAGACGAAGGGTTAAATGGCGAGCTCTCTTACCGACTTATAGAAGACGATCAGATCCTGTTCTCGATGCACAGAGATACCGGAGAAATTGCATTGAAATATGGCTTGTCTTTTCTTTGCGGGGACGTGTTGGAGATCAAGATCGCGGTCAGCGACAACGGGAGGTCCCCCAGGTCATGCAACGCCACGATCCGCTTCGTGGTCGCCGAAATGCAGCTCGCCGACAAGCAAAGTGTGCTTGTTCTGGAGTCTGGCCAAGACGCGTGGTATAACTTGGACGTCTCACAGGTTGTGATTATTATGCTTGGCGGAGGTTGCGTCTTGCTGATTATAGCAATCGCGACAGTCGCCCTCTCTTGTAAGCGCAACCCAAGAGACAGGGACAGTGATGGCAAGAGAATGACCCAAGGACACTTTGAAAAACACCTGCTTTCGACACACAGCGATGAGGATCCTGACATTTATCAAGGTCCTAAAGCGCTTGTCAGTGGCCAAAATGCTTCTCTACAGCGTGACTCTATCCACTTTTATCGGGAGACCGGGAAGGACCCTTCTAATAAGGTAGGACTAAACTAATTCAATCTAAGTGAAAGTGTATACTGTGTTGTGTTACTCCTACATGCTAAAAACTAAACTATTATTATTTTCAGGGTTTCCCTACGATCAGCACGAAGCATTTTGAACCAGTGTCTTTGTGGCAGGGGGATAAGGACAACCTGCAGATTAGGTGAGTGGTGGTCACGTGACACACTTAGAATAGGTTGACTATTTTGCTTTGCGAATAAAAAGTCCCACTATAAATACCTATCTCGTTCACTCAAGTTGTAAAGTCCGTTTCAGCAAACAATGGTAACTTTCCTTCTAAACCGTAATGCTCTGCTCTGCAAGATGGTTCGTTTCCGGTTGTGACGTCCCTTTACAATGCCTGTAGCAGAGAGCTGGTTGGTGGTGGCTTGTCCAAATGGAATTCATTCCATGAATGGGTCTTAGTTCCACAAATGTTGTTGAATATTTAAAACATGTAAAAAAAAAAAGCCTAACTCATGTTGACAAGTCAACTATGAGTCACCAAAGGGAAAGAAAGCATTACACTTTTAAAATAAATTTGCATTTATAAACACATGTAAATCTGAGCTGTGCATAAGTAACGGTTTTGCCCTGGGTGAAGTCTTGTTTTGCTTTCGTCTATATAGGTCGCAGACAATTTTTGCCTAGAGGCAAATGGTAATATTTCTGACAGCATAAGTCAATAATCAGATAGCTAATGTGATGTGTCAGAGTGGAGCTTAATAGATGTTGCTGTGTTTACAGTGGTGCTGACCAAATGAGTGTAAAGGACAGCGGCAAAGGAGACAGTGACTTCAATGACAGCGATTCTGACATCAGTGGTTATGGATGCAAGAGAACTCCCAGCATTATCAATACACGGGCAACTGGTAGGCTTTGGATTCAGGTTTTATCATTCACTTTTTAAACACTTTTTGTAATTAGCTAAGCATTTGCATTAAATGTGTATAAGAATTACAGTTAGATATGTTTATTTCTATTTTTAAATACGTGTGTCTAATACAAAATACCATTATGTTGTAAACAGGGAGAAAAACTTGAATTCCTTTTGTTCGCTTACAGCCATGCCCCCTTCCCATGCTGGATGACCACCAGCTGGACTCAGTTGACTCAAAATCTGTTTTTGTTTCCTTTCAGGTTCCTTTTACTCTGCCAGCACCCTCAGTTCGGATCAGCAGGACAGATACAATGCTGTGCCGACCCATTTAACGGTGGCTTGCAGAACCACGTACGCAGTAGCGTTCTCCCAGATGCCCGTCCGTGCCGGTCCCCACGCCAGTGCTGCTCTCTGCGTTGGCTCTGGCTATGGTCCTGGCATCTCCCAGACCAGGGTCCCGCTGCAGACTTTCTCCAGGTCTGCCACAATGCCGCTAGGCTTCAACCAGCATGGGCACCAGGCAGAGACCCAGCCTGGTGAATGGCAGCAGCAGAACCTGGGTCCAACCTCCTCAGTGGGGTCAGAATTGGCTACTTCACTGTAAACGTGGGGAGCTCGCTTGCAGTGGCTGACACTTTCTTGTAGTGGATTCAGCAGCACTGAAGTACAGTGAAATGAACTTATGTCTCACTGCATGACATGCAGCATTGTTTTTATAATAAGGAATCGGAAGGAAATACTTCAGCTTTCTGATCACTGAGTTCCATTAGTAATCAAAATGACATTAACTTGTGTTTTCAGTTTTTTATTGTTTGCCAAACAGCTTGTTATGGCAGGAAATTGTATATAAACATTTAAATATTTATTTAAACTGTATTATAGTGTATATAAATATTAAAATGCATATGATGGTGTGCTGAACTCTGTTACGCTGTGATGCATTTTTTCATTCCTGTTTCAAAGCTACATGCTGTTTCCTGCCGTTAGCGATAACTTGACTGGGAAATTCTTATGAAGCAGCGGCACGCAATTCTGTATCATGTCAATTTCCTGGAAATGCATGTTTGCATTTTATGCATTACATTAGCATGGGTGATACATAGCCAGTTACATGTGACTACTTGAGATATGACATTCTAGATGGGAAATTCTATTTGGAAACATAAAATTGTTGTGCAGTTGGAATTATGTTAAAGTGCCATTATCTTTCTTTGTGTCAAAATCATGTTAAATACTTGACCTCAGTCTAACCCTGAACTGCCCCCTGTTCCTTAGGCACCACACATCCCTGTGTATATGTCCATGCAGCCAGACCAACAAATCCGATTTCTAAAACTGTGGGGAAAAAAGCCATTGGTGAATATGATTGGCTGCTATCTTTGCTAAACTGCCTGATTATTGGTACCTTTTTTGTCTTGCCCCATTTTCAAGCTAAACATGAACCAAAAGCCCAGGCAACTCTAAGCTTTTCCCCCAGGGAGTACAAGTTGGGGGGGGGGCAAACCAGGCACTTATACTGATAAATGATGATGTGAAAAATTGAATGAATGAACAAAACAAGTAAATACATTTACGAGAAAGATATATCTTTAAAATAACTTTAAAATATAATTTTTTTTTTGAGCTTATCTTCAAACAGCATTTTCATCTGACCAATAGGGGGTGTAATTGCATAAGCCTAAAAGCTGATCTTGAAGAATAATTACCTTATACTATATCTCAATATTGAGCTTGAAAAATTGTCATTTAAAGCCCTCACAAAGTACTGGGCCACAATAATGTGCCTGCAATCCTCCAGCAAAAAAGATCGAGAACTTAATTACTTTGACTCATCCCACCAGAGTAATACCATTAATTCGGAACATGAGGAACCGGCCAAAACAAATACAAGTTGCATCTCCTCTGCAACAGATGGCAAAGCTTATAAATCATGCTTATGCCCCAATGAGTGCTTTAATCAAAGCTGTCAGATCATTGCAACTAGCAACTATGGCCCAATCGCAGACAGCATCCACTGTCATTGGTGATAAGGATCACATCTTAAACAGACTGTATCTGCTTCCTATTCGCTGAATTTACCTGGAGCTGAAGTCTTTATTTTAGGGGATGCTTTTTTTGTTGTTTTTACATAAGCCTGGCTTTGTCCCCACAGGAAAGAAAGCACACGTGATAGCATGAGAGCACGAGGGACGTGATCCCACTGTTGCCTCCATGCGATTTCAGACGCCACTGCTGTCAGAGCAGGCCAAGCTTCAGGGAATACTTAACCATCTGGGGAAGCTGACAAACGAATCTGTATCGTGTAAACAACACATGAGAACTATATTAAAAGACTGAATAGAGATGCTGATCCCCAGTCTGCACGCTGCCCTCATTTTCTATTTGAGTTTCCCTGGCTGCAGCTTAATGATAGATCTAAATAGAAATTGGCAATACCAATTTATAATGCTTAAAATTTACAAACTTAATTCTTAATATCAGAGGAAGCTATATTAAATTTTAAGGAATTCTAAGGAAATTCTATGGAAGGCATTATAGGTTTTTGTGTTCAAAACTCATGATGATGTACACATCTGTGAAGTGTAACAGAGGCAAAGTGAGGGAGCCTTGTTTTTTGTTCTTTTCTTTCGCTCTTGGGATACCAACATTTTCCACGCTGTTGTTCAGGCGTTGGCCCTGCAGAAGCCTTGAATACTTGTGATATGTTAGTTTTATTATGTATTAATTTTGCTTTGATATTAGTTCAGCATGAGTGTCCTTGTCAAGCTTTGACTGGATGCATAGCCAACTTGAGAAGTTCACAAAGAAAATAACTAAAAACATATTTTAAAATATAGACAGACACGTGACAAATGGTATATTTCTGTTTGTACTATTACCTTAAACAAAGGAGGTATTGGATCATTGTTGAGCAGACATTATTAGAATGTCTGTGTATTTCATCTCTGTTTGGTGACTGAATGGCCTTTCAGTATTTGTCGAACCAGAGAGCTGGTCAATTGCCATAGAGGTTATGCATTTGCTCCTGTCTAAATGGGTGATTGAATTATATTAGTGTTTTGACCTACATTCGGTTTATAACATCAATAGAATATTGGCAATATTGTTGACTTTAATCAAAATTTCATAGGCTGGTCGATTGAGCATTGGCAAGTTTGTGTCCTCATTTCCGACTCAATCAATGACCCACGTCATGGTTTCTGACAGATGATTCAGCAGAATTTTCAGCTACAACAATTTGAAAAAATTATTTAAAAGATGTCTCCATTTGTTGCTTCAAATGCTATGTCCATTAACACTGTAAAGGTTTAAATTGGGGTATTTATGCACATGGCCTTTTCATAGAGGCAGGGCTTCAGCTGCACAGATCATTCAATCGCCTACATGAAGGTTCTCTGGAAAGCAGGATTCCATCTCAGATTTGCCCACATCATGGTCAGATTGCTTAGACTGCTAGGAATAGGCTCATGTACAACAGTCTCAGGATTCTTCAGGACACACATACACAGATACATGCATACTGGTACAGTCTCCTTGCAGCGGTCTCACACACATACATGCATATAGATAGTCATTATCTGAGGTGTCATTTGGGTAAATCAACAGGCCTTATTTCAGAATCTCACCCAGGAATGTCGGATTTTCAGCTGTAATAACACAATTCATTTTAACAAGCAGAACAATGGCACCATTCAACTGAAACACATATGTCACAGGTCACTAGCACTTTAGATATCCCAATAACATATGCTATAAACTGCACTGTCACAGCTTATAGAAAAAACTGATCAGTGTATCAGTGTAACTAAATCAACAATCCAGAATTTTACATTTCATAATCTTCTTATTATACACTCAGTTTTTAGCATTTGTGTCACCAGTCACATGGATGTTGCCATGACATCAAACTAATTTTTTAAGATACTGTTGATAGTATAAATACACATGGTTATGCATAAATTTTCTGCAGCTGCTTGTTCAATAAGAGATCAGGATATAAATACAGGATGAATAGAGAGGCCAGACAATACTGGCATGCTGTATTCTCTTTCGGGCTTTGTGTCACGAAACATATGTGTTCTTTTACCGCCATCTAATGGTGAGAAACCAAATGTCACGTTACGGGCAGCGCATCGTAACGTTATCCAGCAAAGTCATGGCTTTCCTGTTCTGCTCTTCTTGTTTACTCTTGCTGTTACAGCCCTCTTGTTTCCTGTTGTTGAGTTTTCAGCTCCGTCTTCCACATTAAGGAAAGATCACGCAGAGTATTTCTTCACATATAATGGTTGTATTCTCTCTTTGTTCCTTTGCTTTTACATACAGTACCAACAACACCCATCAATCTTTTGTTCCGGCTCAACTCAGAAACTCAACGAAAACGTCACTTAAATCACAACATATTGCATACAATTCATTCGTATATGAAATACGTAAATAATGTAAACCCTATATGGGGGCATGTAATTTTAGTACATTACACTTTACAATTTAACTAATAATATGAACAGATAATACATTATAGCAGACGAGAGCACATAATTTAACACCTGTTTCAGCTGACTAGATCAAAGTCGGCGTTTACATTGATTACATTTGCTTTCCGATTGGCAAAAATATATACTAATTAATCTACATTGCAGTAAATAATATACAAGTATATACTATTTTGATTTCAGTCACATATTTTAATAAAATGTAGTTTCCCCCTGTGGGAACGAAAAAAATGGCCCCACATCATCAAAATATCCCAAGTCAAAATTTTTTATCGCTTTGTAGGGACAGCTGGTTATATATAAATATATAGTTATGTTATAAGACATCCTTAATTATGTTGGTATCAAGGTGTTGTGAATATGCATGTATGTTGCGTTGTAGGTTGCTTGTGGCAATGAAGAGAACCAGGGGGCGGAGACCTGCTTGTTAACAAGACCAGTTTTGATTGGCTGAGGGACACTGAGGTTGGGGATAAAAGCCTGGCCTCTCCTGCCCTGAGACAGAGAGTCAATCTGTTGTCATTGTTGACTGGTTGCTTGTTGTGGTTATTTGGCCTGGTTTAGAGTAGGATGTGCTGTAAGCAATGGTTATTTCCTTTTTTTTCCTTTGTTGTAATTAGGCCTTTTGGGATCTTGGTAGGGAAGCTTTTCTCCTGTTTTTTGGTTAGTTAAGGAGTGAGGGCAGTTTCTGGTAACTTGTTAATTTTTGTGTTTTGAGGTAAGGTAGTTCCACTCCGAATAGCTAGTCTTGGTTGGTTTGTTATTTTGGCCTTCCCCCCTCCTGAGGTTTATGTTATGCTCCCAACCTCTGTAAATAGCTGTTTTGATTAAAAAACTTTTGTAATCTGAGAATTTCTCCTTTTTGTTTGTTTCCATTATGGCATCCTAACCCCTGTGGCCTGTACTTTGAAGCGGGGATACTGGCTTATCGGGGTAACTTGTCGGATTTAAGGTAGTCTGGGCAAAATGTAAGTGAACGAATATTGAGTCCATTTAAACTGTGGTACCTTAAATCCGACAAGCCAGTATCCCTGCTTCATAGTACAGGCCACTGGACTGCTTAGATGTGCAGGGTGCCGTAAGAAGAAGAAAA
>JAOYFF010000036.1:25131263-25147899 GCA_025773925.1 Cryptomyrus ogoouensis | reverse complement strand
GTGTGCATGCAGGCGCGCGCATGTGTGTGTGTGTGCATGCAGGCGCGCGCATGTGTGTGTGTGTGCATGCAGGCGCGTGCATGTGTGTGTGTTCACATATATATTATGTTGTGGGGGCCAAATGTCCCCACAATATGATTAGAACCTGTTGTTTTGACATGGGGATAATTTTTTCAGGGGAAACTCGATTTTATAAAAAGCTGTGAATGCAATCAAAAAACTAAAAAATGTGAAAAGTGTTTATTATTGTGTTGGTTAATTTTGGTTAAGGTTACGGCTGGGTAGGGGTTAAGGTTGCCATCGATAGGGTTAGAGTTATGCCTACAGAAATCTCTTGTGTCCTGGGTATGACATTAAACTGCATCTGGACCTGTAAACGGCCCTCCATCTTGCAGGGAAACTTTTGGGGGCTAGTGGTGGGATTGCCATCTTAAAAAGTTCAGCTAGCTTCAAAATGGAAGAAAGGACTCTTTTCTACTCTCTGTGGGAGTAGCTGTGCTGCAGCTGCTGGCAGGAAGGCTGCATACATCATGAAGAGGATGGGGGCGAACTCTCAGGAGCCCCAACCCAGGGCAACCACCAGAGAGCCAATGGGTCAGACCTGTTGAGGATCAGAACTGGTATGATGCTGAATGAAAAACAAAATCTTGGTTAGATATGAGGTTTCTTCATTTAGATTACTGTGCAAAAGTCTTCGGTAGTCATGGAAAATGTTTTAAGCTGTTGACCTGGGTAATAAGTCTATATTTCCTTTAAGAAAAAAATCTCAATGAACAATAAAACATTTGCAAAGTAAGAGTAACACAATAAAAACTAACAAGCATCTATTGTTTGTTCTCGAAAAAGTTACTTATATCTTGCTGGATGGCTGGAAGAAGACAGCACTTTGGTTCCCAAGTCTCTCCTCAGATACCTCAGCCATTCATGTCCTTGTTATATTTCACCCCCAGCTCAATTAATTAATTAGTCAATTAAGTCAGTGAGGTATTGATTAGCCAAACAAGCTGGGGTGGTGCCATCCATCCATTTTCAGCAGCACTTGTCCTATTTAAGGTCACAGGGGGTCTGCAGCCAATCCCAGAGACTACGAGCACACCCCAAGATGGGGCACAAGCGCATGTGGTAACTCCAATTAACCTCAGCGTGTTTTTGGACTATGACAGGGGGGAGTAACCGGAGGAAATCCCATGATGACACAGGGAGAACATCCAAAATCCACACAGATGGAGCCATGGCAGAGACTCAAACCCTAATCCCCCAAGTGTGAGGTAACAGTGCTAACCGCTGCACCACTGTGCCCCCAGGGTCAGGTTCGAGTCAAAAAATACATGGGTGCATTGCATGACTGCTGCAAATACTGGGGTGACTTTAGGAGAGATTAAGAGATGCCTAAGCTGATACACTTTGACAGACATAATATCATCAGTTTTACATCAATATGAAGATCATTTGAGCATCATTTTCTTTGACTGCCTAAAACATTTGCACAGTACTGTATATCAAGAATTGTCATTCAGTAATCACCATGTGTCTGATTTGTTATTATTTTGGCATTCCAGAAAAGCAGAACTCCATACAACATTTGGGTATGTGCTATATTTTCAGGCTTATTTTGACTGAAATAAAACAGAAAGCAGTTAATGTGACTTACGCACACGGCATCCTTATTGACAAAGCTATTTCATCTTCTGTGGAGCCTTTAAAGCTGGCCTGTAAGAGGGCCTGCTTCTCCTGGAGTGCAGTAATTATAGATCAGAGGAGAGACAGTTCACAAACGGGCGAGCAGACGTGCAGAGCAGACAGCCGCAGTGCTGTGGACGGTCACAGGTCTGCCACACAAAGCCACGGAGATTAAGCCATTGGTTTTACTTGAACAGAGACCCAGCGTGTGACATCTTAACCTTCCCTGTGTTTGTGACAAATATATGCTGATTAAGTCAGATTTGCTTCATATTTCAGTCAGCTGCCTTTCAATACAATACAAAGTGTTCAGAATTGTTGGTTTTTACTGCTTTAGTAAAAGTTTTAAATCTAAAGATTAAACTCTAATATATAAATATGGCACAGGAATTTCTGTTTATTTTTAACTTCAGCCATAAATGCTTAACTTCCTCATGAAATATCTCAGAAAACGCTTAATGTCCACTGTGTCAACCCTAAAATGGATCTTTTCCCTCCTAGGTGTGTCAGAAATAAATGGAAAATGGGAATAATATTTATCAGTTAGCAATGACACACTGCTTAGTTCCATATTTGTGTTTTCTGTTTGCGCACAGTTGTGCGACACAGCAGTGAAAAAGCACAATATAACCATCAGTGCCTCACTTTGTTATCTTGACCCTATACAGACGACCTTTTGACCTGTAAAATAATTAGGTATATAAGCTTAGTTATGGACGCAAACCTGGAAAGGTTTATGGGATCCATTCCATAGCTATCTGATTTTCCACTGGTGCTTGCTGGGCAGCAATATCATATTTTATGTCTCTGCTTCAGGCACTTTTGGTTAAGTCCTTTGGTAAGTTATTTTTGAAATTTATTCGGCATAACCTCTTAACTTAATGGCATTTTTCGCATGATATGAAGACTGAGAATTTATTGTCTTGCTATGGAAACAAAATATGAGCAGTTAAGTGAAGGATATGTCTCTTTTACCGGGAAAAGCAGAGATTTTACTAAGTGTCTCATGGGAGACCTTATTAAATATAATGAAGTACGTGCCATTTATTTGTAAGGGGAGATTAGAAAAGGTCTAACACAATGTATAAAGATGCCAATAGAAATCAAATAGAGCTAGTCCACATCCTTGTAAGAAGCACATGGGTGTAGCAGGTCTACCCCAGTTTCTGCTCTCATCTTAAAGGTTCCTCCAGGGACAGAGAGGAGTTGCATTGATTTGAAAAGTAGGGAAAAATACATATTGAAAGATACAAATACTCTGTTTCATTGAGTCACCAAGAAGCTTAGCCATTCAGTTAGTGAGAATTACATATTTGCTACTAGATGCCATTGATCATACTTCTTGACTGCAGAGATGTCCAATTTTAGACTGTATTACAATACTCTGAATCTCTGAAATATTTTACAATGGAAGCTGTCGTAGCTGATTCTTGCAAAACGCAGCGCTTCTGTCTGTAGATTCCTCTGTTACTTTAAAGGTTTCCTCAACTAAAATGAATTTTTCTCATATTTGCCCTTGAATCGTGTTTTTGGGTTGCCTTTCAAAATAACACAAGATAAATACAGGCAGGAGAGAAAAGACTGGAAGGTGCTTGTTTGGTAAATAACTGGCTGTGAAGATCCTTGAAGATACAAAAAGAAAGAAACAAATGAAATTCTTTCCTGTCACCTTCGCTTATTGGACGTGGAGTGCAGTGAACATGGCAGATAAGACTCACCAAGGAGGTGAGGGGCCTTATTAAAAATCTCAAGCAGGAACACCGTCAAGGTGACTGCAGCGCAGCACCTGTTCTGCGCTTGCACCATCGATCACGGCACCACCACCTCTGCTGGAGAGCTCCCATGTGAAGACCATCCCTCTGGGAGGTCAGAGAGCGTCTGGCAGCTATCACGGCACAATCTAGCCACCGGTTGTGTTGCCCATGTATCACTGCAGAAGGTTCATGCTGACAGGCACCTGCTATTGTGTGTACTGAGGGATGGGCTGATGTGGCTGGGAAGGGTGGAGGTGGAGCAGGGTGGTGGACTGGAGTAATACAGCATCTGCCTCATTCATGTAGAAACAAAGAAGAGCTTCATTTTCTTAATCTACCACACAGGAGGTTGACCAGCTGGCCCAGGACTCTCCAGATGCTGACCTGACAGGCAGGTGCATCTCCCCATCCAGCACCTGGAGAAACGGAGTGACTAAAAGCCTAAGATCTGCCTGCAAATGCCAGATGACGTTCTCCCTCCTTTATCTGCTGGGAACCTGTGCTCGTCCTTTCCCGCGAGACAGAGATGGAGGGAGGCCCCGTAGACATCCTGCTGACTGGTGAGGCTATGTTATCATTTTGGAGACAGGCCATGTCAGCGTGGAACAATGAGAACATTCATCCCGTCACCTGAAACACAGGCAAAACTTGTTTGTAGGTTCATTCATTTTCATTCTGCTTTTAATTGGAAATCACCTGTACAGCATCTTTGTAATCAAGCTGAATTTCTTCCTAATATTCAAACAGAGTGCTTTTACAATATATTTAACAATGGGGACATTAGACTTTGCAAAAATGCCCACTGGCAACATTGTAACTTTTGGCCCTGATCATCTTAGCCTCACCATGCCTGCATTAGCTTTTATTTTGTATGTTTTGCGTTTCTTCTCACTAGTCTCCATGCAAACCACGCAGGTGAATTTTTCACAGGAAATTCAGTGTTCATTCCAACAACTATTCTGGAAAGTTCTAATCCTTTTTATTGCCAAAACGTAAAGGTAAATTCCCTGCTGCGATTCTTCTGCTAAAACGTTGTAAACGATAATAGGCCATCATAATCTACCCAGTGTTATTGTGGCACGATGTGTTTTGTGTGACTAACATATTTGGTGATGACCTCATGGTGTATATGATATGATGTATGACAGGATGTTTCAGATTTAAAGAGGCAACTTCACCTTTCTTTTATTTTTAGATGATCATTCATTGTCACCGTCTGGCAGCAATTCTATCCCTTAACTCTTTTATGAGATGACACTGAAACCCTATTGCACTGGAAAGGGAGCCTGTTGCATTATAATGTGGTTCTTCTTGTCGGTAGTGGGGCTCATTTAGCCAATGTGGGTAATCTGCAGCGCAGATATCACTCCCCTGAAGCCGATGCAGGAGAGCTGGGAGATCTGTGAATTTTTACACCTGCTAGGTTGGGCCAGCTGTGCCCGTGTCAGCAAGATCCTGAGTCTGTGCCACACCTGTCACGTTGGGGACGCATTTAATTAATCGCAAAGATGGTGTTTTTTTTTTCGGCTGGATGCGCTGGGAGGTTCGCAGCCGTCTTCTTCTCCTGCGCTGTTTAGTGGCAGACCGTCTGCGAGTGACTGCAGGGCTGCCCTTTTCATCTCACATTACTAGACCGTTAAGCCCCTCTCCCTCTCATCATTTGAGAGCTTTCATATGCAGCCAATCGATTTCTTATGGAAATACCGAAACGACTCACACAGGCCGGGAAATTAATTGTCATGGGATAGACCTGTTGATGCACTTCCATATCCACTCATTTCCACACACGGTAAGACCAATTTGAGTCCCCAAGGCTTGCCTTATGATCCCAAGAAATAACTGGCCTGTCAAAGTTTATAATTTAGCTGGTCTTTAAAGTATCCACTTAAGACAATGGACTCGACGGCACATTCAGTCATATTGGTTCTTAGCACCTTTCGAATCTACCAGAAGTTACGAAGGAGAGTGAAACGGGAACAGAGATTAAAGGTTATCTTTCTGTTTTCACTGGGGAGTCCAGGCAGAATTAATGTAACGTTGGGGTTCATTTCGGGGGGTGAAAACAATTGTTCAAAACTGAATGTTTGTTTTGACACCTGAGTAAGGCCAGTGCTATTTCTATGGCTATCGTTTGTCCTTGTTGTCCTTCTGTGCCATATGGTAATATTACTTTACATTCTGGAAAGGACAGTCAGATAAAACACCCATAAATAGGTAAAATGCACATTTATTTGATGTACTGAGTATGAAATGTTCGCATCAATTACATTTTTGTTTTGCCAAATTGGAAGCATTTCAATAACAACAAACCTACAAAGGAAGGTCACAAGCTTGCAAGAAACAAATCACCGAATCCTAAATTTGAATATATGCCTGGATCATAATGCAACGAGTGCAAACTAATTTTGGAGGCTCCACCTAAGCATATTCTTTGAGTTTCCCAGCCAAATATCTCGAATCCATTAGCAGTACGGCTGCATGCAGCTGTGCTCTTAGCCAAGAGACTGAATTCATTTACCTGTGACGATCTGGCTGGATCCCTCATGTCCTTTCACCTCTTCAGCCAAACCCCACAGATTCTTTGAGCTTCTGCTGGCTTTAATGCTTGATTTGAGAGGCACTGCTTAAAGATCTAAATTATCCATCCACTTACCTGGGTCAGGGCACCCTGAGTTAATGGCAGGCAGCATGGAGCACAAAGCTTAAACACCTGTGGGGGGGGAACTGTGGCAAGAGCCACACCGAAAGACAGCATGCTAAGGACTTGAACCCCCACCCATGGAGGTGTGAGGCATCAGTGCTACCTTCTGAATCACCCATGGGGAAAAGAGTGCCGTTATTTCGGGTGCGTTTCTGGCCGTCATTATGGTAAAGCAGTGCTGCATATTTAGGGTGTTTATGCTGGTCGGCGTGGTGAAGCATAGTGATGCATATTTAGGGGTGTATATGCTGGTCAGTGTGATGAAGCAGTGCTTAATATTCAGGTGTGTTTATGCCGGTCAGTTTGGTGAAGCAGAGCTCTGCACGATGCAATTCAGGCTAAAGAAAAGTAATATCTGTTCCTCTCCTGTCTCTTTGATCAAAAAGGGTTTTATTAACGAGGAAAGAAATGCATAATCCCTCAGATATTCCCTCACCAGCCAAGTTAAACAGCATATATCTGCCTTTTGTGGTGCCTTCATCAAATGGGCTGTGCTATTCTGAACCTTCCCTGTATTGCTGTTTGCTAAAGGATATTGAGATATCAGAGCTGTCAGACTTTTACCTCGACCAATAGCACTGTTAGTGAAGCTGCAGTTTTAATAGGAAATGAGTGTGATTGCTATTATTGTTGTTGCTGTTATTTGTGGGTGTGCTGTGATTGGTTGGCACCCTGTCCTGGGTTGTTCCCTGCCTTGCATCTGCAGGTTCCAGTAGAGGATTTGGGACCCCGTGACCCTGCATGCATCGAGTGGGTACAGAAAATGGGTGGATAATTATGTTTTGCTCATTTGAGAGTTGGTTGCAAACATTTGTCACCTAAACCCGGTGCTGGATAAGCAGTAATAGGAGATGGATGGATGGATGAGTGGATCGATGGATGGATGAATGACAAATGGATGGACGAAGGATGGATGGATGACAGATGGATGGACGAAGGATGGATGGATGACAGATGGATGGATGAAGGATGGATGGGTGGATGATGACAGATGGATGGATGGGTATGCTTTTATAGAAACAAGTAATGGCTGAGATATGAATGTCTTGTTTCCATTAGCATCTGCAAACTAAGGAAATACACTGATAATAACAGAATCAAATGAATATGTTCATATTCTTCCACTATATAGAAGTAGAAATGAACAATGGCATTACATTTATCTATATAAATAATGCATTAGAGTTAACATGGTCCACTACCATAGCAACGTCTCTGCCTGAAGTGATTGTTGTTATCTCTAGTTTATCAGCCTCAGGCACTTACTTGGTAAACACCATGTGGAGCCTAGTATGTTACAAACATGGTGCTGTACAAAATTGTATAGAGACTTCAAAATTTTAAACATTAACTTTAGACATTTTACACTACATGAATGCTTTAACGGGAGCAGCTTGCACATGTAGAGAGTAGCATCAGGACGCGAGATGCAATTATTTACTCGTTAATGAAATATATGCAAATAGCACGATTAATACAACACACAGCATCGGTGTAGTCGTATAGACGAAGGTCGGCGTTTATCACTGTTTAAAATGTTTCAGTCGTGTCGCTCTCTCCTTCACAGCCTCCGGTAATTGCGAGCGCTTGCACGGAAGAGCTGGGCTCGTCTGCGCAGCCTGTGTCCATTCATTTCCATAACGTTTTATTTCCATCCCGTTCCACTTGGCGGGTCAGTCATATGTTACTAGGCTTATGAAGCTTATAGGATGGGGCTGTCGTCCCATCTGCGGTTCTGCGGCTTTCTGTGTGAAGGTGACGCACGGAGCTGCATTTGTCCCGCTGCAGCTGGCAGTCGATCATGACGAGAAACCACGTGATTTCTGCGGGGAAGCGCGTGTTTTAAGCCGGCGATGTGCAGTTTCACATGGGTATGAAACCCAGAGCTAAGCAGCGCATAATATAGTATAACATACATTTTAATGTATTTTATAATACTCTAAAGAACTCCTGTCTGCTAGTTAAAGTGGCATAAGAAGTTGCGCCTCAGTTAATTAAATTCACCTTTTTAATGTAACACTTGTATCTACTAATTCTACACATTATCGAAAAATATAATGTAATCTTTCTGCTGCCCGTTAAAACGGCAAAATCGTTTCCTGTTTCATAATTATAGATAGGTATAATTTAGTGGGATTTCATTTCCATATTACAGGAGAAATGGTCTGGTTGTAGAAATCAAAATATGTGATTATGAAGAGATTCAATGATCATTTTGTCTATTTCGTCTATTTTCAATATTTGTACCTAATGAATTACAAAATACAGTAGCAACTAGGCCTTCCGTTTCATTGTCCAGAACAACTGAGAGGCAAAGCAATTACTAGTTTATTCATTTTCATGATGCCATAAATGAACAAAAACGATTTCGACTTTTTAAATCTGAACAAATACATTTTAAACTGAATAACAATAGTCTGATTGGCCAATAGCTTGTAGTCAATAACATGTAGTGTATCTGTGGAAGGATTCTGAATCAGGTAACCAATCCTGCATGAACACTGGTGCCCAGCACCGTGCTTCAGGAAAGTGTATTAGATGCCTATTTGTGAGAAGTGGAGGTGAGCCACCTTGCATCTGTCCCAGTTTAATGGGGTGCCTTGGCATGAAGCATAATCAATACCATGTAATTTAAGGACACATTTTGGTCATTGATACAGGAATGACTGGATAATACAAGTGGATAATACAAAATTGGTTTTATTATATGCTGTATTACCTGAGCACCTGTGGAGCAGACTTGTTGCTGACGAAACACATATAACTGGTAAGTTACCTCTGACTGACTGCATGCTCAAGTATAACATGCTACCCAAGCAAACATGCATACCAGCTGAAATAAGAGACTTGACTGTTTTGACTCAGGACTTGACTTGGAGCTTGAGTGGTAAGACATGGGACTTAATGTCCCCACAATGTGATAAAAACCTGCTATTTTGATGTTGACCGTTGTTTTGGGAAACACAATTTTATAAAAATCTGTGACTGCAATCAACTAAACTAACAATGCCAAAAATACTGTGTTTTGTTTGGTTACTTATGGATAAGGTTAGGGCTGGGTACAAGTTAAGGTTGTCATAGTTTTTCCCATGGAAATGAATGGATGGTACAGGTCTGTGTGTGTGTGTGTGTGTGTGTACCATTTGCATGTTCTCTCAGTAATGGGCTCTATACAGTACCAGACCTCAGTTTGGGCACACCTACCCACAGACAGTGTAGTACCAGTAATGGGCTCTATACAGTACCAGTCCTCAGTTTGGGCACACCTACCCACAGAAAGTGTAGTACCAGTAATGGGCTCTATACAGTACCAGTCCTCAGTTTAGGCACACCTACCCACAGAAAGTGTAGTACCAGTAATGGGCTCTATACAGTACCAGTCCTCAGTTTGGGCACACTTACCCATACAAAGGTTTATCTGTACTATTCTCTACATTGTAGAATTATTATAAAGACATCAAAACTATAAAACTAAAAAGGTCTGTCCAAAATTTTGACTAGGGCTGTATATGTCACGAGTCTGTGTAAACAGTTCATCACTAGACATTTGCCAAAACATTTTTGAATCCAGGTGTGACATCCAGACCAGTATTTACACTACATCTAGCCCAGTTTCCTCGCACCGTCGCCCCTGAATATTGAGATCACCTGTCCCTAATTAGTCAGCTCATACAGCCCCTCCCTCTCATTGAAATGCTGTGTGCTGTTTTGTGTCGCTGTCAGTGGAGAGAGCATGACAGCCAGCTGCCCAGTGGGCCCCAACTTAGCAAACATGAGCAGCTAAACCCTAGTCAACAGTTTTTAATGTTGCCAACCCCCCCTTGTACTTCTGTAGCTGGCCTAGGTCACCACATGGCTGCCGTTACACACTACTGGTACCGTGACTGACTCTTCTGTCTTCTTCCGCTTCTCTTCTTTGCATTTGGACCCTAACCTCTGCTCTGTTTGCTTGGCTTTGATGCTTCTCCAAGGATTTTCACTCTGATGTGCATATCATTAATGAACCAGGCCTTCCCATGATGACAGCCATATGTGGAGCACGATGCATGGCACTGTTATGTTAAAAATGCTTCACATGCATCTGTAGCACACACGCCACTGCAGAGATTATAAAAGGCACCAAAGCAGCTTCCTCAGCCTTGGTCAGGACCAGGAAAACTACCTGTTTCATTTCACGTAGCAAGACAGAGAGCGTGTTAGATCACTGACTCTGCTTTAAAACAACGATCTACTGAGATGCGTCAAATGTTTAACTTCTAGTTTTATGCAAGGGATCACAGTGCATGATGTTTCCACACCATATGCAAGTGGCCCTAAACCTCTAAAACTGGATATATCATCTGTAGACCTTATGACATAATTGCTGAACATTGTATGCATCAGCTAACTTCTTATACCCTTGTGTTTACATGAATGTAATATAAAAGCAGCACATACATCTGCTGAAAGTTTTAAATTAGTACATCTCTGTCAAATTCAATGTTGGCTGGGATGCAGGGCCGGCTTTCTGAGGAGCGGAAGAGTGCCCTGTGTCTGCCATCAGTCTGCCGAACGCCAACAGACGTTTGAGCTTAACGTCACCTTCAGTGCCCTGCATGAAACCTCTCACTGCGACACAGCCTTTATGTGGTAGAGAGACAAAGCTTGTGAACCCTAAGGAAAATCAGATTAATCTATGGTTATTACCTAAATGAAGGCCAGATCTCATTCTAGGCCAAAATAAATAAAATAATCAGTTCACATACTCTTATTGTTGTATGACTGAAGCTGTTGTTGCCTTCGTTTGAAACAGAGAAATTTCTGGTGGAGTTGGAGTGCAGGCATTTGGTTGGTGACCTGCTTTATGAGGTAGTTCTCAAAGCTGATCTTCCCAGAGAGCAAGGCCCTTAACCACACCAGTTCACTATGTGAGCTCTACCAAACTGACATTACTTCCATAAAAGTTATAGCAAATCCAAAATAGGTGATATTGCACGACCAAATATAAAATCCTTGGAAGTTTTAGAGAACTCAGCAATGTCAAAAGGACTATGGTCAGAGGAAGAAGTAACGTAGAGCAGTTTCTGTGGAAAGACTCACCTTAAGGTCTCCATGCGACTGGAATAAAACATAAGGCACTGTGAGTTTCTGTTTTTTCCTTTCAACAAAGAAAAGCACAAGACATAAAATAAAAGACGCCTTGCACAGTTGCATCCTGTTTTTTTTGTAACAGCCAGTACAGATGGCTGACTTCCGTGTTATTTTTTCTTAACTCTAATTCACTGTTTTTATATACCAGGCCTTGACATATATTTTACAAGGCTTTTTCTGTGTGTCTGGTAATTACATTCACAAATTGAGCCTTTCTTTTTTATTGCGGCAAAAAAAAAATCAGGGTCAATCAAACACTGAGAGTTTGCCACTATTTTCAACTGGCTACTTTAAAACTTGAATTATGAGCATGCATTATGCACTTAGCATAATGCATTAGCATTGTCCTTTCTCTTAAATGCTATAATTAAACGTGCTTTGTAAAGCCGTTAATTGATAAGTGTAACAGGGTTATTGGACTGTAACCGCTTAGCTAATAAAGAGACCATGGAAAGTGGTTTTAATTGTTATAGAACTGGTAAGTTGGGGTTATTTTCCTGATTTATGGTGAGGGATTTTAATTTGCTTAGTAATTTTCCTCCCTGCTTATGTCTTAAAGTAGCTTCACTTAAATGAGTTGTGGGCACACTTACCAAACCGCCACCAGCGGTAATTTGCTGTGTTCATAATTTCACACAGGCTCCCTTTTGAGCCACGCCACACGCTGGGAACTTTCCGGGCAGAAGCGTCTGAGGTCAGAGGCCCAGGCGGCCTGGATCACACCTCCAACACCAAGCTGTGCCTTTGAACCCGAGAGTGAAGATCTGCTCTGCTGGATCAGCACTCGGAAAGAGCGCAGGAATTCTAGATGTGTTCCGGTGCATTTCAGTCACACCTCACTGCATGTAGGATATGGGATATAATATAAGTCTATTGGAAGTTTTATTGTG
Organism: Cryptomyrus ogoouensis; assembly: GCA_025773925.1. Classification (NCBI taxonomy): domain Eukaryota; kingdom Metazoa; phylum Chordata; class Actinopteri; order Osteoglossiformes; family Mormyridae; genus Cryptomyrus; species Cryptomyrus ogoouensis. Next base: position 25,135,744 of record JAOYFF010000036.1, on the reverse strand, counting down.
TTACTCAAGAGTAATAGATGCAGGATTAATGCTTCAGTATCCAATTTTTCCCCAATGACAAGGATTTTGGTGATTTGGTGTCTTTAAATTGCCTGCACTGCGTGGCTGTGTGTCTACACTGGCATGGCTGGGCATCCCATCCTGAGTATGCACAGCCCGGCCCGGCGCCCCCTGCTGCCTGTGCTGGGTGCCAGCCCTCCATGCCCTGAAGATGGATGGATGTCCAGTTTCTCAAGGGGGAAGCTACTGAATGATTTTCAGATGGTGAGAACAGAACGTACAGTACGCCTGTGTTGAATTTAAAGAGAAACTGCAGGTCCTTCGCCGGGTCCTCCAGCGCCTGTTCTGTTGCAGATGTCTTCAGGATAAGGGCAGTGCACCCGAGAGCAGTAATACTAACAGCTGTTTTTTTTGGATATTGTTATTCAAAGCCATGTCTGGTAGAGCGTATCAGATATGGGCAATAGGCAGGTGGTTTTCTCACTGTTCAGTGAAACTACAAACAATGCTTATTAATCTTTCTTATTAAGAGACATTTTCAGTCGCCTCAACAGGCAGCCCAAAAGTACCTTCTTTAGCTGATTATTTATGTCTGCTGAATTGATTACCTTGACCTTGCTTTGTTTGTGCATAATTAATTTATTGATGAAGAAGTTTTATAGTGTACACAATTTACCATTGGTTTTATTTGGTTAGATATTTAGTAGCATTTTCAGGTCGAGACCTGGCTGATGTCATATGGCTTATATAGGTGGAAAATGAAACATGTTTAGATTTGATTAGTTAACTTTTCCAGAGATAATTTTAGTCTGTCCCGTGGTGTTTAAATTGTACTGTTATGTGATTATTTTTCAGTCAACAATGACGATATTTGCATATAGATTTTTTTGTATGTATATAAAATATATCTATCCATCCATTCTGCTTGTCCTGAGCAAGGTCCTGGTATGGCATGGTATGGAATAGAATAGAATAGAATAGAATAGAATAATGTCTAGCATGGTTGGTCAGTGCTTAGCACTGTTGTCTCAGACCTCCAGGCTTTTGGGTTTGCGTTCAGCCTTTGGCTCTGTTCCTTCAGTTTGAGGTTCTGTGTTTGCATAGGTTTCCTCTGGATATTTTGTATTCCTCCTGCGCTCCATAAACATTTGCTTAGGTAAACTAGTGTCTGTGAACTGCTACCATGAGTGACTGTGCATTTATATGTGTGTGTCCTGTGATGGACTGGCATCCTGTCCAAGGTGTCCCCTGCCCTGTGCCCTGAGATGGACTGGCATCCTGTCCAAGGTGTCCTCTGCCCTGTGATGGACTGGCATCCTGTCCAGGGTGTCCCCTGCCCTGTGCCCTGAGATGGACTGGCATCCTGTCCAGGGTGTCCTCTGCCCTGTGATAAAGTGGCATTTCATCCAGGTTGTTCCCTGCCCCGTGCCCTGTGATGGACTGGCATCCCGTCCAGGGTATCCCTTGACCTGTGATGTACTGGCATCCCGCCCAAGGCGTCCCCTACCCTGTGCCCTGTGATGGACAGGCATCCTATCCAGGGTGTCCCCTGCCCTGTGCCCTGTGATGGACTGGCATCCTATCCAGGGTGTCCCCTGCCCTGTGCCCTGTGATGGATTGGCATCCTATCCAGGGTGTCCCCTGCCCTATGCCCTGAGATGGACTGGCATCCCGTCCAGGGTGTCCCCTGCCCTGTGCCCTGTGATGGATTGGCATCCCATTCAGGGTGTTCCCTGCCCTGTGCCCCGCGATGGGTTGGCATCCTTGTGTTGTCAGCCTTATGTCCTGTGTCCTGCAAATTACAAACATAAGTTTGACCTTCATCTTCTGCTTTAAGTACCTTACCTCAAACTTCACTCTCCTTCAGCAAAACGACTCCTCTCCCATAGTGACTGGAAGCTACAGCTCAAATAGCCTCGGGTAACATTTTAGCACTATCCAGACAGAAATTCCTGTAAGACGTCACTGTGTTTGCACTTCCTGCGCCGAGTGCGCTGTGGGCCATCGCTTCAGATGTGTCTTTGCAGGAATATCACACAAGAGCCCAGACAGTTTATGAGGATCTATGACTATCACTGAATTCCAGTATGTGACACTAAGCCATCACATTTCAAAAGATAATAGAAACAGAAATGCTGCCTACACAGCTGGCTTGTTTTGTCATATTGTGTTACTACTGCACGCCTATCCGGCCAAATTCAGAAGCGACCGCATCATTGAGTCTGCTGATTGTACCACAGTAACTGGACTCGTCACCAGCGATGATGAATCTGCATGGAGCTGCCGAAATGGTGAAACAACAATAACCTCAAACTGAACATCAGTAACACGGAGGAGATTAGTGGCCTTGCTCATCCCACTCATTTCCTGAGCTGTCACAGGAAGTGAAGCACTTGACCAGCTTCCATGAGGACTGACCCAGTGTTCACTGTCCACCTCGGCCTCTCGATGACATGCAGGCTGAGAAAGCTGCTGACTGGAGATCCATCACTGGTGAGTGTTGTGACTTCTGCTGTGTCTCCATAGCTGCCAGGACATGATGGTCATGAAAAGACTTATGAGGTTGGCCAGGTCGCATCTATCGCAGGAGATACAAAATCATATACGCCACAACAAAAACAAAGCGTGTTTCTGAACCCAAATTACAAGCTGTTCTCACCCCTGGAGTCTGCTGGGAGGTTTTGTAGTTCCAGAGCCCTGAGTACCATGTTCAAGAGCAGCTTCTGCCCCAAAGCCATCCACATTGCCAACAGTGCAACTTAGGCTGAAGGATCTAGGTTCGTGTTTAAAGGAATAAAGCCTTTTTTGCATGTGCTTCTCAGGGTTGCCACTAGGTGTCAGAGCATCTCCAAATATTTGCATTATTGACCTTTGCCAGTGTGAACATTTGATTAAATACACAGTTTTACTGGTTCTTTTTGTATTTCTTTTTCATGTCGATAACATTTTCCAAAAAGCCACGATGGCTGACTAATTAGTCTTCTTATTAGAACTACGTCGCAAATACAAACATACTGGAAATGACAAACATATTTTAATTGCTGTTACAGTGGTGGATTAAAATTAGATTTCTTGCAGACGCTCAAAGGAATGTAAATGAACCTTTGGGGCCTGTGACTGCCTTTCAGCTCATTTGAGCTGACTGCCATTAATCTTCATAATGATGTCAGCTCTGTATCTCAAGGCATCAGCACTTTCCTTCAAGTTATCATTTATATGCTCCTTACATGGCCGCTCAACTGTTTTCCAGTTATTTACAGGTTTACTTCACATGTTGATGATGTCTGGCTGCAGACAGTCCTTCCTAAATGTGCACTGCAGATTGTGGTGGGCTTTTCTAGAAAAGCAAAATGGAAGCAGCTAATACTTTGCTTAGCACAAATTTAGTACCACCAATGTTAAAAATATTTTACGGCTAATTCATGATTCCTACAGTCAAAATACATGTGGCTGATGTGTTGTTCAGACATATTGCCTCTGTGTTCTGGAAAAATTCCGTTACCCGATTTCTTAAATGCATTTTTTGGTAACCAATTATACTTTGATTGTGGACAAAAGGTGAATGCTGTCTTGATTATTTTTCATCACTCCACTGAAAACCTTTGGCTTTGAAGAAACTTTGGAATTAATTTCAGAGTCTGATAACCCATAATCCCTTGTAACCTTGGTCAGCATCTGCTCATGGACTCCACTGCATGGAGCTTTAAGCTGAGGTGAAAAGGAGGTAAAATCCTCGCTTGTGTCGGTCTGATTATGTGCTCTATATCGCAAATTAACTTTGAAAAGGAAAGAGATACTCTGAGGGATATTTAAAACCTGGTAGTCTGGATGACACCGATAATCAAAGGATACTTTAAAACCAGCTTTTATTGGGAGTCACACGATATACCCAGCTCATGCACTTAATATTATGTCTGCAAAATTTGCTCATTTTTAATAGTTAAACTAGAAAAATTCTGTAGACCCAGACTTCTCTGATCAAAGAAAAGTTTCTTAGCTGATCAGATATTGTTAGATATGAAGGATTAGCAAAGTGTGTCTTTATAAAGTTATACTGAACCTGCTTATAATACAATGAAATGAATGGAAGCTTGGTTTGCCATTTCTACGGGTATTACAAAAGGTACACTGGAGTGCGTTCGTTGCATGTCCCATCTAACCCAGGCCTAACCCAGTGAGCTGCACTCCACCCTCCATCACCATGATACTAAAGGAGTATGTCTCACTATATCAGACTAAAGGAGTATCCTTCATTATAAGATAATAAGGAGTATGCCTCAGTATATGACACTAAAGGAGTATGCCTCACTATATGACGCTAAAGGAGTATGCCTCACTATATCATACTAAAGGAGTATCCTTCATTATAAGATAATAAGGAGTATGCCTCAGTATATGACACTGAAGGAGTATGCCTCACTATATGACGCTAAAGGAGTATGTCTCACTCTATCATACTAAAGAAGCATGCCTCATTATAT
>JAOYFF010000036.1:25120360-25131163 GCA_025773925.1 Cryptomyrus ogoouensis | reverse complement strand
ACGCTAAAGGAGTATGTCTCACTCTATCATACTAAAGAAGCATGCCTCATTATATTATGCTAAAGGAGTATGCCTCAGTATATGATGCTAAAGGAGCATGCTTCACTATATGATGCTAAAAGTATGTCTCTTTATATAAGCAAACTATAAGTAACCAGTAAGAATCAACCATATCACTAAGAACCAACCGTATCAGAGAGGAGAAACAACAATCTGGGTGGTGTGTGGTTCTGGAGGTTAGTCACTGGTTTAAGCCCTATGGCCGGCAGGGTGATGTCACCACTGGGCCCTTGAGGAAAGCCCTTAACCCAAGCTACTCCAGGGACTATCTGATCATGCTTCTCAGGTGTATGTCACTCTGGATAAAGGATCTGCTAAATAATTGTACTTATGTTTTCATTTAGGTTCCATTAACAGTGTTTCATTAACAAGTACTTGCTCATATTTTCCTGTCAAGGATCTAAAATGTTAAAGGCATTAAATTATAAACAGTAAGTATTCAGAGTACTGGTCTTATGTGAATATGTTTCATTCCTTAACAAATGTTGTGCATCCAGAATAAAAATAGTCATTCTCGGTTTCCTCTTATTTGAACATTTACAAAACTGTCAAGAAACGCAAACGGGTCCCCCAAGGGAACATTTTATTGTTAAAGTCTGATGAATGGTGAGGACTTTAAGGATCATCTCCATGCAGAATTTTAATGCAGCTCTAAGTTTCTGGGACAAGACCTGAAAATGTGACGTGCATGCTTATTTGAAGCAGAAACGAAGCAGAGAAGTCAGAAAGGAAGAAGATAAAGCTGCGTGCTTGTGAAAAAGAGGCACATTTGCAATCACACACACGCCTACGGTGAGCCGGCGAGTGTGGCAGGAACACAGCAGGTCACAGCACTAAGCGCAACCATGGTGTTGCTCTTCTCATTCCCAAACAAAGATATAAGCAGCAGAAAGGCGGCCATGAACTCCTCAGGAAAGTCTAATCAAGTTAATACAGACCGCCAGCCGAGGCCAGACTTGTCAGAGCTGCAGCCCAATGCCATCACCCAGCCCCACCCACCCATGCTGATTTGTTACCTTGGTCACGATTAGGAATTTACAGAATTGGCAGCTTGACTTACACTCATTTAGTGGGGCTGCCTTCTTTATTGTCTCCTTGAGACACCTGGGACTTGTCTGGAAGAGACCGTCGGTGCCAGAGCATGTAAAAGATGAGTGGAGGTAAGGGATTCGGCCACTGGTTTAAAGAGTAATCATCAATATTCCACATAATTGCCTGTCCTCTCGCTATGGAGTGCAAGTTCTCAGATTTGTTTGAAAGGTGCTGCTGAAAGTCATACTAACATAGTTGAAGTTTTAGTGGGTTATCAAAAATCAATGTAGCGGGTTAATGTTTTCAATGTGGAGCACTATATTTTTGTGCTGCAGTATTTCCCCATCAGTATTTTTCATACTTTTCTGGTTCCTTAGTGGTTTTGTTTAGGCTCTCGAGTTGGGTATATGCTTGTCAGTTAGGTGTATGTTCATTCAGTAGCGTGCTCATCATATGTTGATTATCTAATGCAAGTTGTCCAGTTGTCCATTATGACTAAAATGACACTCCATTCATTTTATAGAAGATTTGTACATAAGTGTGCATGTGAAATTAATATGTAATGAACAAAAAACATCTATCCATAATATGTAGCTACTTACTATGTGGTGAACCTGAAGCACAATACTCACACAGGCACACATCACAGGAAATTTAGAGACTTCAAACAGGAAACCCAAACAAGCATAGGCAGAACATTCAGAGACACATCTCAAAGGCTGGTCTCAAACCCACAACATGCAGGTGTGGGACTATAGTGCTGCTCACTGAGCTACCTGTGCCTGTAGCTGAATGTATATTAGATACAGCAGTAAATTATGTATGTAAATCATGAAAATATTTGATGCATGTCTACGAGTACTAATCTCATTGCACAAAATTTTGTACATGACAAAGTATTAATGTGATTTTGCAATTTTCTCAAAATGTTCAGGTCAGGGTTGAGTTTGACTGCTCTACCTTAGGGTGCATGCAGAATTCAACACAAAAATCATTGACTGTGACTTACTGTTAATCTTGGCTGTACTAATTTGACTTTGTCACTAGAGGATTTTGCTTACTACTCCATGTGCACTGAAAAGCTTTAGAGGATCTGCTGCAAGGGCCACATTCTGCCCTGAGACAGAACTTACTATCAAGGGGTGAAGGGGTGTCACCTTGGATCCAGCACCGTATTTCTCGACATGATTATTTGCTCAAAAGATGCCCTCATCAAGAGTGACTTACAGAGCATTAGGCTAGATTACGAAACAAATGCTTGTCGGAAGAGCATGTCTCTGCCAACCTCAAAGCGCACAAAAATATTCAGTATCAGTTTCTGGCTATGTAAAAATGTATAATCCGTATGTATGAGTGTGACTATTGGTCATAAATCCATACTGATTCGCGTTATATGTAATTCGCCATGTTTATTCTCTGTGACCTTGGAAGCATGTTTAATGTCCCTTGGGTTTTGCTCCTTTATCCAGAGCTGAATGTTAAGGTGAGCTCCTCATTATCATTTTAATAGTTTGGCTCTTTTATTTTGCTCTTTCTATGTCACCAATGGAGAGCATGCGGTAATGATAAGAATCATTTCCATGGCACCAACAATGAAGTACCCAGTGCCAAGGCTGCGACGGCTACCACTTACAGCAACGCAAGAGGCCGCACAGTGTGGGAAAATCGTTAAGTCCTCTGCGGATCCCCTGGTGATCCCCTCACTGGATAATCCCAGGTCTCAGTCCTGGTCACGTGAGTAAAATCACATAGAAAATCACATCATGTCATGTTTTTACTGCCCCGTGCACTCTGGGAACGCAGTGAAAATATGGCACTGGGGGCTGCGGGCAGGGGGAGCAGAGCCATGCAATACTAGACAAGACAAGACTGTGCAATATAAGAATAAAAATGTGTGATCATAAATACATTTCCCCAGTTATGTCAGGAATAACTGAAATGATAAAAAGATGAGTATGCTTAGATATGGTAGATATTTATCCAAGCATATCCTATACAAGGGCACAGAGAGCCTATTCCAGGAAGCTGAGATGCAGGGCATGGGCCACCTTGGATGGCGTGCTGGTACATCGGAGGGCTCACATAGCACAGAGTGCCAGTGCGCCTGGCCATATGTTTGTGGATGGCATGCAGTCTAAACAGACAAAAATCCAGGAGTGGAAATCTGACCTACAGCCTGGGAGGTGAGAGGTCAGAGGGCTTCCCACCGAGCCACTGTAGTGCCTATCGCTGGGTTTGCCCTTTAAAATGATAAAAAAAGATAATTAAATCAACCACAGTAAATCATGATATTTCAACGATCATCTAAATGCCCTGTTAATCAAAATACTTTTCATTGCAATGTACACTTCACAAACACTCAGTTGATTTGTATATTCTTTTTTTTTTTGATCTGCTTGGTTTTCTGTATTTGAACAACTGTTGCAATTCTTCAGCTAAGATATTTTGTACCATTATTTAAATTGCATGATGCATTAATATCTGAATAAAGCATAAATATTAAGCTCCAGCAAATGACAAAGACAATGACTAACCTGGATCAACTGAAGTTAAAAAAACATTCAGCGGCATCTTACACAGTGAGAACCGAAGATGAAACATAGTCTAAGTAAACTGTTTAAATAATCCAGGACCAAAATAAAGCACACTTCATACACAGTACTCTGTCATCTTAACCTTAACAAGTTCTCAGGCATAATAGCAGATATTTTTTTTTAAAAGCATACCAAAAAATGCCATAAAATGATTATTTAGATTATTTGGATATACTGATGAAAGATATAAGAAATATATCTGTAAAGGTGAGTTATATAGTTTCCAGTATAGTTATACAGCGTTGGAGAATAAAATATGGATACCCTTCAAGCAGCTTTACCAAACAGGCAAATAGGTAAACCTCATCTAACCAGATAAGCGGCTTCTTCTCAATGCCCTCAATTATGAACAAACACCTTGATGAATGACATAGGCAGGATTAAAGAATAATCAGAGACCTTCTGTCCCGGGTTCGATTACTTTGCCCGTAATCAGTGCATCTCTCCGTAGCCTTCAGGAGATGTGATTTAACCGTCAGAGAAAATAAGTCCACAAGAACACTCCACACAACTGCGCCAGTATATGGAAAACTGACAGACGGTGAAACACCAGCGTATGCCCAGTCTTTAATACCATTTGGAAATGGAAGCAACTACGTTAGTTCATAACTGTGAATGTAATTTCTAAAAGACACCATGCTTAAAAGGAAATGTGATTACAGAAACCTTTGTTATTAATGAGATGACAGTATTTGCATATAGATTAAATGCAATGTACTGTTTACATGGAATGGAGAGTCTGCTTCCATATAGCTCCCAAGCTAAAGTAATACTGCACATAATGTCGCAGGATTGAAGTGGAATAGAGGTGATGGACAGCAAGGAAGCATCACCACACCGGCTCATTAACAATACACTGAGGATGGATGGATGGATGGATGGATGGACAAAAGTAACAGTGAAATAATACCACTGCATTTATAAGCATTTATAATCTTCCAAAACTGCTTATCTAGTACACGGTCCCTGTCAGCCTGGAGCTTATCCCAGATGGCACAGGGCACCAGACAGGGACTATGATGATGATGATGATGATGATGATGATGATGATACCAGGTGACCATACAGCCCAAGAAGTGCAGAAGGGAGTGTTCACATCCACCGCAAAGTACTGGGCTTATTACCTTAGGCCCCTGGTCGGGTCAGGGATGACCCAGTGACTGCCGGCATTAGCCAAGAAAAAGATAGTAGTAGTAATAATAATAATAATAATAATAATAATAATAATAATAATAATAATAATGGACACGACTCCCTGAATTAACACAGCTGGTGACATTAACACTGGTAAAACTTTACATTAACTGTACCTCCATAATGCCTTCATAATATATTCTTAGAACATTCATAAGCAGCATATAAGTATAGCTTAGCATCTTAACATACCTTAACAGCTGTATATACATTAATAGCAAATATAACATTTGTTATTATCATATAATGTTTCTTGTTAATGTATATTAAAGTGTTACGGTATATTAGGATGTTAAAATATACTTACAGGCTGCTTATGAATGTCCTATGAATGCATAATTATGAAGGTGTAGTTAATGTGAAGTGTTACCCATTAATCTAACAAAACATATTGGGGAGATTTGGAGCATTAAATACATTAAACAGCTCCAACACACATCCAGGCATATTCCACCCGCCGATCTTGAGCAGGGTCTTCTGAGGGCTGCTCCCTATTGCAGACGGCACAGGGCATGAGGCAGGGGTGCAGCTGTTATGGAGTTACCATTCACACACACATCCGGTTATTTCAGAGACACCAATTAGCCTAAGTGCCTGTCTTCAGGCTGCAGGAGGAGACCTGCATGAGGCTGGGAGGACATGTAAACTGCTCACACAGAGAGCTAAGACAAGATTCAAGTTCTGGTCCCTGGATGTCTGAGGCAAAAGTGCTGCCCACTGAGGCCGTACACCACTCAGTATAATAATGACAATAATAATAATAATAATAATACACATTATTATTATTATTGTTATAGCAGATTTCTCATACACTTATCACAATATCCTGTCATACAAATTCATTGATGTGTAGCAAGAGATGATCCTACAACAGTGCAACATTAATTTCTAAGTTAGCAAATACGCAATTCTCTTAAAAATTATGCCACTGTCTTTGATAACCAGCTATCTTTGTTAATCTATGTCTTGAACTATAAAAATGAATCCACACGTTCATTAGTTTATTGCAGATAAATCATTGTCACTCCATTCTGGGCAGCCGAAAAGATAGCGCCTTCCCAGGAAGCACATCTAACCGTGGGGCTCATTAGGCTGAAGCTCCGTCAGGTGCGGAGAGTCACCTGCCGATGTCGTGGCCTGGGAGATGGCAGCTGAGTGCATTTACACTCGCTGTGCTGACGCTGCCACATAAGAAGGTGATTTCTTTAGGTTTATTGTTCTGTCAAAAGGACTCACAATTGCCCTCTGAGTTCTCAGTGCTGCCGCTGTATGGGGGGAATATGTAGTCTGTGAAAATGGTGTCAACTGAAAGATTAAAGCAGAATATTGTGACATTTAGAGTACATGATACCACTGGAGCGAAATATATTGATTGTTTCAGTTCTTTAAAATTATTTTTAGCCACCATGCGCTATCCTGATCGTTAATGAAATAGACATAGAATATAATTACAGCTAGCATTTTCCTTTAGCGTGTGTTGCAGCAGCTAGCCCTCCGAGGTCTGCGTGAACAATGATCCTAATTGCATTCGGCATTTATCAGATATCTACATCCCTCAAATCATTTTGTAGATCAGAGTGATTGAATCTTTTTTTGATTAATAAAGTTTATTTGGTTAATTGGCTGTCATTTTTTTCTTCTTCAAAAGTGGCAGTGAATCTTATTTGCATTACTCTGTGGGTCATGGTGATAATTATCTCTAACATTCTGTTATTCTCTCATGTAGGCCTATCCCTCCCTTGCTCAAAAACTCAGATGTGTACATGCTACAACTATGTAGCATAATTACTGCTAATCCTGTTTAACTGATCACAAGGTGATTAAAAACTCACAATTCATGCTGTCTTGCTATTAGACAGAGTTTACGAAATTTTATTTCTGCATGATATAAATGTAGGACTGAGCAATAGAATGTGGAGTACATGATCTGAATTTTAACATAAGGGGTAACACTGAATTCCGAGACGCTTAATCTTCAAAGTCTTATGAGACGTGTTTTTCTCAAGGTAGTATAGTGGTATGAAGTGCTGTTGCCCTTTTGAGCTTTTGTTACCGGTAATTGGGTTTTGTTTTGAAGAAAGACTGTTTTTAATAAAACTGACATTTTCTATAGATTTTAATGGCTCTGTATGATAAAGAAACATCTAATGAATGACACATTATACGTACTGTATATGTAAAATACATGTATTACATATGTTTATTATTCATACCTTTAACACATTATATATGTGTGTGTGTGTGTGTGTATATATATATATATATATATATATATATAGGTTTGTGTGTGTGTGTGAACAGCAAAAAAAAAGCACAAAAATGGCTGTTTCTGACATGCCAGTAACACTTACCACTCACATTGATATTGCTGTACACACGATAATGACACAATACATGATAAATACACACAGCCATTTACACTTCCTACACTGGGCTTCAGGTCAGCATGCCGTCACGCTGTCCGATGGGTACCTGCAGTGCTACTACTTATACAGCAGATAGTGAGAAGTCAATCTTTGTCTATGCTGCTGATCTCTCCTCTGAATAGTGAGCTCAGTGAGCAGTGTTTGTGATTCTTCAGCGCAACACTGATTGAGTAGCAGTAATATCTCTGAATATCTGAAACCTTTGCTCTCGGTTTGCTATCTTTGTGGCTAATATAGCCTGTTTCCCCTCAACCATAGTTTCTGCCTATTTGCCCGATACAGAAATAACAAGGCACATACTTACAGCATATGTAGGAAAACCACAAAAATATAACATGCATTTCCTTTTCCCACTGCCTAGAACTGAGCTCACAGTTCGTCCAGTGATTGCTAAATGTCAGTGATGTTACTTAGGAGGTACTCTGTGTGCTAAAACCCTTCAAAGAAATGCTTGCCATACTCTTTATATACTGTTTTTAATTAGATGAGCAACGGACACAATTTAAGTTTTTAAGTAAAAATGAATAACTGGAAAAAGGAACATTTCTTCTTTACAGAATATGTATATAGTGTCAAACAATGTCTTCATTTAGCCTGGTTTTACTCTCCATTGCAACTGCGAGTCCTAATGGTAAATTTCACAGCTTTCACGTTATATATCAATATATTCAATAGCATGACACTGGTCTTCTGGTGTACAGAGCAAGCAATTTTGCGGGAAGCAATCAAGTTGAATGGTTATGAGGTAAAGCCAGGCTTGGGGCGCCGGGTGCAATCTTGGAGACGTCGGAAGGCGATGTGCTGTATATCTGCCGTATTTCGAGAATAAGCCTGAAGCCTCTCACAGGTCACACGGCTTGTCAGTCCAGCTGCAGAATGTCATGCTGCGATTTATTGAGCTTTCTGTTTTATCTCACGCATGCCTGCTGGAAACAGCCCGAAACTCTTTCTTACAGCTTTGCTGTTTGATTACATGTTAAAATTCGTTGGCTGCTAGATGCCATCTCATTGCTGTTGTACTTTGCTTTTATGTATGTTTTGACAATAACCAGGTAAGGATTAATTACTTTAAAATTCTATGCAACAAAACCTTCACAAATTTGTCTTCTTTTTTTAGATTACTTTTTTGTAATTTTTATTATAAGCTTAACAAAGCTTCAAAAAGATTAATTTGTTTATTTCCATGGCCGATTAATCACTGAAGTAAGAATCTGATAAATGTTATTAGAACATTTGTCTAAATATCTGTATTCAGGTCTTTAAGCACTAGCTTATTGGACAACAAATGACTTTGCGCTTTGCTTGGTACGATGTTTTTCTTCTGTATGGTTCATAATGATGGTTATGCCACGTTCAGGTTCACACAGATTGCTTATGCAATTATTCTTTGCAATTGATCTTTACAATGACAAATACATCAATTAAAAAATACATATCATGAGAGAACATTTTTATATTTACTTTTATGAAAACAAATCAATTTTATTAGTATGGTTTACATTATGGGCATGGCTAATTTTCTTAATTGTTGTGCATTTATTACTATTCAGGTAAATAAATATAATTATATTTTCATCACATAGGCTACTGTTAATGATATATAATGATCAGCACTGATGCCGTTACCCTCAGCGCTCTCCCTGCGGTAGCTATGGCCTTCATCTGGTTCCCGTGGCGACAGCCTAGGGCTGGCATAGGGAAACCTACAGTGGTTAGCAAAGCTTCCCTCTCAGCTCACACAAAGTTGACAAAGGCCCTCGCTTCTTACTCTGGAAGGTATCATTCTGAGCCGGGGGGGGGGCCTCTTCAGAAACATCCCATAGTTTGTTTGTGGAAGCAGTGTCCTGCCACAAAGACGTTGCTTGCCGATTGCAGCAGACTGTTGCTGCCTGCGTGTGACCAGCTGTTAGCCAGAAAGCACAGTAACAGAAAACTGACAGATTCCACCAGTTGCATCTCCCTCTTGTCTTTATTTTTTAATGTTTATTTCGTCCCTCAACCCTGTAAGTATGTTGAAGATGAACTTGCTGGGGCAGTAAGCTCCAGTCAACAGTTATTCAGTCCCCCGGGAGGGCCATCGACGTCGCCGTTACAGAGACGTGCTACTCGCTGTGTTCACTTGGCCATGGCTGATGTAGGTGTGCATCCCTGTGTTTACACCAGAGCTGGCCAGGCCGTCAGTCAAGCTCTCGATTTACTGTGATTATTGGACAAGCAAGTGTTATAACCGACCAAGCAGTCAAGTATAAAACCCCAACATGCCCCCCCTTAAGCTCACTGATATCAGTGTCCATTACAGCTGGTACTTTGTTTAGCTACAGCAGACTGCTGGAGGATAGAGAAGAAAGTCTGTATATTAATCAGTGTAAAGTGGACCTTCTGTAAATTTTGAGTGCACAAACTGCTGATGTCATAATAATGTTCTTTGTAACTATTGAATGAATTTGCAGAATGATGAAGCTCTTTGAATGAAGGACAAAACGAAACCATATGCTATTTGTTAATACAGATACTATTAACTTTTATTCAGCGTTTCTGAGTTTATATTTTCCGATGAAATTCTTATTTGTGTGCTTACTCCAGACCTACTGTATAAATACAAATACAATAGAAGACAACAAAGCACTTATTGAAAAGCAGCAGTTTAGTATTCAGGATCAGTTTCATATCCATGTAAAGATTACATCTTGACAATGAATTGGTCCATAGAATGAAGGTCTGCTCGATTTAACAGCCTTGAAGTCCTATTGAATAATAGCTCGTAATTCTGCTGATTATTCTATTGACAAATAGTTGTGATATTGTTTTTGTGCAAGTACCAGTAAATCTAAAGTATCAATTTCCTCTTAAAAATAGGCAGCAAAACGTAGAGGATGAATAAAGTCAGTGTCAAGTCAGCTTTAGTGTGAGAAATATGTCTTAGAGGAACAGACCGGCAGGACATAGCAAAGTTTGTCGTCTGCTATCCCTACCTTCATGCAATTGACCCTTGTGAAAACACATGGGGTCAAATTGCAAAGTGAATGGAAACTTATAAGGGAAAGCATGTCATCCACAAGGTCTCTAATAAGGCATTTACTGTAACTTTACATGTCAAAAAGAATGAATGTGCTAAAAAAAAATCATTGTCATACTGTAATGTACCATTACACCAGTAATCACTGACAGGATCCTAAGCTTATACTGAGTGGTTACGTAGATCATTAGAAGCAGAAAGAATTGATCATTATTTGGTAGGCTATTTCTGTGTATTGAAGTCCTATAATGAATACCAACCAAACTATCGAATCAACAAATTAAAATCCTATTTTTTAAATTTAACAAGCGTGACTTGCAGAAACACTCTAAAGCATACAGTGGTTTGACCCACATGATCACCTGACATGGGTTGTTTGGCATGGAGGAGGTGCTCACATTGGTCATATACACTCACCTAAAGGATTATTAGGAACACCATACTAATATGGTGTTTGACCCCCTTTCGCCTTCAGAACTGC
>JAOYFF010000036.1:25084992-25120260 GCA_025773925.1 Cryptomyrus ogoouensis | reverse complement strand
GATTGTCTTGACCAGGACCACACCCCTAAATGCATTGAAGCAACTGCCATGTGATTGGTTGATTAGATAATTGCATTCATGAGAAATTTAACAGGTGTTCCTAATAATCCTTTAGGTGAGTGTATGTGGCTCAGAACATACCAGTGGGAAGGTGGGGGGCCTTTATTCATGTGTACCCCAAATTTGAAAATAGCTCAAGCAATCATACCCTCCCGATATAAAATGCTTAAAACACGCAAGCAACTTACACAAACATCCCCAAGCATGGTCTGGTTTTAATCATGACAGTCACAAGATACTAACCAAACACAAACCAATTTCTAGCCTTGGCATTATAAGAATTTTGGAGACTTCTTGTCCAAATTTTGTCTCAGTCGGTTCAGCGACTGCGCTATCTGATCAGCTTTTCCTACGCCACCTGCAGTTTACCCCGTCTTAAAAACAGCAAATAAAAAAGATAAAAGTATAAAAAGTGCCTTATCGACAGAAAACCATTTCCACGACATAAAATAAAAAATAGCTGATAGTCGAAATTATGAGATAGTAACTGATAATTTTTTAACAAAAGCAAGCCAGGCGGTATTTAGTCATACACTTCTGATGTCCAGTACACAGACTACCATGCACACCAATCATTCTTATGGTTCAAGCCCTTTTACTATTTACACTGAATCTTGTTAATCTTGTTAGACTCATATTTTGTTAGATATGAATGCCAAGATCAGTGCACCATGTGCAGTGTTATGTCATTAATGTAGACCAGGGGTGTCAAACTCCAGTCCTGGGGGGCCGGAGCCCTGTGTAGCTTAGTTCTTTCCCTGTTCCACCACAAATGATTCAGCTCAAGAGCTGTGTGGTAATTAGCACAAGGAGATTAATCAGGTGTGTTAAATGAGGGGAAACCAAAAAATGTGCAGGGCCCCGGCCCCCCAGGACTGGAGTTTGACACCCATGATGTAGACAAACAAGAAGTGCACAGTCTGACTAGTGGCCAGATTGAATTGATATCAAAAGTTATTCTTATTTTTATTTAAGTGGCTTTGTGTCTGGTTAATGTTTTTATGGAAAACTTGGAAACACGGAAGTGTATTACTGTTATTAAGCCATTTTTGGCCATATATTTTTTTTACGTTACGATGTTTTATTGACATTTTTGAAGTCTGGAAGCTAGCAACAGGGAAGAGGTCTAAATAACAGGCAGAAACCAGGATCAGCTGGCAGAAAAGCCCATGTGAGTCACCCTTACAAAAAAAGGCCTGAGGTTGATCATTCATTAAGATCAGAAGGAGGAGAAGAAGAAGAAGTGGAAAGTAACAGTTCCATTGTGATACCATGAGGAGTACAGACTTCTCCTGAGGAATCCTATAAACCACATGAAACTGAAACATGTGAAACTCAAGGCCCGCGGGCCACATCCGGCCCGGCGTACCATTATACCCGGCCCGCAAGATCATTTTATATATTTTTTTAAAGGCCCGGCGATATAAAGCGCCGATAAAACACAAACTACAAATCCCATAATGCAGCGCAATAGCTGCCTTAACGAAAGATAGGCTACCTGCGATCATTCCCGCGTCAATTACATCAGATCAATCAAGCGCCTGTTGATGTATACAACACAAATTTCAAGTCAAAGCTAGCCCCTAACAGTGGTCAAGAGAAAAGTTGGTTCTGAAAACAGAGCCTTTCAAAACCGGTGGGAGGCTGAGTATATGTTTACTGACATTGCCGGTAAACCCATGTGTCTTGTTTGTGAAGCTAATGTGACTGAGAGAGAATCTCCACAACACAGAACCTTACCCCAAACATAAACGAACTTGTTGCCAAGAAAAGATGCCAAGCATTCAGCTCTGACAGAATGGCATAAAAGCAAAGAAAATGGAATGTTTTGATTAGTTATTTTTTTAACTTTTCACTTTATATTTTCAGTTTTTTTTTTGCAGCATACAGTCGTCCCTCGCCACTTCGCGCTTCGACTTTCGCGGCTTCACTCTATCGCGGTTTTTTGTATATTTATTAAAAAGTTGATCCAGACAGTGAAAATGATACATCGCTACGCATCGGAAGCATCTTTGCTCTTCGTAATTAAATGTACAATAATAATATGATATTTGTAACGTCTAATACGTCTTATTTTCTCTTATTTTGTCTGACATATTGGGTAATACAAGTGTAATCGTCATGACCTGCCTCTTGTGTGCCACGCCCCCTTATTAACCACTTATTAACCACATGTGCAACCCCGATTGTGACCAGCTGTTTTCTGTCGGTTTGATTCGTCCGGTATATTTAAGTACACGTCAGAGTCTGTAACCCCCGGTCTGTCATTGACGTTTTGATGTTACATGTTCATGTGTCCTGCATTTGCAGTGATTCCAAATAAACCCTTCCATCCTGATTCCTCGTCTCCCTGTTCCTGCTTCCATGTCCAGCAATCATAACAGCAATGGTGACTAAAGGGTGTTATTTCATGTCTAGAGGGCTCTAATAATGTAAAAAAAAAAAAAAAAAAAACATATTTATAAGGTTGTAAACAGGTTTCCTATGCTCTAACTACGAAAAAAATCGATTTATAAATAAAGAATCGTACTTCGCGGAAATTCACTTATCGCGGTAGAGTCTTAACCGCAATAAATGAGGACCGACTGTGTTCATATTTTGAATTTATACAGTTTTGACAGGAGATATTTTTATGGAGAGCAAAATAAGTTATTTTAAGTTTATTTATTTTGGAATAATATTGTATCCTGTCTGTTTCGATTCATATTTATGTTAAAAAAACGTTTAGTTTTAGTCTGTTCAATAAATGTTTATCCTGTTCGGCCCGCGACCTAAAGTGTGCTTTGAGTTTTGGCCCCCTGTGCGATTGAGTTTGACACCCCTGCTCTAAACACGTACTGCTCCCTTTCTGTTCCTGCAGCTTTTCCTTTAAATGCTGCAACCATTACCAGAAGAAACAAGCAGTGATTAGTCTCTGATGTCTTATTCTAGTGTTTCTTTGGTTTTCTGTGTAATGCCTGTATACTGAATTAACACAGAAACTTTCATTTTTCACTGCAGAAATCCACCATCAAAGCCTCTCTACACATCGATCTAAATACATTTTGAAAAGTCAGTAACTTAATATTCTAACTGCTTTTTTCCCCTCATTGATAAAATACAGAAATATCGTTCATCCATCCAGCATCCAACTGCTTATGCTGTTTCGGGTTGGGGGGTGGCAGAACCTGCATCAGACAGCAAGGTACAAGGATGGAATAAACCCTGTGTGTGATGTCAGTCCATTGCAGGGAGCATACATATTTTTTAAAATTACTGAATGGAATGACTGGAAATGTGAAAGCCAATAAATGTGTTTTTACACTACTGCTCTGAGTTCTACTCAAGACATGTGAGTTTAGCTTTACTGGATTATTAATTTGCTGCAGCAGTACTGGGTAAAACATATTGCTATAGAGCTGAATGTACATTAACAATCAAATAAAACGGTTGTCCTATGAAGCTAAATGTAAATGATTTCTTAATGAGAATGTGTAAAAACACAATTAGAAAAGATCTGTGAATGTATTCTGTTGATGAGAACTCTTGCTGTAGGGAAAGGGTTAACTTAAAGCTTAAGGGGTAACTTGAAAAGTTCAGGGTACCTTGAAACTGCAAAATTGGCCAAACAGCTGAGCAATATGTCAAAGGGGGGATGGAATTTGGCTGGTGGAAGAGATTTGGCATGACAGGTGTCACGTGACCATGTAAACAAACATTTATATCTCAGAAATTAAAGCAGCACAAATGACAACTTCAACAGCACAAACCAGCACAAATGATTGCAATCAGTTTGGTGGAAATCGGATGCAAATGGGGGTCCAACTTTATGAGGCTCTCATCTATAATGCACTACAAATACCTTTATATTGCATTTTAATGGTTGATATTAGCATTAAGGATGCTTTGTACTGCACTATAAAGGTAAGAATGTGTTTACAAATTATTAAAAACATGGCCTTAAATAAAGTGTTACCTGAGAAAGTCTAACGCTACCTGTGGTCATGACATTACACAGGTATTTATGTTAATCTTCTAAACTATGAGGTGTAACTCACTTAAGGCTCAAAGAAACTGTCATGATGCAGTTATTACTGTGTCATGACATTACATAGGCAAAATGTTGCAAACTGCAATTTAAAATAAAATGAATTTAGGAGAAAATAAAATATATGAATTCACTGCTGACAGTATCAAGGTATTCACCACAAGTTAGTGTTGTACCTTACACACAGTTTCCAGGAGATATTGCAGGGTGACAGTCTGGGAAAAGTTCTGAGTTGTTGCCCAGAACAGAGTAACAAATACACTGAAACTTGAATAATTTATCATTGCCGATTCTTCATAATCTTACCCATTGGAAGAAACAAGAGACCCTGCAGGAAACCCACCTGAGACAAGATACAAACGGCCACAGACACAGGAAGAACATGTAAACTCTGCAGACACTGAACTGGAGACAAGATACAAACCGCCACAGACACAGGAAGAACATGTAAACTCTGCACTCACAGAACCAGAGACAAGATTCAAACCACCACAGACACAGGAAGAACATGTAAGCTCCACTCACAGAACCAGAGACAAGATTCAAACGCCACAGACACAGGAAGAACATGTAAGCTCTGCACTCACAGAACCAGAGACAAGATACAAACCCACCAGAGACACAGGAAGAACATGTAAGCTCTGCACTAACAGAACCAGAGACAAGATACAAACCGCCACAGACACAGGAAGAACATGTAAGCTCTGCACTCACAGAACCAGAGACAAGATACAAACCCACCACAGACACAGGAAGAACATGTAAGCTCTTCACTCACAGAACCAGAGACAAGACACAAACCGCCACAGACACAGGAAGAACATGTAAGCTCCACTCACAGAACCAGAGACAAGATACAAACCGCCACAGACACAGGAAGAACATGTAAGCTCTGCATAGACAGAAGCAGAGACAAGGGAAGCACATACAACAAGCGTTGTGCACCTGTACATTTCTATAACGTGCCGCTTTAATACTGTTTAATAATATGCCACTGACTTTTGACATGGTTTTTGTTGGCTAAAAGCACATCATTTTGCAGCCATACCTCATTTAAAAAAACATCACTCCTACAAGTGGGAAATGAGTGCAAAATCGTTTGCTATTTTGACAACGTGTGCGCTTAACATGCTAATGAAGAACGTGCTGGGATGAAACTAGCAAAACCGCTTCGCATTGCGCTTTCCAACTGTGTAAAGTAGGGCCCAGTCTGTTCACAAAAAGAATTGTCTCCTGCAGCCTCCCTTTCCTTCCTCCCTGCCACGTAAGCATAGTGCCACTGCTTTATTTTTGGGGCAGTTTGTCTCAAGGTGAAATCAGTTATAGATCTTTTTCCTTATAATGTTTTGGTGATGAAATAATAAGATCCACCAAATACATTTTGACATCACATTCATGTCAAATGTCATGTGCAGTAACCCTTAGCTGCCAGTGAGAGGCGTTGCTTTAGTTTTGGGGTGATTAAGCTCAAAATTTGATCAGTTGAAGATATTCACTGGCACAATGTCTTCGCAAAATTTGGGAAAGATCCTTCAGATATTTTTTGAGTTATCACAGTAATGGGATCAAGTGTTCTTAAACTGCCCTTCTCTTTGCTATCAGACTTTGGTGCTGCTTCAGTTTTGGTGCGGTATGTCTCAAAATTTGTTCAGTTCCATTTCATCATCCCGAATGTCTCTGCGAAGTTTGAAAAAAATTCATTGGATAACTTTTTTGAGTTATGGCGTTATTGAGAAAGTGTCTTCGGAGGCAGATCAGTCCCAAAATCATATGTAGTTCCAGTCTGGGGAATACAGTAATACTCTATGGGGAGTTAAAAGAAGCCAGTTAGTCTAACTCAGTGCCTTTGGATGAGGAAACCCACATAACGTGGGGGACTGAGGTTTAAACCCTTAACCCCATAGGTTTGAGGAATCATTGCTACCGACTGAGTCAGCACAGAAATATGCAAATATTAATTTGGGGGAAAAATTGTCATCTGGGAAGAGCTGTTTCATTCAATGGCATTTAAACTTAAATCCTGTCTCAAAGCAATTAAGTTCTATAGCCAATGGACCTTGCAGCCTTCAATGGTCCAGGGTTCTCAACTGATGATTTAAATGAACAGGACAGTAGAAATCTCATACTGTGCTTACCATATCTGGGTCTGGGTTGTACTGAGCCTGGCACTTAGGCAAGGAAACATAGCGCAGGAGACAGTGAACATCTTAGAAGTGATTCATATCAATCACACAGTATGCTGCCATGAATGTAAAACCGATTAAGTGTTCTTCAGTTTTACTTTAATCTGGACGATTACAACTTCGAGTCACTGTAGACAGAACAAATTAGCAAGAAGTAACAAAAAAGTGAAAGTACCTTTTGATTAGCTGAGGGAATCAGCAATCCCAGTAATTATATTAATGGATAGCAGATCCCTTTAATTATGTCTTTGTAAAGTGTATTTTATTTCTTGAAAGACTTTGCCCATAAAAATTCCCGAATCCACCTCAGATTTTTGGTGCGCAGCTGCATCCTTTGATATGTATGTATACGCTTCTTGCAGTTTAATTTCTGTTAATTGCATGCAGTAAATCATGTCATCAGTATACTGGAACCACTGGCATTGATAGTTCATGCTTTTCTTTTTGCAGCACTGTGTGGTATAGTTTTGAGGATTTTCAAGTAGCTAGACACCCTGCATCATCACAAGATATTTTTGTGCATCTTTCACAAAGAATGGAATTAGATTGACTTGCAAATTACATACTTACAGTTGCTATATCCCAGCTTTTTAATTGTGACTATATATAGCTACACTTCTATTTAGCAAGCAGCCAGATAATGGACTATAGGAGTATCTGAGCTCTACACAATCTGACCTGCTGGCAGTTTTGGTAGATGATTGCTCTGTCCTTTGCAGTTAAAGTGGCATTAATTATTCTTGTCTTGCTGTCATACTTTAGCAGGTCAGCTGCAATTGAACTCGTTTCCTTTCGTCACAAGAACATAATTCAAGGTGGCATCCTTGTGTACATGGTGACCTTGGTGATGACACTGTGCAGTTATCAACATCAGCAACAAGGGCCTATTCAAATGTCATTTATATCAAACATCCAGTACATCTTTATTTATTAGATAACCATTTGTACACATGCCACTTTCTGTACTGAATCTAAGTTCAGATGTTATTTACAGTGAAAATTAGTTTTAATTGTGGAAAAAAAATTCTGTGTATTGAAGCTGGCAATAAGGATATGGTATTTTTATATAACACTGAGTGCCAGAATGAAATGAATGTGAAATAAATACTAAAGTTTTACAACATTGTTAGCAAAATGTGCATTACTGTAATTATTAACAAAAGTGTATGTGTTGTACTTTTGTTTTGGATTTTTATATTTATGACAACTTACAGGGATTTTTTTTCTTCAGAAAATGCATGAAAAAGGACCAAGATTGCTTGCCTAACAAAATGTTTTTGTATTTTTTTTCCATAGTGTGTTTAATTGGTAATGAGGCATTGTGTTAATATGGCTGGTGAATTTCCATCATTGTTCACGTTTACAGAATTCACATGATTCTTCAGTATTGTCTGAGCTTGCTGATGCATCCATATTATCTTCTGTCAACTGGCAGTCTATACTTTTTTTTTTTAAAAGAAAATGATCACTGGAAGGAAGATGGTAATTTAATATTATTGCATTTTAAATCTTACATTGAGGTCAGGAAGAAAATTTCAGAAGGTGTGTCAATATTTTCTGAAAATTATCAATTAATTTTTCTTTTTATGAAAACAAATCAATATAAATGCGCAGTTAAAAATGATACAAAAATGTCAGTTCTATTATAATTGTCTTATTGCATTAGAATTTTGCTAAAGCAGATTTAAATAGGGCTGATTTAATTAAAGTTCAATCAAAACTTCACAGGAAAAAACTCTTGAAAGTTGGATTATGTGAAAGAAAGGAACCTAAAAGCTTTGCTGGTTAAAGACATTGCTAAAAATAAATCCTATTTCACCTATAAATAAAGGCCACAAAAATCACTTTGCATTCTTTTCAGTGGGAATTTTTCCTGAGAAGTGATCAAGGAGTGAATTAAATTGCTTAAATTATTCTCATGCATAAATTGGAATATGGTATGAGAGTACCTTGACAATCGCTACACATTTTGATGGCCCTTTGTTTCGTCCAGGTTTGCTGCTTCATATTTTCCATTCTCGCTCCTCACTCAATCGGGACCTGCTCGGAAGGGGTAAAGAGAGAAATGCACTTTTAAAGACATTGCAGGAAAAAAATAGGAATATACTTGGTATTCATTCATTTGCTTTTAAAGTCCTCGAAGCTCGGATTTAAATGTTATTTTAATGTGCTCTTAAATCAACCTTTTTGAGAATCTATTCTAATATGAAAGGTGAATACCTTACCCACAACTTTTTACATTAAAGCATTTTAATGGTCAAAATTTACATTTTAGGCTAGAGATATAGATTATGTTTAATATCCAGCTGTCATGTCTAATAGACCTTTTTTTTTTCTAGCTGTGACTGATTATTGGTAGATGGTTAGCTAAAGTGTGAGGTGAAATGGACACATTATATATTCAAAGCACATCACAACAAAAGCTATCCTATGGAAATGTCCTGTGGAGTACTGGGCAAATGTGAATGTGATTGCACTTCGTTTGAAGCAGCAGTCCCAAATGCAATGGTCTAGTGTTAATTTGATGTAACAACCTTCAGCCCATTTAGAAACAGACTTGTCTTGCAGCCACTTTTCTAAATAATCATGGTATCTTATATGAAATTCATACATAAATACACATGCACATTAAAATTAGGCTTTTTGTTCAATCTTCACATTTTGAGTTTTAAAATTTATCTGCTCCTAATCTGAATGAGTTTTAGACTTGACAAGGAAAAGTACTTGAAGCCGCCTTTTCTCTGTTCTGATCAAAACTGGAGACTCGTTTCCAATTCTAGCCTCATATTCCTCCACAGATAGTAATATTAAAGTCCACAGGCTTGACCTTATCCACATCCCTCTGGACTTTGTATACTTGGATCAGGAAACCTCTCAGCTGCCTTTTCTTGAGACTAAATAGATTTAGTACTTCAAGCCTCTGTGTCTACAGCAGCCCTTCAAGAACAGGAGTAATTCTTGTTGTGCTTCGCTGAACTTCTTCTAATCGGGCAATATCCTTTCCGAAATGAGACAACCAAAGTTTGTACATAGTATTCCAGTGAAGACTTAACTTGTGCTTGATACAGCCTTCTGCTGAGTTGGCCTTAACATCTAACATCTATTAACAGTTATTTGTGCTATTCATTGCAATGCTGCCAAGCTCATCTGTAAGTATGTTTAGAGGAGTTGTTTGTTTGTTTGCATTGCAGCAGAAAGCCTTTGCTTCAAGTAGCAATATCTTCATAAGAAGAACTTACGTGAACACATGACCCTCAATTTACAAGGAAAATGTTTGCGTTCAGGATTATGCTATTGTAACTAAATTGGGATAACAACCCTTTATTCTTACTAATGACTGGTCTGAATCAATCAGCACTGATACAATTATGAAAAAAAAACAATTTTGAAGAAATATCACATTTTCTACTTCCCCCATTCTGAAATATTTCATATAATTTCTTACCTGTCCAAGCTCAACCTTGTTGTCACTTGTAATAAAGCGTAGGCACATTTTGACAGTGACAGGCACAAAGTACCACCGTGTCACCTAGAGGACAAAAAAATTCACATTGAATGTGTCCTACATGCCAGATCATTTGCTATAAAGGGTAGTGTCACTTTCACAGGGAGGGCAACACGCTATGCTGTTTATGGACACAGTCAGTCTTTTCATCCAGTGGTGAAATTGGTCCCTGGTATACCCTGTCAGAATGAAGGTCTCAGAATGAAATAAACAGGCAGGAATATGGCATTAAAAAAACAATAACAAATGCAGTGGTATTACTGAATGAGAATAATTGCAGGAAGCTCTATTATTTCTGTAACTAAAGTGAAAAGTGTTTTGCCGCCTCTGTGTAGGTAAACGGATAACTCATCGTTTAACATCCTCGCCATGCTGCAGACTTTCTTTTAATGGGGACAGCCAACGTTTCCCCTTCTTCATGTGCCTTTGAAGCCACTCCTGAAAACAGTGTACAGTAATACGCATAAAGCCTCAGGGACTCACTAATTGTTGGGCTTCAAAACAAAAACAAAGAAAGAGGAAAAACCTGGCAAAATGACCAAAGTGAAAAAAGTTAGCTGTAAATAAATACTTCTCCTGATCTTGAGAAAAACAGCTCAAAGCCATTAAAGAAGCAAAAAATTTATTATAATAATCTGCTTGTTTTGGACCAAGCCATGACTAACAGCTATCTACCATTATTAGGGCAAAAATGCTCCGGTGTGGACAACCGTGGAGGAAAGGAAGGAACCGTAAGGCAGGTGACCCCCGTCTGCTGTTTACACATGATGGTTTTAAGTTGTTTTTGTTAGATTTTCCACGGTTCCCTTAAGAGAAGTAAAATTAGGTGATGGCTGTATTTGAAATGCCATTAGGATAAACAAATGCTCCACTTCAGATGTCACTGATGTTTGAATCCACCATCCATTAACCAAATGCTACTCTTTACCACTTAATCCATTTGGATTTTTATATTGGTGCAGAATATTAAATGATTCCTGTATAACCCTGGGCAGAATGGCGACTCGGTGGGCAGTGTTGTGAGCTCATCCCTTCAGCTTCTTGGTTTGATTCCTGCCTCTGTAGCTTTGCAGTTTGCATATTCTCTTCATTGCAGTTCTGGTTTCCTCATACAGCCTCGAAATCACCCATAAATTGGGAGTGGCAACCATGAAGGACATTCCCCATCCTCAGACCCCTTGGTTGCTTGGACAAGTTCCAGGCTCACTATGGTATTGTAAGCAGTGTGGAAGATAGATGGATAGATGAATGGATAGATGGATAGACAGATGAATGGACAGATGGATGGATAGATGGATGGCTACTATAACTTCAGCTGAAAAATCTATAAGCTAGAAATCTATAAGCTAGAAAATAATTTATTACAATGGGTGACATATTGTGTTGACTTTTTTCAGGGGACCGTAGAGGAATTGCTAAGTTCCTATAGTGTGTACAAAAATACCCTTTGTTATCAATGTAATTAATTTCTATAGCCCTTGCTTCTCTGCAGGTAGGTAACTGATAAATTATTCTAGGCCAACTGGGCTTTTTTAAAAGGGGGAACAGAGGAATAAAGCACTTTACATATTTAGTGTTTGTTAAATGTGAACCTGAGGGATTTTTACACGTAATTTGAGTTTTCAAAACTCATAATCCTACGAACGGATTAATATACACCACAGAGAGTTTCAGAGGAGAATAATTATTATTTTACACTGACTTATGCATGAGGAGTTCTGGAAATGGACCAATGGTGTCGTGAGATTGGTGTGCGTGAAGGACACTGGTGCTCAAATCAACCTGAGGACCAACTTCTAATCTGCTGAGAAAATATATCAAGCACATTCAAGCAAACTTTTTGCTCTCATTTAATTATAGTGGATGCTTCACTGTACCTGTCAATGACCACTGGAACGCAAGGTTCTAAAGTAAACAAATTTATAAATCACCAAAAATATGTAATTTGGAATGACAAGGACATTTTTTTTCTATTGTGTCAACATATATAACACCTGTCAGTTTTAAACCTAATGTATTTTTGTTCTAAAATTTGTGTATACTAATTGTAATTCATACATAATCAGTCTAACACTTATGGTTTACCATGCAGTCAAAGAGGCTTGACCATATGATCCAATAAAGTAGCATATTGATTTTAATGGTATGATGAGAAAATTTGATTTCTTCCATGTTGATTGATGTAATTCCTGTTCCAATGCACAGGAACACTCCCCACTTTGGTCCCAAGGCTCATTTTCACTCAAAATGCAAGAGGACACAATTGTAAACATGAATCCACAAGTAACGAAGCAAATGTGATGCAAACAGTATCATTTGTTGATTTGGAACGAAGTGTAGCTTAAAGCAGTAGCATTTACTTAATGGCATAAAAGAACTATGCGCACAAGGCAAACCGGTGCCTTTCTAGCTTTGGTGTGAGAGTCGCAACTCGCAATGCCGTCCCTGGAAGATGCTGCGATGCACGCATGGCTTTCTGTCAACACAGTGCCTTAGGCGATGCTGCAGGGCCAGCACTCGATTGGAGAAAATACTCTGCTGTTTCACATGAAGTATGAAAAACGAACAGCATTCTGTCTCTCTCAGTCTCTTATTGAACTAAAGGTTAGAATTATAATCATTTTTGCTTTGTTGGTAATCACCTGGGCTCTCCGAGGCGCCCCAGGAGGACGTGGGTGCGCAGTGCCGCACATGCATAGCTGGGGTCAGCGGCAAACCCTGCCGCAGCCTCAGGCACATGTGAGGGCGATCTTCATCTGACAGCATTGAATTTCCGCAAAATGCATGAAAAATAAATGATAGAATGGTGTTCCATCGCACCGCCTAGGGAATATCATGCGGGGATGCGGCTCTCGCTCACTTATAAGTGGCACACTGCACCTGATAAAACTAACTTTTTATCAGAGTTTTCGAATTTTTGTATTGTTGCTAGGAAACTGAAATTTCCAAACTCCACAATGGTGACTTTTGGAGATATAATATAACAAATAAGTAGGCATTCTTTCAACCACTGACATTTTGTTTTTAATTTCCTTTTTATGGAAGGGTATACTTTCATAACACTATTCACATTTAAGGTTCTAAATTGAGGCTTTTTGTTTGTTTGTTTACTTGCTTATCTATTGCACTTCATATATGCATGTATTGAATGATGGACATTCAAAAATCCAGCATTAAAATGTACTTATTTTTACATTAGCTGAACAGATATTTGTGAGGAATATGTAGTATCCCAGCTGAACAATGGAGTCTTGACTGAGGTTTTATGAAATCTTCATTGCTTTTGCCTTTCATGGCACATTGTCAGAGCCAAGGAAAATTTGTAAGATGCAAATCTGTAAAATACAACAGTTATTCTGGAACTACAAGCCTGTTGAGAGTGGTGCTGTCATGAAATTGCAAAGCAAAACATTCATTTGGTGTTGTCAGGCAGCTGACCTGCAGGGTGGCCATAGCAGCCATTGCTCTGCACTCCCAGAATGCTGTGCGTGGCCTCTGGCTTTACATGTGGCCTCTTTGTTATGGATGTAGTCTAGCATGAGTTTCCCTCACCGCTGTTTCCAACTTGTGAATGATAAATTTTTTTTCTTCTGCGCCTTCCCTTTGTTTTTCCTTCTTGGGCAAAACATCATATTCTGCTTCCTTAGCTGCAAGTTCAGCTGCTGCATCAACCAGTTTGGCTGCCAGTGAAGAGATCCTAGAGTGGATATTAGAGGCAGCCCGTGAAATAGTGGAATCAAAGATGGAGTGAGACTGGCTGCAGTTTAGCAACGTATAGCGGAGATATTTTACTTCATCAACATGAAAGTCATTAATGCCTGAAATCCATCTGTATGCTCCCACCAAGGCAATGCAGTTTGGAACAACAACCATCATAAACCAGCAAGGGAATTTAGCGTTATATCAACAACATTAGTGGCCTCAAGGGATAGAAACATTGTAAAATTTAGCAAACAGATACATCCGGTAATCGCAGTGAGGCTTATTTGGAGGCTTCCGAGGTTGCATTGTTCCCTCACATCTCCCAAAGTGGGGTGGTTCAAACCCAGCCTCTGCCTTTTGTCTGGATTTTGCATGTTCCATGAATTGACTAATTGGCGTCCCGTGATGGAATGGCGTTCTGGCTAGGTTCTGCACTAGGCTGCCTGGGTTCAGCTCCAACCCTTGAGTCAAAGGGCGGGCCAAACAATTCATAAGCCTGGCAAGATAGACACCACCTGTCCACTGCCCTCCACTATCCAGGATTACGCTTGTTGTCCAATTTCACACCGTACGATCATGTTGAGTCGCGCGTGTTGTGCATGTGCACAGCTATGCTATTGTGTTGGGTCGCACAGACTGTCCAATAGCACAGTCCTGTTACAGGAAAGAATTTAAGAAGAAGAAACTGGTAATAACTAAACAATAAACACTTGCCATAAAAGAGATCACTTAAACATAAATAATATCTATCTCTAACAATATCTTTATCAACTCTTTAGCAATTTTTCTTACAGGTGGTGTACACCATGAACTTTTTAGGGGCTAGGATTTTTTGCAGCATTATTATTCTGTTCAGATTATCATCATTTATTGGTAAAACTTCATTTGAGGGGGCACAAATAGTAATAGCCCAGTCACTACTGAAGTGCAAATCGCGAACAAATCATGAACAAATATAATTCCTACCTGAGATAAATGATGCACCATGATTCATTAACTTGTGTTATTCACAACTTGCTCCTTCAGTAGTTCCTTAGTAGTTCCTTCAGTGCAGTGCAGTGTAGTTGGGTTGCGTTCTATGTCCAGCTGGACAGTGCAGTGCAGTGTAGTTGGGTTGCGTTCTATGTCCAGCTGGACAGTGCAGTGCTGTGGAGTTGGGTTGCGCTCTATGTCCAGCTGGACAGTGCACTGCTGTGGAGTTGGGTTGCGCTCTATGTCCAGCTGGACAGTGCAGTGCAGTGTACTTGGGTTGCGCTCTATGTCCAGCTGGATAGTGCATAGGTGATGTCTTGTTTGGGTAAGTTGATGAATTGTTTGGCCTCCCATAGATTCCAAAGAGGATATGTGCTTCTGAGGTGGAGGGATGCATGTAGCTGGGGTGATTTACATTAAATGACATATTTACAGTGATCATTAAAAATATTGGCAGGGAGGGTTCCTTTGGTTGTGGAGTGCTGTCTTCTAACCTTCTACTCTTTGTTACACTCATACATACCGTGCAAATCATTAGAACTTGAAGAAGCAGAAATAACCAGTGATATTGCTGTTGTATCTGCAAACCGTCTGTGGTGATAGTGTTTAATACAGGCAATCAAGGCTGCATCTAATAACGGACACTTTAGTCTTACAGGCGACTTGATAAAATCGTGAATAATTTTTTGTTAATGACCTTTTCACTGCAGCCCGTTTGCAAACCAAGGCTGATGACACGGAGGGGTTGTTTAGTCGAGGCAGAGATAAAGTGAGGTGAAAAGGTCAAATCGTAACTGAAATGATTTGTACTTGCATAAGGTCAATTGAGTAGCTATTTCCATATCTCCAGTTCTCGTTAACAAATTTATGGGTCCCTCAGGTGATCCACTCAAAAGCTATAAATCAAAAACAGCACATATGTTAGAGATCTGGGACATGCTATATGTATATTTTGTTCAAATACTTAATCTGCTTATTGAGAATACAGAAAAGATGTTGCACTTTTTTAATGAGTTCATACATTCCTTCACGTATCCTTCTGTCTATAAGCTGTTATGTAACATATTTGCCTGAAAATAATGTAAGTTTGCTTTGAATCTTCAGACTAATTTATTTCAGTGTTCTTTCATGAGATTCAACAACCTTTCTGCTTCATACATCATCTAATTGCTTATTCTGGTCACTCAGGATTGGGGAGGGGGTTGAGCCCATCCTAGGCTGCAGAAGGCAGGGGATGGGATGCCAGCCTACTGCAGCATACATGCACGCACACACACACACACACACACACACACAAAAACAAAATAGGCAATTAAAAGTCACCATTTAGCCTTAACACTGAGAGACCGAACCTGAGAATTTAGAAGGAATCCACGTGACTTGGGGAGAGAGCATACAGATTGGAGGTGGGATTCAAACTCATGCCGTTCCTTTTCATTCCATTATAACAGTGTTTTCCAACCTGATCCTCCTGACAGTCCACATTTTTGCTCCCTCCCAGCTCCCAGCCAGATAATCCATGTTTTTGCTCCCTCTCAGCTCCCAGCCAGACAGTCCATATTTTTGCTCCCTCCCAGCTCCTTACCAGGACTGTCTGGGGGTCCCCGAGGACCGGGTTGGGAAACTGCATTATAATGTGTCATAATAATGACAATAGCAAGATCAATAGTAAAACCATCCAGAAAAAATTTCCCAAACCAACTGCTTGCAGCAGTGCTGAATGATTTTCATACTGTATACATAAAGTGATACATAAAGCGTAAAACCTTACTAGAATGCATGTAAATACAGGAAGCAAGCAAACTAAAATCTAGCAAACATGCAGAAAAAAGAGGTTTTGTTATAAATCTGAATAAGATATATCCTAATAATGAAAAAGAAAGCAATTATTTTTCAATGGAAATTAGATATACATGCAATTTGTTAATCATAATTGATCATATGGGTAACAATTATTATTATTATTGTATTGGTGTGCTAATATTAAATACATAAATGTCCGTAATGGTAAATATAAGGATCTTTCCTGTATTTGCATTTAAAAATAATACAACTGCAGTTAATCTCCACAAAATACAAAGTTTTTCTGAATTATTATAATTCTGCTTTTAGTCTTCTCAGTGTTTTGGGACAAAGATACCCAGTGCTGTCAGAATAAGGCAAAATATGCCTGTAATGTACTCTGTGAAAGGGAGGTATTTCGCTATGTATTACCCCAGTGGGCGATCGGTGAGCGCTGCTGATGAAATCTCTGCTTTATAAGCTCTGTGTGTGTGTGTGCGTGTGCGTGTGTGTTTTCAGAGGAACGTCCTTGTTTGGTGTGGCTGTGACAGGCAGATGCACATTTCTGTGATGCCTGGCACACTGTATTTTGTGCATGGAGGAATATATGTCAGGTTACACCAGCTTCAGTTGCCCTGGTGTTACACCATAATTGCATGTTCACATTCTGAGATTAATAAAGAAAATGTTTTATGAAGCTTGCAAAAATAAAAAAAATCCAACTGTGAACCATAGGCATTGTTTCTACAGTAATGATGCTTTGTATGATCTTTGTAAGCTTTGACATATGAGTGATTTGTTTGTGTTTAAATCTAACACTATGCTATGTAGCAAAATAAGATGAATAGGACGGTCAATGTTATATTATTTGAAATAGCTTAATGTGCTTTAGTTGACTGTTTTGACCATTCCATTAGGGCTTTTGCTCCTGTGTGTGTGTGTGTGTGGGGGGGGGGGTCTGATTAGGCTGCCCTCCAGATGTGCTCATTGACTCCGTAATCAAACCTTTGCATCAAGGGAAAGTTGATCACATTAAACTTTCTGGGCCTCAAAGAAATGTTTAACTTTTGTATATTTACTGTGGTGTTGAAATATGCATAATTCATGCCCTGGGCTTAATAAAATGCTGACAAGGATGAATTATGTATTGTACCAAACATTACGTAGATCTTTTTACCAAGCATGTGAGAGGAACACGAGCAATCGCAACACGCAAAACCTTTCAGTGCATCCCACTGTGATAATGTTGTCCTGCCATAAGTACAGAAATGTATAAGTCAAACTGAATAAGAATTTGCTTCATAAGACAAAGACAGCTGGAGAAATTCTTCAGTTATGGCATGTTTGCAGTGACAAAACGTGGGGATGTGACAGTTAACACTGGCGGCTTCAATCGGAATGTATATGGAGAAAATAACAAAAACAAACCGTACACGAAAGTGTCTCTGAACCTCTAAGGTGACATGTCGACAATTCACAACTGTGTACCTGTGCAGGACTTCGCAACAGAGGGGCATCAGCTAGGCATAGCGATGGGGATATTCAATGGGGTCTGTAAGATATCCTCAGAGCACTTTGTATTGCAGGTTTCTGAACAGGCATTCCTTTGTTTGTGTCTATCTGGTGCCCCTCTGGTGGATTTTCACGATTCAGCTCACTGAGGCCCGTCACCTTGACCACGACCAGTGAGCTATTATGGATCTTCCCTTCTGTCTTGCCCGGAATACAAAACTGCCATTTATCCTTGTAATAAAGCTATTGATATCAGCAGTGCCCCTTTCAGCTCATCCATTGCGTTTAGGAATCTGCTAAAATTATAAACTAAAACAGCCCTATTTTTTAAATTACAATAAATATTTTATAAAATCAGTTACGTAATTTCTTAGCTGCTTTTAAAGACAATTAGCATGGGGAAACAATTTATTACCAGTGATAGACTGGCACTCTATCCAAGGTGTACCCCAGCACTGTGCCCTACGATGGACTGGCATCCCATCCGGGGTGTACCCCAATCCTGTGCCCTGTGATGGCCTGGCATATCATCCAGGGTGTACCTCAGCCCTGTGCCCAGTGATGGACTAGCATACCACCTAGGGTGTACCACAGCCTGTGCCCCATCATAGACTGGCATCCCACCCAGAGTGTACCTCAACCCTGGGCCCTGCAATGGACTGATATCCCACCCAGGATGTACCACTGCCTGTGCCCTGTGATAGACTGGCATCCTATCCAGGGTGTACCCCAGCCCTGTGCCTTGTGATGGACTGGCATATCATCCAGGGTGTACCCCAGCCCTGTGCCCTGTGATGGACTGGCATCCCATTCAGGGTGTATGTACCATAGCTGCCTTAGTTGCAATACAGAGTAACCGAATGCCAATTTTGTTTTGCTCTTTCCACTGTTAAGTATGACTGTATTGACTGTGTTTCTTAAACATGCCGGATCTGACACTTCTGAACAGCTGGTGGGCAGGTGGGCAGCTGCTCGATCAATTTTTTCCATCTAACTGCTAAACTCACCGCCTTCACATTGTATGGATTTCCAGGTGTGTTTTGCTTGACAGACTCATTCTTTCTACTCCAGACACAACATGTATCAATATTAAGTCATAAACAATGTCATATTCCTGAGATAAAGGCAAAATTTGGGGAGATGCAAACTGCAAGAGTGCAGGGAATTAAACATCAATGAGAAGAAATACAGGAAAAAGTTACCTTTGTAGTCGACACCTTTTTAGTGTCTTGTTTCTTAGCTGTTTTTTTAAATATTTTTGCTGACATTTACAGTGCATATTTTTATAAAAAAAAAATCCCATCTACAGTTTGCCCTTTCTTTTAAAATCTCACCTCCCCCGTGTCTCGGATCGCACCCTGATGTTTTGCCATTTTGTGTTTTTTATGACACTACCACTATAGCAGCATTATAATGACGCTTTGTCTGGCCCTGTAAGCCGCTGTCATTCTGAGGCAGTCCATAAGTCCTACATCCATAAGTATGCAAGACTGTTAATTACACTTGGAAATTAGGATTCCGCAGCTATTCAGAATGGCCCACTGTAAAAGGTCAAGTGCCCTGGTGATGTCACATCTGTTTTGCTCCAGACTTACAAGGTAATTGAGAAACAGAAAGCATAGGTTTATATGCAGAATCCTGGGGCATTTTGGGTGGTTCCATGGGCCGCCTTTTAATGTGCAGTGTGTATTTTAGCATTGAAGTATGAAAGCAAAATTAATGAAGCCCTGCTGGCAGAAAATGTAGACAGTTACAATATAATACAGACTTAAGAAAACTTGTCTAACATACAGAGACCTATATACTTATGTTGTCTGTTAAAGTTTTGTTGGAACTTTGCCAGAAGTACTTAGAAAATGTAATTCTATGCAATATGGAAAAATTTACCGACATTATCTTGGCTTGAAGCAGGGAAGCAGCACAAGAGCCAGGGAAATCAGGTGAACACGGGGTATATTTGGAATATGAACACATTAAGGACCACAGACCGATGTCAAAGACCGGACTCGGGAATCACTCACAGAAACTCACGTAAATACACAGACTCAGTTAACACAACTAGAAACAGCTGATAACATGGGGATTCCACACGAGGTAAACGAGGGGCGTGGCACACAGGAGGATCAGAACGACTGGGGCATGACAGACATGTTCATTGAACCACAGCAAGTCTCATACCAATGTAATATAATTTTTGATTTCTAAATCTTTATATGAGTACAACAAAACTGTTTGGAGTTTGCATATTCTCCTCCTGTTGGTGTTGGTTTTCTTCCGGTAATTTAGGTCCTCAGTTCAGTAGTACAATACAGTGTTAGGCAAGCTGGCTCTTTAATTTGCCTCTAGTGTGCGCTTGCACATGCAGGATACTGTCATGGGCTGGCATCCTGTCCAGGGTGTCCTCGGCCCTCTGCTTCCAGGCCTACCACCATGACCCTGTTATGAAACATGGATGTGCCCCCACTGTTAGATAGGAAGTCTACTGAGCTGTACTAACTATAGTTATTTTTCCTCATGTGTTCTATATATTCATAACACTCCCTGTAGGAAAATATCAGCTTTTTTGTTGATAGTGGTTCTGTCTTCGGGAAGTTATTCTATTCATGATGGTCTTACTATAATTAAGACACCGCACTTTGTAATAATACAGAATCAATTTAATACCCTGTCCATCTTGTGCTTTAAGCGGATGATAAACATTACTAGCAATATTGACAGATCACCAGCTCACAAAATCCACCCTGTAACCGGGATAAACAAAAGGCAAATTAATGAGTTTGTTACATTCCTTGCAGGGGTGTAGTGCAAACCAAATTTGCGGGTAGGTACCAAAACCATGCACAAGACGTAAGATCTGTTTGATCTGCCTGTCCTGTCCTGTCCTGTCATGTTTAAAAAAAATGCCACTAATTTACTCTGCTTCATTCTACCATTCTGGAAATAATACAGTAATAGAAAAAGTCACTGACATCATTATGATCATACATTTAGTAATAGCAACAAGTGGATAACTACTGTCTAATTCTGTATGTACCCTGTGTAAATGTGATACATAGGCTATGTTTCCCTCAGACTAGAAGAAAGAAAATGGCATGCAGAACAATGACACGCACAAAAGAGGCTCATAAATTAATTGGCAAAAACCCCCATGTAAGTTGTTAAGGGCTGGTGTAGTGCATTGTGCGGTGATGTACATTTACGGCATTTGGCAGACGCTCTTAGCCAGAGCGACTTGCATAAGTGCTTAGAAGTCTCATCAGTGAATACATTCTAATACTGGTTCAATAGAACCTGAAAAAGAATACTGTCACTCCATAAACCCTGTTGGAAAGGATTTTTTTTTAAGTGTATAATCCTGGAAGTGCTATAATCCAAGTACTTGGAGGTAGTTTTTAATTGTTGTTTGAAGGCACCCGATGACTCAGCTGCTCGGACACCTAGGGGAAGTTCATTCCATGACATGGGTGCCAAAACAGAGAAGAGTCTAGATGCATGTCTTCCTTGTGCTGTGAGAGATGGTGGGACAAGTCGAGCAATGCTGGAGGATTGGAGAGAGCATGGTGCGATGCAGGGTGAGATGAGTTTTTTTAGATATGAGGGTGCTGTTCCATTTTTAGCTTGGTAGGCAAACATCAGTTTTTTTAATCTGATGTGCGTAGCAAGTGGAGGGAACGATGTTGTGGTGTGGGAGAACTATGGAAGGTTAAAAACGACTCAGGCAGCTGCATTTTGGATCAACTGCAGAGGATGAATGGTGCTCAGAGGCAGACCAGCTAGGAATGAGTTACAGTGAGTAGTCTAGTATCGAAGTGACAAGACATTGAACAAGTACCTGAGTGGTCCATGTGGAAAGAGATGGACGAACCCTTCTGATGTTAAAGAGGAGATATTGCCATGAGCAGGAAAGACTAGTAATGTGAGAGGAAAAGGACAGGTGATTGTCCATGGTTACCCCAAGGTAACAGGTGGTGACCAAAGGACAAATCCTAGAGTTCTCCAGGGAGATCACAAGATCCTGGTGTGGGGATGGATCAGCTGCGATGAATAGCAGTTCAGTTTTGCTGGGGTTAAATTTCAGCTGATGAGCTGTCATCCATGATGTCTGCCAGACATGCAGAGATCCGAGTGGAGAATTGAGTGTCTGAGGGAGGAAAAGAAAGGATAAGTTGGTTGTCATCTGCACAGAAGTGATAAGAAAACCCATGTAAGGATATGACCTCACCAAGAGATCTAGTATAGAGGGAGAACAGAAGAGGACCAAGAACTGAGCCCTGAGGGATGCCAGTGGAGAGTCTGCGTGGAGTAGATGTGGATGCCTTCCATGTCACTTGATAAGACCAGCCTTCTAGGTAGGAAGCGAACCATTGCCATGCTGAGTCACAGACTCCAAGAGTCATATTAGTGGACAAGAGAGTCTTGGGGTTGACCGTGTCAAATGCTGCTGAAAGGTCACTTCTCAGTGACAGCCAAGAGGGCAGTCTCTGTGGAATGTGCTGCTTTGAAGCTAGATTGGTTAGGATCATGAAGGTTGTTCTGAGAGAGATAGAGAGACTGCTGATTGTAAACTGTGTGCTCAAGGATTTTTGAAAGAATACAGAGAAGTGAAACTGGTTAGTAGTTGCTGATGCATGAGGGATTCAGTGTGGGTTTCTTCAGGATCAAGGAGGAAGTTAGCGGGTTAAGTAATGACAAAAAGATGTTATGGAGTTTGTGAAGATCATGTGCAGTGGTTTCCAGTTTCTTCTTGTAGAAGGCAGTCTTAGCAGCAGTTACATCACATGAAAGTTTGGACAGGAGTGTACTGTAAGAAGACATATCTGTGTTGAGTTGTGATTTCTTGCACTTCCTCTCAGCTGCCCTTAATTCTCTTTGATTGATATGTAATGCATCTGAAAGCTAAGGAGCAGGGCGAGTTGTCCTCCTGGGTTTGGAAGATAATGGACAGAGGAGATCCATGGATGAAGAAAGTGAGGAAAGAAGAGTGTTAGTTGCTGATTACAGTGGTAGGGAGGAAAAGGAGTCAGGGTCTGGAAAGTATGACAGAATGCAGGACGCAACAGATGAAGGGGAAAAAGAGTAGAGGTTTTGTCAAGTGGGAGAGAAATAGTCAGAACTAGGTTTAGACAGGATAGGTAGGGTGATGGTAAAGGATACAAAGTAATGATCAGAGATGTGAAGTGGGGTGGCAATAATGTCAGAAGCTGGAGAAGGGTGGCTGAAGACTGGCTCCAGGGCAGTTCCTCCTTTTTGTGTGGGAGAGAAGGAATAGAGAAGAGGGAGAAGGCAGGAGGAATGGAGCTTATCAAGGGGGAGGTTGAAGTCTCCAAGGAGAGTGAGAGGGGTGTTGTTAGTAGGGAAGAGACTGAGGAGTATATCCATTTCTTCAAGAAAGTGACCTCGGGAACCAGGAGGGCGGTAGATGACAATGAAGAAAAGGTTGATATCAACTACATGGAATTCAAAGGATGAGATATTAAGATGGGACAGTGAGAGTAGTGGGTAGCACCAATTCTGAGACAGTAGCAGACCTGTACCACCACCCCTCCCAGTTTCTCGTGGGTGTGATAGAAAGCATGAGCAGTGGAAAGAGCTCTCAGTGTAGTTCTGTGGGGAGATCCAGGTCTCAGAGCCGGACAGTTTCGGAGCCCAAATTTGCCCAAATATAGAAATTAAGTAAGTAGTGGAAGTGTTACATTTAGTTAATTTACTATTTTGTAATAGTAAGTACACCTTAACGTAAATTCAACGCACAAAAATGATCAATTTCTTGAAAGGTGCTAATGTTTATGTACATAGTGAATGCATCCCGGGCTTCTATCTCGAGACACATTTGCTATAAACACTGAAAGGGTTTGTTTTTAAAGGTAATGTATTAAGCTGACTTTTAAATGAAATTAAAGTGTTTTGGGAGCATATTTAGGGTTTAAACTATAGAAATAAGCACATATTACCATTTTTAGTGACTGTACCAAACATCCGCGAATCCTCCTGATTCGCGACCTGTTCTGGAATGTAACCTTGAGAATGTCCAAGGTCTTATTGTATTGTGTTGGTGTTTGTGGCTAGCTAGCAAATTCTGAAGGACAGTGCAATTTATACAAGCTAATCTACAAACTTATTTGGTCTGCCATCTGCTGTTAATAATAACAACAATAAATGCTTTATTGATCCCTGTGGGGAAATTCTCTTTACACCTCCCCCTGCTTGCTCTCTGTAGGTGAGAGCAACCTGGCCATGAAAGGCAGCTACTTGTTGCAGTGTCCAGGGAGCTGGGGGTTAAGGGTCTTGCTCAAGGACCCACAGATGTGCTGAGGCCAGACTTGAACTGGCACCCTTCCGATCACAAGCACAGAAGCTTAGCTCACTGAGCCACACACTGCCCCCAAATTGCTCCCTGGGTACCCACATTTATTTATTTCCACTAGCAGAGAGTCTCATTCAACTAATCACCAATCTTCAAGCCCATGAGTGTTTGAATCAAATGTACTGGAAGCCTGGAAGCACAGGTGGATGGCTGTGGCTATGGAGGGAGAGTTTTGTGGTCCCTTGTATAAAATAGGTCTGTATTAAGACATGATGCCATATTTAACATATATTTTCATGAATGGATTAATTTAGGAATATGGTATTGCAATTATTTATGTATAATATAATGTTCAGCTATAAATGTTTCTCCTGGAGGGAAAAAAATAACTTTTTCTCTGAACATACAGAACTGTACAGAACGTACAGAATTGTAATAATGTAAGACTTCTGCACCTCCAGTTGTAACTGTAGCATCTACTGTATCGCCATGGATACATCATGCCATGTACTCATTACGTTGTAAATGATCTCCTTGTGTATACTCCCCACACACTTTTAGTTACTGTGGTTAACCCATACCTGGGTAAAGATGGTCAGAACTGTTAACAATTGTTGATACAGGTTCCCATGCTGGTATATTTGTTTCCAGTTGGAGTTTCTTTGCTATACTTGTACTTTTCTTATATATACAGCTTCCAGTTGACTAAAACTTTTGGAACCGTAAGCTTCACACTTAATCATATAAGTAGCAGAAAAATTATGGGCCAGCATGGTATCCTCTCACACAGAAAGCCTTTCCCTCTGGCTTCATCTCCAGGAGTTGTTATAGTGTCCAGCCTCATCGGCTGTTCTTCGGTTCCATGGACGTGACTGGGGAGTCACGGCACCAGGAGCAGTGCTCATTAACCTCAACCCCCAAACACATGCCAATTGGTGCTAACACCCAAAGAGCAGAGCTG
This sequence comes from Cryptomyrus ogoouensis, assembly GCA_025773925.1. Lineage (NCBI taxonomy): Eukaryota > Metazoa > Chordata > Actinopteri > Osteoglossiformes > Mormyridae > Cryptomyrus > Cryptomyrus ogoouensis. The sequence goes on along the minus strand of JAOYFF010000036.1, from coordinate 25,095,252 downwards.
TGCGCGGGGGAAGAGTCGCCCGCAGGCAAGCAAATTTGAGCTTGTTGAGTTATTTAGTCATCAGAAGATCCTGAGCCTTTCTGCTGGAGAGACGTCTAGCCTTGAGGAACACCATTTAGCACAAGCTAAGTGCATTTACCCGGACTGTTGCCCACATTCTAGATACATAGGTAACACTTCGTCCTCGCCTAAAGTTAACTCATAGTCTTGCTCCAGCCAGGATTAACTGTAACAGAATCTATGCTTACCTCCAACACCATCCTCTCTTTACTATTTTTACCACCATTCAAAGCCGGTTCAAAATTAATTCGGCTAATAGGCCTTCTCCCAAAGAGCAGTACCTTCCCCTAGAGAATGACACTTAAACCTAATACAGACTGATGTTAGGTCTGCAAGTAGGAATGCGATCAATATGCAAGCATTTGATTTAAAAATTCAGAGGCTTACACTCAGCCCCTGTCTGGGTTACTGGTACCAAGCATATCCTGGGGAAATCTGCAGGTATTTATTCAGCTGAGGATAACACTACAATGTGGATATTTTATCCAAGCATGCTGTGTCCAAAGAATATAGATAGCTTTGTTTGTTTGGGGTCGCTCCTTAATGTAACTCATTGACCTGAACATACAGCTACAAAGCCATGATATCTGATTGAGATGGTAGGAAAACCTGTGCCTGAATTGGTGGCTTTCCTTTGCATTCGATAAAAATAGGAGGCTTTGGTAAAGTCGACTTCAGTGACGTAGGTCAGTATTATTCTTACAGAGTCTACTTGATCACCATACAATGGTTCTAAAATATCTAACAGTGCCCATATGGACATATATTAAGTTATATAATGTTGGTGAAATGTTGTTTGCTTCATACTCCCTTGAACTAATGATTCCCAGACTAATATGGGACTGAATGAAAGGCAGCCTGGACAACAGCTGTTTTCGTTCCTCTTGCGATATTTCACACTCCTTTTCACAAGGTGCTCAGGTGAGTAACTCTTCTGCCAGGGTTCCGCCCCTCTCGTACCTCTAGCATGGGCAGTATATTCAAGCTTTGTGAAGCGGATGGTGGGAGCGCAAGGTGGCCAGACCATTGCTGCCCTTGGCTTGTCAGTCAAGCTTCTCTTAGATCGCCTGTGTTTAATGAAGCATCAATCCTTCTCTAGTTTTGGGCAGATGTGAGAGAATAGGCCACAAAATGCAAAACAAGAGCACCCGAAAATATTGAACAGAAAATAGGGGGTGAAACTTTATAAATCCACTACTCCATAAGCAAATATGAGAGAAGACAGAGCAGTATGAGAGGAGAGCAGTATCTGTCTCCTGACAAGAAATAAAAGGGCTCTTCAATCTTCATCAGCTCAGCTCTCAGTGTACAGAAGACAGATGGGCTTCCTTAAGAATTTGCTCAAGGCTGATTGGGTATCTCCAAGAGTCATGATCCACAGGTCCATATTTGGCAAAGTGCTTCCAGTCTGTTCACATCTGCAGGCAAATGTCAGAGGTCATCCCGGCCGGGGTGCTGACTCCTAGTCTCGGGTTCTTCTCCTGACGTTCCTTTTCACCTCACACATAGGTGCTTCCTGGAAGAGCCTACCATAACTGGCCTTGTCACAGGTTAATAAGAGGTCTTTATTTTTTCCCATTTTGTTTGATTGTTGCATGCACTCTCCTATAAGCTTCTTACTCCCTGGTAAAAGTCATTCTCAAGTGAGCTGGGAAACCGCTTGAAACACTGAAATTATAAAAGGTTACCTTTTTGTAAAAATTATTTTCTAGCTCTGTGGCATTTTAGAACCATTTTAGAGCCATTTTAAAGCAGTAAATTAGGTTTATTTCTTGAGATTTGCTGCTGCTATCTTGTTGCTTTTTTGCATTGTTTACTGTGTTATTACCCTGTGACGCTCACAGCAGAAACGCAGGACTTGAAGATCTTACTTTTTATGAGAATTTATATAAATTGAATTCATATGCTGTTGGTAATAGAAACAGTCTGGCGACACCTGCTCTCTGATCTAAAGCTGTCATCTCAAACTGATTGCATGATGGCCCGAGCTGTTTGCTGCAATTTTTATGTCTCATTCGTTTTGATAGCAGTTCAGTGTCAGTTCGACTGTTTATCAAGTATACTTTGCAGAGCAGCAGCCGGTTCATAAATTATTCCGCTGAATGACTATATTTTTATTGCTGCGTTTTAAGCTCCTGTCAAAGCGTTCAGAACTTTTGGCGGAGAAAGAGGTGAATGTTTTTGCGCGGTGGATATAAAAAGCACTATAAATTGCATGTGTATAGCTGAAATAAACGTTGTTGTAAATGCATGCACTGCCTTTCCATACAGCTGCAATAACTGGTCAGAAACAGAAATGGAGAATTCTTGGCTGCTTCGGATGAAATTATTTTCTTCTCAAACGGCGGTTTTGGTGGGGTTGTGTGGCTCTGTGGGGTAGAATGCCGTGTTTGTGAGCACAAGAGTTAAGGTTCAGAAGATCCCCCGCCTGGCGGAGGTCTGTCAGCAATTGGCTCTTGATCCCAGTTGCTCCTGGGACGCTGCCTAACCCTGCTCTCTGATCCTCAGATGTACCTCGCTTTGGAGAAAAAGTGACTCTTGAATATAAAACTGGAAAATATCTCCAGTAAGCTAAGAATTAATTATAGGTTTTGCCATGGATTGGGACCATGTAAAGCTGTAAGTGTGGGATAATGATGAGGTGGCCGGTGTGATTCTGAAGCCTCCCCGCATTTGATCAGTCAGATCTGATTGATATAACAGAACACGGAGGTGAAGCCATGCAACTCGCCACAAAGCAATGAAAAAATATTTCACTGTGATTATTTTTTTTATCATGTACATATGATTTTATCATGTTGGCTGAGTGGGCAGCTCCGTGGCCCCCCGGCTCTGTGTGTGTTCATATGTTCTCCCCGTGGTTGCATGGATTCTCAGAGGGCTCTGGGTTCACGTGAGGTTCAGTGAGCTGGCGCGGTGCAGGCCGTGCGTATGTCAGCTTGTGCGTTTTGGGTGACTGTGTTCCCCTGTCTGCCTGCTACCTGTCCTTCCTGGGAATAGCCTCCAGGTGAACACCACGACCCTATACTGGATAAACACTTAAGGAAGGTGGATGGATAAACCATACGCATAAAAAGACATAAGGACACTGAAAATGATGGTTATCGAGTATAACTAACCCGATTATACATCGTCAACAAAGATGAACACTTTCTCAGTGCCAAGGGCAGAAAGTCACTGTTCCTTGCTGACAAATGAATGCGGGTCTGGAATACTGATGTGCAGCTTTTAATGCTGCAGTCTTCAATCAACTACCACACAAACCACAAATTAATGCTACACCTAAAAGGAAACATGTTCTTTTTTCTGTGAGCAAAGGTATACTTTAAAAAGTGTGTTCTTTTTGAGATTGCTCTGTTAATGTCTTTGGTGCAAGTGTTTATAAAATGCAAATGCTTGTTTTCAATTTACATTCACACCAATTCACTTTTTCCGCAGATTAGGTGCTGCTTTTTTGCCCAATCATGTAGCTGGGTATGTGTACTTGAGCAATTTAGGTTAAGCGACTTGCTGAAAAGGGGTGTGACATAGTTCCTCCTAGGATTTAATTTGGAAACCTTTGGGTTTCACCTCCAAACATATTTCCTTGGTGTTACTCTCCTTCAGGATACAGCCCTAATGAAAGCTATAATCAGTTCAAACAACTTAAAGAAACCCAAATCCAGATCACGGCAACCTTGAAAACGACACTTCATAGATATTAAATCTAACTAGGATAATAGCCATTATTGGCATCTTACGATATTTCTAATTTGAGATATACCTTTGAAATATTTCAGTAAACCTTCAGATCAAAGCTGCCTTCTATTTAATTCCTCTGACAGAAATATTGCATGTATCACACCTTTGCAAACCGTACTATGTCCTTTGAACTGTCGTTGTTCTTTGTGGATGTGCGTTCTTGTGGTGTTTCAATTTTTGATTTTATCTTCTGAACATTAATGATGACTCCTTTCATGATTTTTAAATCGATGTGTAGGTGCTGTGCAAGGTTTGCTGAACGATGTCTGAATACTGATTCATGAATCGAAATATGTTTGTCTGAACTGAGAAAAATCTGTGCATAAAATTAAATGTCATTGTAATATATGCAAAATATAATATATGACTGTATTTTACTGTATAATGTCCGTCACTGCTGCAGTGTCAGTATTGTAGTATAATGAGTGACTGTATATTGGAGTACAACGTTCATCATTGCTGCGGTGTCAGTATTGTAGTATAATGAGTGACTGTATACTGGTGTATAATGTCCATCACTGCTGCGGTGTCAGTATTGTAGTATAATGAGTGACTGTATACTGGTGTATAATGCCCATTACTGCTGCGGTGTCAGTATTGTAGTATAATGAGTGACTGTACACTGGTGTATAATGTCCATTACTGCTGCGGTGTCAGTATTGTAGTATAATGAGTGACTGTACACTGGTGTATAATGTCATTACTGCTGCGGTGTCAGTATTGTAGTATAATGAGTGACTGTACACTGGTGTATAATGTCCATTACTGCTGCGGTGTCAGTATTGTAGTATAAGTATAATGGCTGACTGTATACTGGTGTATCACCTCCATCATTGATGTGGTGCCAGTATTGCAGCAGAGCGGTTTCTCCATGCTGAGGATTAACTCTTTCATGCAGCACACCTCCGGAATCAAGGCCGTCGCATGAATACATTGCAAGGAGGAATGTATACAGGCTTCCGAACAACAAAGTTCCCTGCTGTGGATTGTGTTTGTTCTCAAATCCATAAGCGTGATGGGTACAGAGTAAAGCAACACACACACACACACTTTATACATTTTATACTGTGTGTGTATATATATATATATATATATATATATATATATATATAGCTGATGGCTGATGGGGTTTTGTGGAGTGCAGTGTGTTGAAGCACACAGTTAGTGTGTGTAAGAGAGAGAGAACGATGTACTCCAGCATTCATTTGGCACTGGTACCCAGTGGGGTTGGTCTGCAGAGAATATTTCAGCAGGAGGAAGTTGGGAATGAGTAGAGTCACATAATTCATGTTTTGCATCTCAAGTGGAGAGCACGGCATAAGGACTGAATAATGAAACAAAGATGAGGTATTAAGTATGCTGCTGTTGGAGAGCTCTTGGAATTATTTAAAAAGGTTAGTCTATGAATAAACATGCCCGATCAAGGTCTTTTACACAAGAAAAGAAAGAGATACTAATACATATTACAGGAGTGATATGACAGGGTACAAAAATTAATCATATTCCCTTTTTCCTAAAACAGATAATGCATTTTTTCCCTTCAGGGTATCACCCTGAGGACAATGACACAATTATTAAAAAGTAGTCACATATCACAGACGTGTGTCCTCAAAAACAGGCCCGGCTCTTCACTGGGAAATCAACATTCCTTATTGCACTCAGACTTAATTTTTGAAAGTTCATTATTATGTGGACTAATCAGTTCTGCTCTTTGTTAAATTCATTAGGCAAAGTAACTTGTGGATAAAAATTATAGATTGTGGCTGCATTTATATGAAGCGCATATGTGCTCAATTAAACTTTATACAATAAAATATCAAAATTAATTGGCAGGCCAGAAAATTTATAACTGACCTCAATCTGATTACACTTAACTAACCTTGGAAGTTTGGATGCCAGTAAAATCACAAAAGTAAACAAGTCAAAAACGTGTCATCACATTTTCAGAAATTGACTTAATAGGATAATTTTTGTTGACCTGATTGACGCAATTGAATACTTTGACAGAAAACAGATGTAGGCAGATGTGACTTTTATCACTTTTCCAGGAAATCCTTGGCACTTATAACCTCTCTCTCTCTCTCGCTCTCTCTCTCTCTGTCTTTCTCTCTCTCTACGTGTGTGTGTGTGTATGTATAACTTGTTGATTACTTCGTTCATAGTGTTCTGTACCCATCTATTATACCTATTCAGGATCTTTAGATTCAGGTAGTGACTTATTTGACTTGACGGTGCACAGCTGAGTAGATTAATCCATGAATTGTTATGAACTTGAAAGTTATACCTCGGCGTTTGTTTTTTATAGGCTTATAGGTTATGTTTTTTTTCCCTGTCTTTTGGAAAGATGTTTGATATCCTTTACAAAAAAAAAAAAAAAACTCTTATGTATATGTGCACCTGCTACGCTAGCATTCCAAAACTGGGTGAAACTGTAAATCTCTCCATGATTTATGTTTGGGAATTATAAATCACAGAGCTGTCTGTTCTGAACCTCTATTGGAGTATATTTATAAGACGAAACATTGCTTTCCATAGGAAAGACTTCAAAGGAATGTAATTGTTGGTGCCCCTAATTTTATATCGGCTGTTGTATATAATCAAAGCCATGCTCAATCTCTCTACCAATATGGATGCATGAATCTTCTGAATAAAGGGTCAGAGGTGTGTGTGTGTGTGTGTGTGTGTGTGTGTGGGTGTGTGTGGTGGGGGGGGGTGCGGAGGAGCAGAGGACACAAGGCATGGATGCACCCTCAACAGAATGCAGATGCAATTAAGAGGCCATCCATCCGTTTTCCATACCCACTTGTCCTATGTAGGATAGCGGGTACTGATACATGCTCATCTATATAACAATATAAACCTTCAACTGTGTGTAAAACAGGTATAATAAAAAAAATAATAATATGGTCAAGGTAAAGAATAACAATTCATGGAGAATAAGGAAGTAAATTATCTTTCTGTCCCTTAGCTGTAATCTTAGTAGATAAAAGTCAATTGATGCCAATCTCACTTCATGCCCTGCAGCTACAAACGTTCAATTCAATTAAGTAAACAAATTTGTTACATTTCATTATCTTACTCCCTCTAGTAAGAAAAACATGCACTGCTTTGCTGTAGTTGCAGAAACTGTAACATTGTCTTTGCCTGGGCTTGTCCCTTGTGTAAATTTGAAAGGAAAGTGATGAGTCTCCTACACCTTAAATTCCCACTGTGAAGTAGTCTTCCTCTCTATCTGCTTTCCTTTCCAAATACTGATTCGGCTTGACCTTGGCAGCTCTTCCAAAAGTGCTCACTAATGATCCCACCCCCCAGCATTAAGAGATGCCTGTAACTTCTCCTTGCATGACAACCTCCGCAGAGTAGGAATTCTTCTTGCTACTTTTCATCAAACTAACTGTAAATGGAAAAACATACTGTGGCGTGAATACTGCACTCTCTAGCCTCAATATGACTTCATAATACAGCCAGTTAAAAAAAAAAATACATACTATCATTAAATTAGCTGAAATTATTTCCCCAAACAACAGTTAAATGGGTCTTGCTGCAGTAAGACATGACCTACTAGGCATCTTACATTTTTCTATGTAATGGAAACAAACATGTTTTAAGGCTATGAATCATATTTATACTGGGGCTACTGATGAAACAGAATAATTATGATATTGCATGGTGTTGCCAAACAGAGTAATTATAATTCTAATCTGAATGTATTTCTCCATGGTGTTGAATAAGTGTGGATTGTGGTTTATTGAGATGCTAACAGATCAGTGCTTTAGTGTATTTATAATATAGCTTTCTGTCATCTTATATTTGTGTTTATTTTATGCATTCAGCCCATTTGAAAGACAATAACTGAAGGCTGTTTTGGCTGTGGGGTAACCTAAATTCAAATTCAAATTGCAAAATGTGCATAGCGTGTAACAAGATGTTTTTTTTTCTCTGCAAAATAAAAGTGTTGTACATAAACCATTATATAAATCTATATGATGAATTTAAAACATGTTGGAACAAAATATATCAGGCATAATGTTTTACATTTCACATTGACAAGCAAACATAAAATATATGTAATTAATTAGATTTGTTTTCACAATTAGATGATTTTCCTGGCTGTATTTTATTAAATCTTCTGAATGTCCAGTATTGGGTCCTGCACCTGTCTTGCACAACCACTGACATCCAAAAATGTACTAGCCAGATGTTCAAATATTGAATTGCATACCAATGTCTAAGAAGGGTCACAGTCAGATGTCTAAATACTAAACCTGATTTGCACGTTGTGCAGACATTCTGAGAAGGTCCTGGAGCCACTAACGCAATATAAACACAATCTACACACCTGGCAGACATTTCATGTTTGCTGGGGAATGTTCGCTTTACACCACTTCAGTCTTATGAAAGACCTATATTACCACCTGTATTCATGAAATTAAAGAAATCCGAAGAGGATTTTTGCTTTTACGAAAAAACTAAACGAAGTTTAGTACCACAAGTATGGTGAAAATTACTATTGCCTACTGAGTCCATCATCGTCATAACATCATAGTGCAACACATAACTCACCTGTTTGTGGTGATTCTGGTGTAAACAAACCTACTGCGCTGCCAGGTGTAGAAAAGTATGAACATAGTATAATGTACAGTACATATAAAGTGATATCATGTAATGCTTTCGGCTTCCGAAAGGTTTCGTATTAACACGCTACTTTCGTGATGAGGGGGGATACCTGTATGTGTGTTTGTATAAGGTTAAGTTACTTAACCTGTTTTTTATGTCGTGGGGACCATTTTTCAGGTCCCCACAATGTAATATGAACCTAATACATACACACACACACACACACACACACAGCCCATCCTCCAGGGGGCAGCAGAGGAAGCCCTAACCCTAACCAGACCCAAAGGGGGATCCCATCCTCCAGGGGGCAGCAGATGAAGCCCTAACCCTAACCAGACCAAAAGGGGGAGCCCATCTTCCGGGGGCAGGACAGAAAGTCGAGTGAACAAGATGGCAAAATCATAATTTACACTGGCCAAATTTTAAGATTTGAGTCTCATTAGAGGGACTGAGAGGTGACAGAATGCAGGTGCTGGTGCTGCTTCTGATGGCAGGATGAACAGTGGTACAGCAGCAGGGAAAGAGGGAGAGACGTCACAAGGACAAGGGCAGGCAGGCCAGAAGGACATCACGGGTAGTAGAAGCATTGCAGGCAGCAGGGTAGGCAGAATATTTTGATTTTTTGGGGTCTCCAGGCAGCACAGCCCAGGAGGGGTAGGGGAAATAAAAAATGCATTAGTCAAAGTAGGAGATACTAGAGGCAATGCTAAGTTAGGTGAGTGCAATATGTAAGTTCCGGCAGATATGGCTATGGCAGCATAAGTAGGAGGGAGAGGCAGGTTGGAACGCAGGCATGGGGAGTCGCTGAACGTCAGCACTCCAATTCCACAAGGGGTTGTGAAGCTTGAGTGACAGGACTGACAGTTCAGTTCATCCAAAGCCAATGACACTAATCCCCACCCAGCTCAACACCTCACACTATAAGTCTAACTGAGTGAGTGATTAGCTAGAACTAGAGTCCCTATAAGCCAGACTAAAATGTGTTTTTAGTCTAGACTTGAATATTGAGAGTGAGTCTGAATCTCGCACATCCACTGGGAGACTATTCCCCATTGCAGAACTCTGTAAGAGAACATTCTGTAGCCTACTGTAGTTCTTTCTACTGTAGGTACTAATAGACATCCTGCTCCTTCACACTGAAGCACGTGAGCAGGGTTGTAAGAGACCAGTAGATCTCTGAGGTATTCTGGTGCAAGGCCATTCAGTGCTTTATATGTTAATTGCAGTATTTTGCAATCAGTCCAAAACTTAACTAGAATCCAAGGAAGGGAACAGGGCTAACATGATAATTAAAAAAAAAATTGTAAAAAATCTGGCTGTTTCATTTTGTACCAGCTGAAGTTTATTTAAGGATCCAGATGGACAACCAGAAAGGAGGGCATTACAGTAGTCCAGCCTGGAAGTTATAAATGTATTCATTTTTCTGAATCATGGAAGGAAAGCATTTTCCAGAGTTTGCATATGTAGATAGTAGAAGGCAGTTTTAGTGATACTTCTTATGTGAGCATCAAAACATAGATCTGAATCAACCAGGACTCCAAGATCTCCCCAAGAGTAGGAAAACCACCAAGGTTGAGGTCGTCAAACTTATTTCGAGCAGCCTTGGGACCAACTAGCAGCATTTCCAGTTCTTCTATGTTTAACATTAAGGATTTTTTTTCCACCCAACACCAGATGCCTAGTAGACAGTCTTCTAACCCAGAGAGCTGTGATGCATCATCTGGTATAACACACAACGATAAAGAATGTACCCCAACACTACCCCAGCCATGCCCCAACACTGCGCCAACACTAGACTATGCCATGCGGTCCATTGTTTATTTTTATTATTACTCTGTATTT
>JAOYFF010000036.1:25066053-25084892 GCA_025773925.1 Cryptomyrus ogoouensis | reverse complement strand
GCTATCACAGCGAATGCGAGGCTGAGACTGAAGCGTTACCCTTTGTTTCCGCTGAGAGACGTGCCGCGTGACTCATTCCCCCGTGTGTACAAGTTATCTAAGGTCAGCATTCATGGTTCGACTTCTGAGATTCAGATCGAGTTCTGCAAAACAATGAAACCCAACACAATGGTTTCTAATAATGTTACCAAGAGGTAGCATATATAAAGTGAACAATATCGGGTCTAGCACTGAGCCCTGTGGAACACCATATTTGACTTTAGTGGGCTTGGAAGATTCATTGTTCACAAGAACAAACCAAAAAGGATCAGTTAAATAGGAATGAAACCAAGAGAGAGCTGTCCCTGTAATGCCAGCCACAGATTCTAGCTCAGGGCTAGTCCAAGCACTGCTGATTTTTCAGCCTTCCTTTACCTGTAAGCCAGCTGCGAAACCTCCAGCCTATCAGAATCAGTAATTATTAAACTATCTGCCTGGAAGAACTAAAAACAAGGTCTGCTATTGGAAATGAGGTCTAGATTTGAAGAGCTCTGTTCTAACCACACTGCGCTCAGTGCCAAGTAAGGTCCTTGCTAGGGTCATCCTTAACAGGATCTGTGATCGCTTACTCGCCTACCAGTGACCAGAGCAGTCTGGTTTTACACCTAAGAAGTCTACCATCGACGACATCCTGGCACTGCAGGTTCTAATGTGGCGCGTTTCCCTGAGGGTGATCCGACTCGCAACATCCTCATTGCTGAGGACCCGGGCGGCTGGACCAGGCCAAGGGGAGGGTGGGACTGGACCGTATGTCTGCCTGGGGGGTCTTCAGCTGGGATCCTGAAGAGTGGCGAGGGCAGTAATGTGCTGCATCAGCGCACGCTCCCCAACCTGACCTGACCTGATTATTATTATGTGATCTCTGTAAGGTGCTTTCAATAGAAGGGTCTACTAACCAAACATAAACTTAACATAAACATAAGCTTATCTACTGGCATATTAAAGACAAATTTGGAACTCAAACTATTGAACTGGTTTATAAGAACATAAGAGCAGAACATGTAAAAGGAACAGTAGCATAGTGGAAGGATGCTCCTTAAAGAGAAAAGGCAATAACAGATAATTACCAAACCGTACACAAACTGTCTTTGCAAACAAAGGTGGAAGTGACCTGTACTGCGTTGGTGCGGAGTGGGCAGGGAAGGTGTAACATTACTGCCGGAATTTCCCACAGGTACCAGCCCCCTTGATTCAAAGGCACCAGTCCTGAAGCTTAGTTAATCAAACTAAGATCAGCTGTAATTGAATTGCTGGTAGCAACTTTGATTTGGGAACCAAAAATCGTTGCATGTTCTTTATGGTTGTGTATGACTAATTTAAGTGAATTAGAGCACGTAATCTACCTAACCAGGTAACTTTCTTGATACTGAGTGCTGACAGGTTTGTCAGCATGAACACATCTCTTGTGAAAGTCATGCTTTCAGGTTCTCATATAAGAAGTCTTATGGCAAATCTATATTATTCCATTATAAACCTAAAATTAGCCACATCAAAAGCTTTGGGGTAGTTTGCAAACCCTGCAGGTGTTTATTTGTTGTATATTATCATTTGTTATGTTATTTCTTATTTCTTAAGTTGATTAATCTGTCACATACATTTAAATGTTTATGCATATGTGTACAGACGTGTATGAAATTGAAAATCTCACTTCAGACAGCTGACAACCCTGAGCTGAAATCGACATAGCAAACTGTCAAATGTTAAATAAAGTTGTGCACCCGTATCGGTGGAGGATATCTTCCAAGACCTACCGCAGAGATCCGAAACCATGTATAGCAGCGCACACCATAAGTTCCTTGTTTTCGTGTACTTACATAGTTATGATAAAGTTTGAATTATAAATTACACTGAGACGTGGTTACCAAATAAGCAGATAGAGGGGTTTCACTGTACAGTTTTAGTGAACTTCCTAGCCAACAGTAATGCTAGCTAGCTAGCTAACTAAGAGCTACCTAAACCACTACTAGCAAAGATCCTTATTCAACACCACATTACGGAAAACCACAGCAACAATAGATACATTTTAACAAGAAGGAGCTTTAATAAAAATAAGGTAACATTCCTCCTCCACTTTCACAGGCGACTACAAATGATCTGCAGAAGAATATCTGATGGGACGAATGAAATAATTGTGATTGGCAGATTCAGATGGCGCAGGTTAAAGTTGACCAATTAGGTGGACAGAGCAGTTCTAGATCCAGCTGTGTGAACTGAAATATTACAGCAACACAACCAGCTTTGCAGTTTCATCGAGGGTAATGCTTATAATTGTATTCAGCTGCAGTAGATTCATTTACTGCCATGTATTCATTAGGTTTAAGCCAGGTCTCAATAAGGCATAAGGCACCAAGACTAAAATCAGTAATCCTTTAATTTATAAGTAAGGCCTTAGGAGCCAGTACACTTTACACTTTGTATTACACCTTTTTTCTAGTAATTAATTTTGGTTTAATCACCTTTGTGATTTTACAAATATGCTTCAGAACCTATAATTAAGCCTCAAAGATAATAAAATGTTCCCTTTTTTTCTAAAATTTATAGAGAAAAATGAGAACTGCTACGTGGAGGGAAAAATGTATTTGAACTGTTTATACAACAACTACATTTTAACTAGATATTGTCAATATCAAATCCCCAACTAATCCACGCTCCTACTTCTGAAACCTCTAGCTGCCCCCCCTCCAACACAACACTTTTTGCACCTCTCCAAAAAACATTCATTAAATGCCAAGCTTTGTGTTACTTATCTCAGTGTAATCAGGTTAATTCAGTCTACAGCTGTTATTTCATGCACTACCCGTAAGTGCCATTGCTTCAGTTTTTGCTGCAATTTGTCTCAAAATGAATTTGGTCCTATATCATGACCCATAAATTGTTCTGGGAAGTTTGGAAAAACATCTGACAAATACTTTTTGTGTCATCATGCAGACCAGATCAAGTGTCTCAGGCTGCCCATCTCTTTGCTATCACTATGAATATATCCCTTTTTCTATTTTGGTTCCATTTGATCATTTCCAGTTCTTCTCTCCTGCAGTGCTTCTGCAAAGTTTGAAAAAGATCCATGAAGTACTTTTTGAGGTATCACGCTAACAGTGTCTGCTGCAGTAACTCTCTCGACAGCACCCTTAGAGTTTTGGAATTTTTTTACCTTTCATGTGGGAGATCAATGTTTGAATCATCAATTCAGTAAAATACATTAAAATGGGGGCAGTGTGCAGCTCAGTGGGTTATGGGTCTGTGTCCATCTCTGGAAGGTTGTAGATGTAAATCTAATGGCCAGCAGAATAACCATCAATCAATCACCACTCAGCACTTAAGAGCCCTTAACCCCAACCGCTTAAGCCTTAAGGGATGCTGACTGATTCTGCTCTCCTATCCCAGGCATTTGTCACTTCATCTTCACTGATAAATTAATGTAAGCAAACTATATGTGAAAAAAATAAATACATAATGAAATTGTTTGTAATCTTTTCAGCATAGTGTTTTTCCTCCTATCCCAAAGTGGGAACTCACTCACTTGATCTAATACACTGAAGTGTTCATCTTTATCACAGCACATTTCCTGGTGAAAATCACAATTGTTAACATTTATATTTTTACAAAAGAGGAATGGAAATTGTACCTACAAAATATATTAAGAAACCTAAATTGGCCTCAAGGCCATTCATAAGTTTCAATGACCCCAAATATGTTCAACACTCGCTCTGAGCAGGAAGTGACATGTGTATGGAGGTAGAAGCAGGGATCTTATTTGGCGGTGGATAGATTTAGCAAAACAATAGGGAGGAATAAGAATAAGAGAAAGAAATACACACATGCACAAAAGATACACACACAACAAGGAATGGCATTTCAGTTTTTCTTGCGTTTTCCTCTTGCAGTCCTTTATTTCCACAGTCACAACCAGGTCTACTTACATGAGTGATAAATATTTTAGATGTATCTCCAGTCAAATGTACAATGTAGGTCTTCCGACGGATCCAGTGAGATCTGGCAGGGAGCTTTGTCTTCTGCCTCAGTGGACCGACTGCCGTTGTCAACAAACTTCCCTCCATCAAAGGACTGTCACAGAAAAAGAGAAGCGTACTTCTCAGTGACCTTGAGGGGTCTCCTTAAAAGTCCTGTGTAGAACACATTGTCTTTATAATGCTTAAGCCCATCGCCGCCAGTGCAATTCAGCATGCTTTTTGAGTGGACATGTTAAGATTAATGTCATAATTACAGGCTTTCCTGTTTCATGGTGTTAATTCGTGTTTTTAACACCCAGCAGAGAAAAACAGATGTAACAAACGTGCTGTAATTACCTCTTTAAGAATACTTAGATGTATAGTGATAATGGCGTTTGTGTGGCCATCATATTTGTACCTGGATGTGTGTCAGCACCAAGTATTTGCTCAGTGGGATAAGTACACATGGTGTATGTATTTGCTCGGTGGGATATGTACACATGGTGTATGTATTTGCTCGGTGGGATAAGTACACATGGTGTATGTATTTGCTCGGTGGGATATGTACACATGGTGTATGTATTTGCTCGGTGGGATAAGTATACAGGGCTGTCATTTGCTAACAGATTGGCTTTGAGTATGTGTACCTGTGGGATTAATTTTACAATGTTTTGTAGGGGAATGGGTGAAAAAAATTGGCCTTAGTGTACATTTGTGTTTGTGTGTGTGTGTAATTATTACATTGTGGGGGGTTTCCACAGAATGTGATAAACGTCTGTAACTATTTGCCTTGTAAGGTACATTTTTTGATCCCCAGAAGGGTAACATGAAATTTTACAAAAATCTGTGAATGTAATCAAAAAATAAAAATGCCAAAAGTCTTATATTTGGTTTCGTTACTTATGGTTAAGCTTAGGGCTGGGTAGGAGTTAACAGTGCCATTTTTTGGATTGGAGTTTTCCCCATAGAAATGAATGGAGAGTACCCACAAATATATAATTATTAACCTCTGTGTCTGTGTATGTGTGTGTGTGAGAGTGAGAGAGAGAGAGAGAGAGAGAGAGAGAGAGAGAAAGAGAGAGAGATTGTGTATATGGGTTCTGAGGTGGAGAGGCACCCAATGTAATGTATCACACCATCTACACTGTGTCTTTGCTGATAGGCTGTCACACTGTGTAAACACTTACTGAACATGCATCTCACTGGATAAGCACTTACTGAATATGCTTCACACTGTGTAAACACTTACTGAACATGCATCACACTGGATAAACACTTACTGAACATGCATCACATTGGATAAACACTTACTGAACATGCATCACACTGGATAAGCACTTACTGAATATGCTTCACACTGGATAAACACTTACTGAATATGCATCACACTGGATAAGCACTTACTGAACATGCATCACACTGGATAAGCACTTACTGAATATGCTTCACACTGGATAAACACTTACTGAACATGCATCACACTGGATAAGCACTTACTGAACATGCATCACACTGGATAAGCACTTACTGAACATGCATCACACTGAAATGAAAGAGGGCTCAAGACTGGGAACATGGTAGCATTTATTTTTACTCTTCAGAGCTGTTGGTGGTATTCATAAATCACATTGTAAAGTGTCATAGTTTTTGGACAGATGAAAGTGATATGAGTATTTTTAACAGAAACGCTGAAAAACAAATCAGTGAATGCACCCCAGAACCTTAGAAAGGCGAAAAATCCGCTGTTTAGCATTTTAATTTAGATGCAAATCTGACAAGATATTGCCTTTTTCTTAATAAAATCCATCTTCCTCTTGGATGGAGTTAATCATTTATGTTTCTCAGAGCATTACCTCTTTGGCCTCGTAATGGAGTCCAAATCTATTGAGCAATGAAAGGAATAGGTTGACATCTTAGTTCAACACACTTTAATGTAGTGCATCCATTTATTCATGCTTTCATTCACTTGTGCATTTTTTTCATTTGAATATTATTTGAAGTTCACTATTATGAACATTTTTTAGTTTTTAAATACAAACCTAATTTAACCTAATAACATTTAAGTCACAGGTACATTTTTTTTTGTTTCAAGGTGTTGACATGCAGAAATCACAATTTTTGGGGTATAGCTGGGGTGAATAGACACACCTCACAATACCTGAAAATTCTGCAGGCTTAGTAACATATTAACATACATTAATGTAATTTTTGAAGATTGTGAGACTTTACAGTTGGAAATGTGCAGCTGACTGCATTAGGCTTTGCGGATGAATATGTGCAGCTGACTGCATTGGGGTTTCAAGTTGGATATGTGCATCTGATTATAGTCAGCTTTGCAGTTGGATATGTACAACTGACTGCAATCGAGTTTGCAGCTGGATATGCGCAGCTGACTGCAGTGCAGCTTCAGCTTGACACCACCCCTGGGTTATACATCTTCTGCAAACACACTCCTTTTGTTCAGTCTGTAGATTAGGACTCCAAAGGTTAAAAAAGGCTTGAAGAAAATATAATTTAGAGCAGAATCTAAATTAAAACTTTTACTATTATTTAAACATTATGCATGCTTGACAAAAGTAAAGAAATAATGTAAGGTGAGATTATATTCTTCTTATTTCATCAAATATAGAAATCTGTTTGCCAATGGGCAGATTAGATTTTCGTGCTGTATTTAAACCAGACGTTCAAATTTGCAAGTCAAAAAGGGTTCTTCTATTTCATAGAAAAAGATTAGTTAAACACAGTTAACATTTTCACTGTCTTAAACAGACCGCAGGCCAGTGCTGACTGCATGAAATGTTATACTCCAGGTAATCTGGAAAAAAAGGACATTTCTTACAAAAAAGTATAAAAGTGTATACCTACACATTCTTTACCTTGTGTATTACAAATATAGCTCATAACTATGCTCTTGACAGGGGTGAAAAGGGATGTACAGGCATTTCTATGATCTATTTAAGATTCAGATTCTGCAAAAGTATAATTAAATGTACTTATAACAAATGATTGCTTTTCCTTCCAAAATCACCTGACACACATGACCTCATTTCCTGCTGAAAGCAGGTGGCACCGGGTCACCGTCTTATTGCCGTTCGCTCAGATTAAAGCCCCCCCTGTCCAGCTGTTCAGCTCCTGCTGACCCTAAGCCCACCCGTACGTTTTTATTTGTTTGCGGCCTTCTTGTGACTTCCAGGCATATACATTGTATGCTACATTTGATTTTATGGAAAAGTCTTCATATTATATATGGAAATAAATGTTCAAACATTAGAACGTTAAACATTATTAAGAATAAGCAACTTGGTCAAAATTATGATTATATGTACAAAAACATCAATGATATTCAAGAAATTTCAAATAGGAGAAAATTTAAATTGTCATTGAATTAATTTATTATCATATAATATAAAAAGAAATATATACAATATTACATCATAATGCTGAGCATACTTTTCAAATTAAAATATATTATTGAAGATACTGTATTTGCTAGTGATGGGCATTCTACACAGCATTACACCAAAACTGTTTTTCCTTCCAGCATTTGGTAAATACTTATTCATTTCTGCACGTTTGTGCACTGGCGTGCGTGCTTGTGTGTGAGATTCGAGAAGCTGAAGGTCATGAAGATGATGGACGTTAAAATGTTACCATCTGCTGCTGCTTGAGTGACACTGCTCATGTATTTACAGCAGGACCAATTAGGCAGCTTTTCGCAAGATTATCTCTCCTAGTCTTCCAGGAAGCAGCTTGCGTTCCACTTCTGTTCACTCTCCCCCTCACTCAAACTGTGGTGATATCTATGAAAAGCAATTACGTGCAATTTTACACTATCCACATAAGAAAGAGACACAATTAAAATTATTGACAATCCATTTCCATTAATAAAATTTCAAAATATTGAATATTGTCTCATATATATATATATATATGAAAATGGCTGCTTTCATTTTTCTTCCTTTATGCCTTCCTGTCCAACTCTTTATATGCATCTACATTCTCTCTGGTTCCCTTTTGGGACCTGCTGCTGGGGTGAGACATCGGAGTAAAGCTGTCTCTCTTATATTTATGCACATTATTCATTTCTTGGGAAATAGGATTAATGGTGGGGATGGTGAAGTAGTGATTACACCACAGACAAAGAGAAGGCCTTTCAGAGACAAAAAAGAAAAAAAAACTGGATCTAACTTTCAAGGGAGTATGATTCAAAGAAGTCTTACTGTCACGATGAACTGAAACTGACATTGTTCCACTTCTATTTTCAATTACCTGAACATACCATTGCCATTGCTTGCATAGCCATCCATCCATCGGTTACATCCCAGTCTAGGGTCGAGGCATAAACAGGGAGGACGACAGGGAACAGGGAGGGAGAAAGGAGATGGGGGCAGAAAAAGAAATGACTGACAGTATAATTATAGTTAAGATTGGATATATTTCAAGTAAATTTTGATATAGTGACATAAATGTGAAACACCAGGGTGACCTTCAGGGGTGCCAAAGGCCAAAATAATAAGAAAAACAAGTGAACTACCTACGTGAATACCAGCTAGGACTTCCCTAAATCAAAAGAAAAGAAAACAAAAGACAATCGCTACCCTTCCGCCCTCACTAACCACAAAACAGAGACAAACGATTCACAGGCAGAAAACTCGCACATGATCGGCAGCCACTCCCTATAACCCTTACACAGAAATATATACACAGATGGTTTACAAAAAATACACAGGGCTACCGAGTCTGAACCAAAATCCAGAAAGGGTAGTCGTTAGCCAAACATTGGGTCAGAAAGACGGGTAAACATCACAAATGTGAGATAACCAAAGCCAAATCGAGATGCAAAAGAGAAATCGCCGAGAGCCAAAACAAGATCGTAACACACAGGAAATCAGATACAAGAATCGCAAACGAACACAAATGCAAAGGCAGCAAAAGCTGTTAAACGGGGTTGTGGGGCTTTATAGTCCTAGAGGCTGAGAGGCAGCAAAAGCTGTCAAACGGGGTTGTGGGGCTTTATAGTTCTAGAGGCTGAGAGGCAGCAAAAGCTGTTAAACGGGGTTGTGGGGCTTTATAGTCCTAGAGGCTGAGAGGCAGCAAAAGCTGTTAAAGGGGGTTGTGGGGCTTTATAGTCCTAGCAGCTGAGAGACAGGAAACAGAAATGAGGTAATGAAACCAGTTTTTCCACTTTTGGCACTTCTGGTGGGAGAGATGGGTGAACCTGGAACCGGATCGGCTGGAGGGCAAAAACGAAACAGGATCAAAAGAGAAATGGAGAGACATACACACCCACATATAGAGATGTAAGACATCTATCCATTTTCTGAAACTACTTGTCCTACTCTGGGTCTCTGGCGGGTCTGGAGCCGATTCACGCAGCTGCAGGCGCGAGGCAGGGAACAGCCCAGGACCAGGCAGCAAACCATCTTAGGGCAAATTGCATAGCATTTATATACATTTTTAACTCACTTCCCTGAATTGTGCTTAAACTTAGGCTTGCCCCCCATATATGTTGACATTTACAAAATGATGTCCTTGATTTGCACTGTAGCTTTGGTGTCCAGTTCTCCAGGTGAACCTCTATTCTTGGTTTGCCCGTGCTGGTCCTGCAGAGATGTTCTCTTTCACTTCCTGTGCTGTGTACCCTACTTCCTCTTTGACAAATCAACGGCTGCCATGTGGCAGGCCAGAGCGCCACCCGAGGAGCAATGCCACCTGACAGCAGCCATTACTTCATGGGTGCCTGGCATACTTGATGAAGCCCTGTTCGTTTTTTTGTTTTTTTGGAGAACTACTGAGGATAAATCCCATAATCGGCCTCCATGGAAACAAGCCAGCTTATTTAGCTTCTAAGGCCCTCTGGTCACAATCTGCCAAAGACAGAGTGCACATTCAAGCCATGATCTAGATTGTAGAACTCCGTCTGCACCTGGGGAACAGGAACTAGCTATGTGAGT
This sequence comes from Cryptomyrus ogoouensis, assembly GCA_025773925.1. Lineage (NCBI taxonomy): Eukaryota > Metazoa > Chordata > Actinopteri > Osteoglossiformes > Mormyridae > Cryptomyrus > Cryptomyrus ogoouensis. Next base: position 25,074,952 of record JAOYFF010000036.1, on the reverse strand, counting down.
CACTAAGGAGAGCCAGGATTCATCAAGCTTGACTTAAATATCACCATAAGTCACCGTGTTTATACCGGTGTAAACTTCTTGTTAATTATCATCTTTTTTCTGCTCATGACATTCCACATATATTTATTTGTTGTTTGGTCGGTACTCCCATCAAAGGCTATATGCAGCTGTGTAGTTACTTAATTAGTTAATGTATCTTTGTGATCAATAATGATTGAAATTGTGGAGATATAGACATCTTTTCTGTCCTTTTGCCCCAAAGAATGCTGCATCCGTTTATTGCTAAGCTGAATGTCTTGGTGGCTTTGTTCTGCATAAACTCGCATTTTCACCAAGAATGGGCCTGTTCACCAACATGTCGTCAAATGCGTTTCCTTTTTAAACTCCTCTTTGCAAATTGCAACGGTATTACAAACTGGCTTTCATGAAGACTTAGTTCCAGTCTGTAAGAAAAGTGACTTGACCTTATTTAAAACGATCAAACTGACACAGACAGTATTTAAGCAGGGTCAAATGGAGTAGCTTAATCCCTCATTTATAGATTGCTTGGAAAATCCCCTTAGGGAGGAATTCCGTACTTTGCTCAGGGGTCTGCATTACAGCTCCCTGCAGTTTGGCCGTAAGCTTAGGTCCTTAACCTCTGTAACCTGCTGACCCTGTTTGTCAAAATTTTGTTAATGCATCATTTCTTGTATGATTATTCTGATATATGTATAGTAATACCAATGGATGCATGTTGTAGTGATGCTGGGAGTCTCTCTAAGGGTCCTTGTGGCTACAGTTGCCTCCAGGGGGTTGAGTCTCACCAGGAGTTCCCTCCAGGCAACAGCGTAACTTCTATGGGCATCGGGTCACCCTGGGTGCTAATGTCCAGAAAGGTGAAGCTTAAAAGGTCAATAATATTTTCTTTTTCACGTTGATCATCAATGAGTTTGACCTTATCAAATTAGTTTAATGACATTCCATTAACAGAAGCATTCATCCAGAGTGACTAACTCAGCTCAGACCCACAACTTTTCTGGCCCTTAAACATCACCCCACCTGCTGTCCTGCGCTAAAACTCACATAAAATATTTATCGGGTTAATATTCCGGCGACAGCATAGCTTAAAAAACAGCACTTAAAGATGCATTAGTGCTTCACTCTCCGGCCTTGCAGCATGAGTGGCAGGAGCCTGCAGAAGTGCATCAATTCGCATGCTCCACAGGAAGCCTGGTATTATCCCAATCCCGCCAGTGCTGCAGAGAATTGATGAATTGACCAGGGAAGGCCTAATTAAAGCTGCTCAAATGAAATGCATTGATGTATTACATCTATTATACCTCTGCTCGATAGATCCTCCCTGCCAGGACTGCCAGGGCTCCTGAAGCTTGCTAAACAAGCTGAATAAGTAATGCGGGAAGGCCAGCATGAGCCACGGGAAACGGAGGCCAGGGGAGGGGCTGTACCGGCCATACTGAGCAGACCGCACCTGGGTCAATAAACTCGCATGTCCATTTGACGCGCTCGCCGCTGTAGTAGAAGGGCTGGCTTCACTCGTTTTGCTCTTTGTCTGAATCTTCCAGCTTCATTTCCTAAAGAGATGTTCTTGAAGGGGCCCTCAGGGCTGAATTTAATAGGGTTTAACTCATTCCCCCTCCACTTATAAAAAAATCAGCTTTAAATTATCAGTGTTGGCCTTGTGTGAAGCCTGAGTGAATAAGTTTTAAGAAACATGGCATTGGTATGGCAGTACTGCCTGAAGAACACATCATCACTGACAAATTACGTCTGCTAAAGATGGAGGGAGCTCATATGAAGGTCAATGCTTTGCATCGGCGTGTCTATTTAATATTCATAATACAAATCTACACCCATTGATTTAAGATCTTGGGTACTGAAAAAGACACATCGCCAAAGCTAAGCAGTGACAACTATCTGAGGAAACAAAGAATTAACAGTACGGCAGTATGCATCAACATATGCTAAAAAGGTTTTTTAGCCAGGAAACAGAATATTGAATCTGAGCTTTCAGTAACATTGTGAGGTGTAGGCACGAGCCAACAGGGACCTTTGTTGACTTCACCTTTGTCTGGTGCCTGATCAGATACAGCTGGCTTCTGGTTTTCTCTCGGCCTCAGGCCACACCCCCAGAGTCTGACGCCGGAACCTACACCTCTCCTCTCCCCATGAGCCAAAAATTGCTTTCCCATGTGTTTCCCTTGGGCAGAGCTGGATGATAGCTGTCTTGTTTTTCTCTCACCTCATCATCTCTTTGTTAAGCCCATCTTCACTCCTCGGTTACTACATACTACTTTCTCCCACCATGATTCTCACATGGTTCTGTTCAGCGTTCCACCTGGAGCTTAGCCATATTACAAAGCACTTCTTTTCATCAGCCTTTAACTGTCCAGTCAGTCCTTGAAGTGGGTGAGTACTCACTGGCTTGAAGTGGGCGAGTACTCACTGCTACACAGTACTGGCAAATCGGAGTACCAGGAATGTACCAGCACCTCGCATAATCTGTACTGAATAACATGGGGAGTGTGTGTGTGGCCCATTTTTTCCCACTTAAATAGCTGGGTCAAGTCATTGTTGTCCTTTGAATAACAATACAGTATACTTCTCACTCATTTCTGTCTCAATATACTGCATCTGCATGAAGTTGTGAAGTCAATGCTAGCTGCCTTCATAAACATGCCAGAGATCTTATACAAGGAAAAAAAAAACAGAAATGATTAATCTGAGATGTGAGGTGTGTATTGCATGGTGGGAGACATGATGTTAAACAGAGCAATGGGTTTAGTGGGAGAGCAAGAAAGAGGCTAGAAGTACAAGGCAGAGATTTCCAGGGGGGGCAGACAGAGCCGAAATGCCTGATGGCATCTCGTCACGGTAATAGATGCTGTGAGCTGAGTGTACACTAAGTGTAGGAAACAGTTCTTCCTCCTCCAGGAAATCTACTTTTCTGACACAAGAGTAATAGTAGAAACTCTAATTTGTCCACAGTTTGAAGGTTGTGTGTGTGTGTGTCTCAGATGTTTGTTATGCCATCAGTATGTGTATCTGCTGAAAGCCATTAAAAGATTCCCCAGCAACAAAACTTAAGAAAGCAGACCCATCCAATCTCGAAAGAGATTTAAAAAAAAAAAAAAAGACTTACAATCTTTCCCAGTATTACAGTTTAATCTGCCCTTGTGCGGGAAGTCTTCTGACTGCTCATTGGCCTTGGATTTTCAAGCAACAGATGAGTTACACTTTCAGGAACTTGTCTGGTTTTTCAATAAACCTGTTATACGTTGTATGTGGCATAGTATTAGCATATGGTTGAAACCATGGTGGAGTACCTGCAATAAAGTCTGAACTCCCTATTAAGACGAGGAGTGGGACAAGGCTCAGGGAAAGTCAAGCCATCATTTTGAAGCAGCAAACTTGAGTACAATGACAGGTCACATGTCTTCTTTCACCGAGGAGCTCTTAATGTAAAATGCTATGGGTGGCCAAACGAGCCAACCTGATGGTCCAGCCCATATGAAACATCCATTTATGAACAAGTTAATTTTTGCATATTTAAAATTAGGTCAGTGTGGTCACCTCACTCCTCCAAAGTTGTGGGTGTGGTTTTTGCCCCCAGTGTGGGTGGAGTTTGCAGGGTCTCCTCATGTTCTACTGAGTTTCCTCAGCGTCCATGCAATAGGCTGGCATCACGCTCAGGGTGTTAGCCTGCCAGAGACCCGAGGCTCACTGTGAACCGGTAGATATTCAGTGGATATGTAAAATGGATGGATATATCTTAAATGATCAAGTCTCTATTAAATTAACTTTAGTAGGGATGTATCAAAAATCATGAAGATTATCTTCTGCCCTTTTGTTAATGTTTCACAAATATTTTCCTGCAGTTGTGATAAAAACAGAAACACACACCAGGAGCAGTGAGCAGGCTAACGCACCATTACACTGGGTGCAGCAAGCATTGCAGAGACTGGGAAGCATGAAGAATTGGTTGCGTTGACACACTTGTCTCTGCGCTCATCTTGACAGCAATAGTTTTTCCCTGTATTACCAGCTCATCATAGCAACACGCCACATCACTCGCTTCTACTTTGAAAAGTTGACGCAAAGTTTGAACCTTAGCTGCTCACACTCCAGATCTCATCTGTCACATATTTGAAGGATCCCATCCATTTGGAAGAGCAGCAGTAGCAGAGCAAAGCTGCCCCCCCACCCCCTAAAGGGAATACCTGCACCTGGCAGGAACGCAACACATGGTAAGACATTGCCTGATAGGCTCCAGTTTATTGAAGTATAAAACAACTTCAGACACAATTTATGTAATTGACACGGTAAAGTATATTACCTGCCTAAGCTATTGGTTTTAATGTACTGTAAAATTGTAACGCTACCTTGGCAAATAGTAATTCTTGCATATTCTACTTTTTTTTCTTCTTCTTCTTATTATTATTATTATTATTATTTATTGCTAACTAATTTTCGGTTGACTTGTATCTTATAGCATTGAGACAATCACTGATATTAATGTGGTAGCTTCCTTCCTTGCACATGTGTGACTAATAAATCTCTAGAGTCTTCCTGTGAAGAGAGTTTCCTTTTTCTTTCCAGCTTTGGCATCTCTTTTAGTCTCTTATGATAAAAGTTTGACTTTTCCTAGAACACATGTTTTATAAATTCTGTGTCTGTCATGCCCCCCTTGTGAGAATGCCAGCTCACTTAGAGAATGAACCACTCCTGGTGCTGGTCCCTTTAAAAGCCTGGGCCACCATGCACTCCGTGTGAGGTATTGTTCTTCCATGTGTGACATACTGGGTAGTTCATGCTTGTGTCCCATGTAGCCCTGACCTGACCTGCTGGCCATGTTCCCATTTGCTCTTTTTTCCCCCGCATCCCTGTATTCTCTCCATTCCCATCCATCGTCTCCTGTGGAAGTGACTTCCCTGGCTTACCTGACAGTCCGCTCCATGACCCCGGCCACATCTCAGCATCTGAATTCTGCTTCTATTTGCCCTGGTTATAATACAAACACCTGCTTGCTCAGCACCTTGATATCTCCTGAGTTTTCTTTCATGACATAATACATCTCTGAGAACATGATGGGGCCAGTGAACTTCCAAGATCAGCTGCAAGATGCCCTCAGCTGGATCGACCAGCTATCGGACAGCTCCAGCTGGCTATTTGAGCTGCCTCTCCACTCCCAAGGTCACACTGATGCTCGTCTCCCGGGATTCCCATTGCCATGCCTGAGCGCTGTAATGGTGACCCAGACCAGTGTCGGGCATTTATCATGCAGTGAAGGCTCTACATTGTTATTTCTTTGTTGATGGAAAGATCCTACAAAAGGGTGACGACTAAGAAGAGTTCATCTGTGGATTTGCAGCGTGCTTTGAGTGCCGTCTTCGATCATCCCACAATAGGAACACAGTCTAGGAGATCACCTACTTGACCTCTACCTCTACCGACTTTGCCCTCAATTGCCGTGGGACTGGATTGGCCATCGTCTTGTATCCAGGTCCTCTACTGGCATGCTTTGAACCCCAATCTCCAGGCATAGCTAGCATGTCAAGGTGAGGTGTGGACTTTCAATGAGTATGTCCAGCTGTTCATTGCACTGGATAATGTCGTTTATGAGTGCTGACAACCTCGATCTTGCCCCAAAGCTCTTCAGAACCTGCCCACTCTCTCTGCTCCTGAGCCAGAACTTATGTAGCTGGGTCAGGCCCTGCTGTCTCCACCAAAGTGCCACCGCCACTTCCAGCAGTGATTTTGGATTTATTGCAGGGACCCAGGTAAGAGACGGTTTCATCCTGGGACATCCCTGGTTGCAGCTCCACAAACCATATGTGGACTGGGCCGTGGAGGTGATCAAAGCCTGGTCTGCTTGTTGTCTCACAGATTGTGTCACCCTGCCATGCAGAATCCTCTCCCCGAGGGTGAAACCCAGGTTCTAGGGGAGTCTTGAGACTTTGCTGACGTCTTCAGCAAGGCTAAGGCGTTTGACCTCCCTCCACACCAGGAGTCAGACTTTCTTCATTGAGCTGATGGAGGAAGCATCCTTGCCGAAGGGTTGGCTGTGCAAGGTATACTCCACCCATCAACCTTTCCCATCTCTTCTGGGTTTTTCTTTGTTAAGAAGGATGGAGGTCTCCGGCTATGTATCGATTATCAAGCTTTGAACACTATTACCTGTAAGTACCGTGACCCCTTATCGCTGATCCCCTAGAGAAGCTACAACTTGATCTGTATCTTTGCTGGGGATAAACAAAAGACATCTTTCATCACCAGTAAGGGTCAGTTGAAATATCTGGTCATGCCTTATGGGTGACCCAACAGCCCTTTGAGCTTTCAGGGTTTCATGAAGCAGCATCATCTCTGACATGTTGAATCACTTTCTGATCATCTACATCAATGATATCCTGGTGTAATCCTCCTCTCTCGAGAAGCATGCCTCACACATTCAGAGGGTGCTGCTGCACCTCTGAGAGAGTAACAAATGTTTGTTAAAGGTGAGAAATGATCCACACTCAAGATCCACCCTGGGGGTGTAGGTATGGATGAGGAGAAGGTGAAGGCCATTTGGGACCCCCACATGGCTGAAGGAGCTCCAGCGTTTTCTGGCACTTTGATGCCTCAAAACCTCCTGCACCTCACCAGTCCTGCAGCGACCCAATTTCATGTTGCTGTGCGGGGAGTGGGGGTTGTGCTTTCCCAATGCCAGGGGGAGTGGGAAGTTGCATCCCTGTATGTTCTTTTCCATAAAGCTGACCCCTGCAGAGCGAAACTACATCAGCCACAGGGAGTTGTTGGCCATCAAGTTGACACTGGAGGATTGGCGACACTGGCTGGAGTTCGCTGCTCACCCCTGTGAAGTACTCACCGATCATCACAACCTCAAATATCTCAAATCCACTAAACATCTCAATTCACGACAAGTTCATTGGGCACTCTTCTTCACCCACTTTGAATTCAAGGTAACATACCTTCCTTGGCTGAAAAACATCAAGGTAGATACCCTCTCTCACCAGTTCACACCTCTGGTAGAAAACAAAGAACATGTCACATTCTTTCATGATTTTTGTTTACTCAGTTCTGTCACTTGGGACCTTGATGACTCGATTCAAGAGGCTCAGAGCACCAAGTCCGCTCCAACGAGCTCTCCCACTGGAAAGGTCTATGTCCCTTCCACCCTTTGGTCAGCCACCGTACAATGGGTGTATTCCTCTCTCAGCTCAGGAAACCGAGGGGTCTTTACCACCATGTGCCTCCTGGCCCGATGGTACTGGTGGCCTGGCTGAAGGAAGGAGGTGGAGGAGTTTAGCCTTCCTGGACACATGCAGCTTCTTCCTATACCTCAGGGTCCTTGGTCACATTTAGTGCTAGACTTTATCTCCAACTTACCTTCATCACAGGGAAAGACTGTGATACCATTGTCATGGCTGATACCCCTGTCCAAGCTCCCAAAGGCTACAGAACTTTCCAAGATCCTCATGACCTGGGTCTTTCGGTTCTACAGAGTTCCAAGAGAGATTGTGTCTTTTTCATGCTTTCTGCTCGCATTTTAATGGCTCACTCAGTTTATCCTCCAGCCACCATCTGCGGACCAATGGTATGATGGAGAGGACTAAAGAAGGGGTAATGAAGACCCTCCAGTTAGTATGTGCAGACCTTCCCACTCACTGTGCTCGCTACTCATCATAGTTAGAGTATGCACGGAACTCACAGCTTCAGCCTGACATTAACCTGTCCCCTTTCCCATACATTCTGGGATATCAGCCACCCTTGCTCCCCTGAGCCCAGTTCTGTCCCGGCAGTGGATGACTGGCTCCCAAATGTTCAAATGGCATTGTGATGGATTCACCAGCTCTTGAATGAATGGTTCTGGAGGCAGAAACACTAAGTTAACCATTCACCGGTCAGTGAATCTGGCTATTTCTTTATTCAATTTCTTTCCTTCCTTTTTTTCCCTGTTCTGTATCTCTCTCTACTTCTGTTTCATGTATCACAACACAACCCTGTAAAGTGCTCTGGGACAACTCTGTTGTGAAAGGTGCTATATAAAAATAAATTTAAGCTGGCCCCCAGGTTCATCAGCACATCCCATGCAGTCCAGCACGTGAGTCCTGTAACCTTCTGCCTACAACTCCTCTCACATCTACCAGATTTTGTCCATGTTTCATGTTTCCATGCTAAAGCTGGTCTGGTACAGCATAGCTCATGCACTGGAGTCAGATGTACACCTCTTCCCATGCTGATAAATGACAGTGAGGCCTATGCCGTTCATGGTCTTCTTGATTCCAGGCATTGGCGGGGGAAGCTACAATAGCTAGTGGACTGGGAAGGTTATGGCCCTGAGGAATGACCTTGGGTTCCGGCAATGGATGTCCTTGACCCAGACCTGATCTCTGCCTTCCACTGTGACCACAGAGCTGGCCCTGAGCCCGAGAAAGACCCTGCGCTCCGTGACCCTTATCAGGTCTCAGCATCTCGATTCTGCTCTATTTGCCCTCGTCCTAATAAAATCACCTGCTTGCTTAGCACCTTGATCTCTCCTGAGTTTCCTGTAATGACAATGAGAAGCATGTGTAACTATAAAGCTGAAATTCCTACTTACATAAACACAGGTCTGAGTATAATGATATACAGTGGTACCTCAGAACTCGAAGTTAATCCGTTCAGAACTCCGGATCAAATCCTGAAAAGTTCGAGATCTGATCGAACTCTCCCCATAAGAGATAATGGAAAACCAATGAATTGGTTCCCGGCCCCCAAAAAAATACACCTAAATATGTTTTTTTTTAGCATTTAAACACAAAATGAACTGGATAAAACAGGAAGAGCATATACTGTACTAAACACATCTAAGCACATTTATCAAAATAATAATTTGTAAAGTAAGAAAATAAATGTA
>JAOYFF010000036.1:25033045-25057784 GCA_025773925.1 Cryptomyrus ogoouensis | reverse complement strand
CCCCCCCCCCCCGGGGCATGACCGTCCCCCCCCCCCCCCCCCCCCCAAACGGCCACCTCCAGGAGGCCGAGGTGATTGACGGGGGCGACCCCGGGGCCGTGGTGCAGGTCTGGAGGGATGTGCGTTGTGGAAGGCAGTGATCAGATCGAGATCCATGACATCCCTCGCTGGCACCCAAGACCGCTCCTCGGGACCAAACCCCTCCCAATCTACGAGGTATTGGAGGGTCCCGGCCCGGCGGCGAGAGTCGAGAAGTGCTCTGACCTTGTACACTCAGGACCCATCTTGCAGGGTGCGCAGCAGCGGGACCACCACATCAGTTGGGGCATGTACTAGGCTATAATGCACAGGTTTGAGCAGCGAGGCATGAAATGTAGGGTTAATGCGATAGACACTCGGAAGCAAGAGGCGGAAGGTGTCGGGACCCACTTGCCGCATGATTTGAAAGGGCCCTATAAAATGGGCAGACAGCTTGTGGCAGGACGGAAGCTTCAGGTTGCGTGTCGATAGCCACACACATTGTCCAACTCAATAGTGGGGAGTGGCTCGTCGACGCTTGTCCACTTGAGCTTTCCGCCAGGAAGCCTGACCGGAGAGGGCGAGCTGGGTCTTATGCCAGACCTCCTTGGCCCTCCGATACCAGTCTTCCATCAGGGGAACATCACTGGTAGCTGAATCCCATGGAAATAGCGGGGGCTGGTATCCTAAAACCCACTGGAAAGGGGACAGACGGTGATGGGGCTTACTCTGCTGGTTTGTCTTTGCAGAGCAACCTCAAAGCTTGAGATACGTCCTGGTTGGTCCGCTCTGCAAGGCCGTTAGACTGGGGGTGATATGCCGAGGTGAGGCTGTGAGAAACATTAAGCTTGGCACAGAAAGCTCTGAATACCTGGGAAGTAAACTGGGGGCCCCTATCAGACACCACATCTTCTGGGATTCCATAGTACCAGAACACCCAGGTTATAAGAATGTCAGCTAATTCCGTGGCTCCTGGGAGCTTAGCAAAGGGAATGAGGTGACACATTTTCGAAAACTGATCGACAACAGTGAGGAGGACCGTGTTACCTCGGGATTGTGGAAGATCGGTAATGAAGTCTAACGCCACATGTGACTAGGGACGAGAAGGGATGGGCAATGGGTGTAGCAGTCCAGCGGGAGGTTAGTGGGAAGATTTTAATTGAGAGCAGTCCGGGCAGGATGCGACATACTTGTCTACTTCGGCCCTCCAGCCTGGCCACCAGAATCTCCTCGATACTAACCGTTGGGTTGCGGAGTTTCCAGGGTGTCCCGTGCTCCGAGAGGCATGCACCCAGCGGATAACATTGGAGCGGTTTTAACATTTTTCTTCCCCGGGAGGTAAGTAACTTTGAACTGAAAGCGAGCGAAGAACATTGCCCAGCGAGATTGTCGAGGATTAAGCCATTTTGCGTTTTGTAGATATTCCAAATTTCTGTGGTCTGTGAAAATTTGGAACGGAAGGTGAACCCCCTCTAACCAGTGCCTGCACTCTTCTAAGGCGAGCTTAATGGCCAGGAGTTCCCGGTCTCCTATGTCGTAGTTACGTTCCGCAGGGGTCAGCTTCTTGGAGAAATACACGCACGGATGGTGGTGACCAGTTACCTGGTCCCTCTGGACTAGGACAGCTCCCACACCTGCTTCAGAGGCGTTGACCTCCACCTTGAAGGAATGTTCCGGGTGTGGTTGTCGGAGGATGGGCGCGGTGCAGAAGGCATGCTTGAGTTGTCGGAACGCTGCATCTGCCTCTGGGGTCCACGTTAGACGGGTTCTTGATCCTTGTGTGAGGGAAGTAAGGGGTGCAGCCACTTGACTAAAGTTACGGATAAAGCACAGATAAAAATTTGCAAACCTCAAGAATCGCTGCAGTTCCTTGATTGTACGGGGCTGAGGCCACTTCTGAATGGCGGCCACCTTTCCCTCATCCATGGCCACCTCACCGGGCTGGATGACATAGCCGAGGAACCGCACTTTGGTTTAGTGAAATTTACATTTCTCCCCTTTAGCAAATAGCATATACTCACGTAGCCTTTGAAGTACATGGCAAACATGATCTATATGAGCAGAACGAGAAGGAGAGTAAATCAAAATATCATCAATATACACAATGACGAAACGATTTATCATGTCTCGGAACACAGTATACATAAAAGCTTGGAAAATCGAGGGACTATTTCTTAGCCCATACGGCATCACGCGGTACTCGTACTGTCCGGTGTTTGTGATGAAGACGGTCTTCCACTCATCTCCATGTCAGATCCGAACTAAATTGTAGGTGCTGCGCAGATCTAGTTTGGTAAAATACTTAGCCTCCCTAAGTTGCTCCAACGTGGAGGGTATTAATGGCAAGGGCTCCCGGCGTTTCACCGTTATGGCATTCAGGGTGTGATAGTCGATGCAGGAGTGTAGTCCTCCGTCCTTTTTCTTGATGAAGAAAAAGCCCGCCGTAACAGGAGACGTAGAAGGGCGGGTAATACCTTGTGCCAGTCCCTCCTGGATATAGGCCTCCATGGCTTCTTCCTCCTTCACTGATAGGGGGTAGAGGCGACCCTTAGGGAGTGGTGCCCCCTCCAGGAGGTCGATAGCGCAATTGCATTCACGGTGAGGGGGGAAGCTAAAAGGATAATTCCTTGCTAAATACTTCCCGGAACTATTCCGGCCTAATCGCATGCCTGGCTAGTGAGCAAAGAGATGACGAACCGGACCTTCGCCATCTCTTCTACAAAATGCTCCTTCATGCATAATCCGCATTGCATTTAAAAAGCCTGGCAGTGATCCGGGTTGCCGTCGTACTTCTCGGGCAAGGCTACCGGTACATGAACCGATGATCTGGGAGGGGAGGGAGGAAGGCTGACCCGGCTTGTTCGGCCCTCCGTCAACTGCGTGATGAGTGCGGTCAGCTGATCGACCTGTAGTTGCAGCCTCTAGGCCTCCGCGGAGTCCATATCGTCTCGGCGAAGTATTCTGTTATGCCAAGCTGACAGATCAGAAGCGGACCCCAAGATGCGGTAGGACAATCCTTTATTTCCACAACCAAATACACCAAATTCAGACAGGATGATCCAGGAGAGTAGTCAGGGTGGTCGCCAAGGTTCGGTATCCGGGAAGGTCATATTTATTTTATACATTTAAATTATACGTCATAAGTTAAATACGGTAAATTTTAAGTTAAATTCATCCAAATGCTAATTGGGAGCAGGGTTAGGGGAAAGCACATGGCACAGGGCTAGGAGACTGTGGAAGATGCCTGTCCATCACAGGGCACAAGACTGGGGTTTATCCTCCGGAGGGCACCACAGGGCACCGACACACATTTTATGGGCAGTATTCACACAGCAATTAGCCTGAATCCATGTGTTTCGACAGTAGAAGGAAATCAGAGTAGTTAGAGGAACCCACATACCATGGAGAGAACATGTAAAATACTCACAGACAGAGGTGGAGGTCAAACCCTGGAGGTGTGTCAGCAGTGCGACCCACGGTGCCACCATCCCACCCACGGGGCCAGTTGAAATAGTAATACAGCTTTTAAATATGAAAATGTCAATTTAACATGCTAAATATTCCATAGAAGGCAAGGCTTATGTAATAACATATGTGTCCAGCTAGTAGGTGGCATAATATTTTAAATTTTATAGGGGTACTATTATGTGTTTAGAGAAAATTAAACATTAAACAAAAAAAGACATTTCCTGTTCTGGCACCCATGAAAAAGGTCAGTATTTAGCCTCACCACACTAAATACTCGAGTTAAAAATACATTTGCAAATATATATGATTTTCTGCTCTCACTCTGGAGTTCCTACACGAGGAGCCCTATGACAAAGCTGCTGTAGGGCATTATACTAAAAGATTTATTGGTCTCCATTCAAACAAAGACAATTCAAATGATTTGCCGACAGTTTAACTACTCATCAAAGCATTACAGATTATTAATGACCAAAGCAAGAATTAACTGCAAAAATCTGTCATAGCTTCATGTACAGCACTGAGTGACGCTTCGCCTTCATGAACAGCATGTGGGTGTGAGGGTGGCTTTTTTATGTCCTCCAGCAGAAATGGTACTGAAGGTAACGAAGTACTGTAACGACTTGGGGACCAAAGGGCTGCGAGACCCTGAAAAGACCGTGATGGAATTCCTGAAGGCCACTTAAATACCTTTGTGCTAAAAATGGCTTTGGCACTTCCTTGAAAATCCGCACTTTCATTTTCATGTTGAGTTTGTTTGGCAAACGAATTAGACCTTAGTTTTTGACTTTTTTAGGCCCTAACCTTCCTACTGTTTCTGGTGACAGTTACGATATTTTTTGGATGTAACTGTATTAATTACTTTCCCGTAAATCGGCGTCGCTTTTTCCACTTTTTTTTGCTATTTTTTCTTTCTTGGAGCTCTCTAGGGGGCCGAGTACCAGCCCAAAGCATCAGTCCATTTTATTCGATGACCCCCCCCCCCCTGCATGCTATCTAGCTTTCCACTTCGGTTCAGGGTGCTGCTTTTCCTTTCTCCTACACCGCGAGCTGTCAGCAACTCCCTGCTGTGTCTTGCAACAATATGTGCTTTTTCTTCTTAGGATTGCAAGTACGCAATACATTGGACTGTCGAGGTGGAAAAGTTATTGTGGAGTGAGAGTGAAAGTGCCATTTGTCATTTGTCACTTGTTCATTTGGTTTTAATGCATTCCACCGCTCCTGAAATGCAGGAGTTGCCTTTTGAAATAGAAGGTAGTCATAATCATTGAATCCAAAAAAAAATGGGATTTTAGCAACATGTTCTAGAAGAGAAGAACAGAAACTGTGCACTACTGAGGTGGATTCAAATCAAGGTGATAAGGCTGCGATCTACTGGAAATCAGTGACTTTGCCTATCTGTAGGTGAACAATTAACTTTACTGCGTCCTTGGTTACCAAACAATTAAGGTTGTAGAGTGTTGCTTTATCAAAAAGGCCACGCACTCTAATTTGCTTAAACACATCTTCCCGAACATTAAAATGCCTGGCTTCTTCTGAGAGTCATTAATTAAGCCGTCACCCATTAAGGTTGCATTAATACTGCAAGTGGAGTTGAAGGGCAGATAGAAGGTAACCTTCTAAATATTAAATATGGCCGTCATTGAAAAATATGCTGTCAGCAGACTGCAGAATTAGCCTAGTGTAAATTTTATCACACTCTCCTTAATGACAAAGCAGAGACCAAAATGTCATAGAAGACAAAGAAGAATCTCTCCACATTTAATTTTACTATCATTACAGCCACACAAAACGTTGAATGAATCCTTTTTAATGTAAACCGTACTTTTAATTTTTAATCATAAGAATTATTTTGGTGTCAGCTTCATGCACAGGTTACAGGGCCACGTATGCAGTCGATCGTTCAGGCAGCAGGACATGGCTGTTGATGGGGTTGCATTGCAAGCGTGTGCTATGCTGGGCGTCCTTTTTAGGGGGCTGCCGTCGTCCTGCGTATGTTCCTACTCCTGCCACATGAGCATTTCTTTATGAAAATGTGTCTGTGGGAATTACGGTCATACTGCTAATTTCATTTTGACTTTCACATTAAAACTTCAGAGCTGGTTCCCCTCAGCTGCCTTTAAGACAAAAGACAAAATAATGTGAGAGAGTCTGTGTGAACTACATTGTATTATTATTATTATTATTATTATTATAGATTACAGGGAGTATGCACACACTATTGCACAGCGATTACACACATAATCACACATTACAGTGACTAAACACACAATCGCACATTTCAGATATTAGACACACACAGACACACACATTATTAGTAATAATAGCAGCAGTGGTAATATTAGCAGAAGCAGCTGTAACAGTAGTAATAATAGTAACATTAGGGTTGCTAGTTATTAATTTGGTGAGTAAAGTAACATATTAATTTAGGAAGAGAAAAATAGACTCAATTTAATGCTCCATGATCATATTTGGTGTATTTTATTTCTTCATTTAAGTCTTTGCATCTTTTGAGATTACCCTGTGCTCTGCAAGATTATCATACATGTCCAGATGCATGGACCATATTTAAATGCACATATGTAAGATTAGTACATTGCAAATATGGAAAATCTATGTATAAAGGACTATTTTGTCATTTGCCCGTGTTTGTGTGTCTAAAATGTAGAGTCACATAGGTCTGTGTTACATTTCCAAAGTACATTGGGATATACAGCTGAATCCATTCGAGGAAGGTTTTTCCGCATGGAAACATCTATTTGTGTGTTGGCGTGGGTGGTTAATAAAAAAAGGCCTATCTTGATCATTTATTCTTGAAGATGTATCAGATTTTTAAATTTAATTTGAAATGTATTTTCTGATTCTCTGGAAATGGGTTTTCTGAAGTCATTAATTAAACCTAATAAGAATTTAAATGAATTCACACACATGCCCACATGCAAACACACACAGACACACATGCATGCCTGCGCACGCACACGCACAGACACACACACACAGACACACACATACATATATGCATACACTTACACACATTTTTATTCATATCTTTCTGGGGACTCTCCATTCATTTCTATGGGGAAAACCCTAACCCTAACATGACGACCTTAACCCCTACCCAGCCCTAACCTTAAATATATAAGTAACCAAACAAAATATAAGACTTTAAGCATTTTTAGCTTTTTGATTGCAGCCAGAGATTTTTATAAAATTGAGCTTCCCCTTGTGGGGATCAAAAAAAAAAATTAATAAATGGTCCCGACGATTTCAGAATAACAGGTTTTTGTCACATCGTGGGGACATTTGGTGAGACTCAAACTCCCAACCCTGGAAGCCACCCTTGTGTAAAGCCATTTACATTTACATTTGTGTAAATAATTTGGATAGCTCATATTTGGTTGAATAATTGTATAACTAACCACAGGAAGGCATATTTAAGAATGTATTTAAAATGTATTCCAGAATATTTCCATATTATAAATCAGGCAGTTGTTAGCTGTCAGACTGAAAGTTGCTAATGTGTATATGACAGCCAAGGTAAGGTAATTTTAGACATTACTCTACACTGTTACACATGGTGATTGTCAGATTGAATCTCATTCAGGAGGCGTTCAATGTGCACTCCAGCTGCTAACGATTGCCTCTGGAGACGCACACCACTGTCATGTACACTAAACATGCGTTTTGCTGGAATTTCAGTGAAAGGCTTACTTGTGTAAGCAGCGCCTTAAAAACCAAGTGAGGAGGAGGTGGAGAGGCATGTGCTTCTGTTTTGTCACCCTGCCTTCTGCAAGTCTTACACCAAGACTCACTTTTATCATTGCAGATGTCATAATATTGGATCTATTAGGGTTGGTTACTGTACTCACTATCCACTCACTGACAGCTTGCTGACAGTTTCAGTTACACATCTTTTAATGATATTTGTTTATTATTTGTAGTTTAGCATCTACGGTACATGGACTGCAGACCTAGACATCTGCCTGACATACTGCTGAGCTGGGTTTGGCAGGATTGCAGTAAACAAATCTACAGATTTTGGCAGATTATTTTAGATTACTTTTCTGCAAAGCGGGATTTATCGTTTGACATGGTAAATTTATGTTCAGCCCAGGGTTATACACGTGAATGAGGTGGTTTGCTTCAGTTATCGCTATGGCAACTTGCACTCAGCTGTTTGAGACCAGCAACTCGAAGTGTATGGTTGATTCAGACCACTGGGAAACAAGGAGCATGAATGTTTAGGATTTCCGACAGATATACAGGAGGTTTTAGGTGCAGGGCAGGAACGCATAGGGATAGAAAAGGCCCGTTAGCTGTATGTGATTATCATTCATATGCTGCATGAAAAGGACTTACTGGTGTTTTTCATACTATCTGGCATTCTGTGGGCAAAGCCAGATGCTGAAGCTGTGAGCTAATTAGCTGGTAGCTGGTTTGACCCAGAGTGGCGCAGTATCTCTGTGGGAAGCACTACAGTCTCAGACCTCCAGCGTTGTGTGTTTAATTCCCCTGCCTTGTGCTCCAGCTTCCAGGTTTACTTGCAGCTCTATGCTGGATATGAGGGTTTGGAAAACAGTTGGATAAAAGGGTGGATGGTTTGACCAGGTATGCAGTAAAGGATTATATCTTCCAAAGGATTTACCAGAGTAATACGTGTGAGGCATTGTGCCTGAGTTAGGGCCATATGGAAGTATATATTGGAGTTGTAACCCACAGTAGACAATCATCATCATGTACCATGATTCACAAATATTTCACTATCCACAAATATGCATTTTTAAAAGTCTGTGTTGTATAAAATCAGGGGCTGGGCAGAGCTGTTCATAATGTTCTCAGGTTTTGCTACCATCCTCATCTCTGACACTGCCTCCAAAGGGTCCATGGTCAGTTGTGTGGTGGTGTTGGACAGCATGGAAGATGTATTCTGGCCACTCGGAGCCGTAAAACATCTCCAGCAGCATGCTACACGTCAGAGGACTTCAGCTTGTAGTGGTTTGTTTTTCTCCTCATGGATCAGCCTCTTCAGCTTCACTTGCACCCACTTGAACACCTTATCCTCAGACCTGAAGGATGTGTTTGTTCTGTTGTTCAGGGGATGGCAAAACTGAAATCAATGTTGAAACATAAGCCGAGAAAGTAAGTATAAAGTGAAAAAAGGTTGTGGAGGAGCGTGCAGCCAAATACAGACAAAAATCAGCATTATATAGAACCAGTGAGAAAAGTTGTAGTCTGTTAACTTTACAACACTGCCTAGGGTCATGTCCTCAGTAGAGGGGAGAGCAAAATAGCCAGCTAGCTAATACATGCGATTGGCCCTGCATGCCATATAGCCAAAAATTCACTGGGTCTATAGCATTATTAGCATGCTGTTCCTGATTGAAGAAAAAAAAAAGAGAGTGTTAGCGTTACACACATACCTCAGTCAGAGCTGACACTGATGCATTGTCATGTCTACAGAGAAAGACATTCTTATGTCTTTGGACAGTACTGGGGTCGAATAAGGCCTGTGACTTAATAAACCTGACTGAGACATCCCGTTCTTAATACATGGGCTTTAATATGGAGTTGGCCCACCCTTTGTAGCTATAACAGCTTCAGCTCTTCTGGGAAGGCTGTCCACAAGGTTTACGAGTGTGTTTATGGGAATTTTTGACCATTCTTCCAGGAGAGCATTTGTGAGGTCAGGCACTGATGTTGGATGAGAAGGTCTGGCCTGCAGTCTCTGCTCTAATTCATCCCAAAAGTGTTCTATCAGGGCTCTGTGAAGGCCAGTCAAGTTCCTCCATACCAGACTCACCCATCCATGTCCTTATGGACCTTGCTTTGTGCACTGGTGCGCAGTCATGTTGCTCTGCCCAGCCCCTACAAGCAGCGCTGTCTTGGAATACATCTAGTGATTTTGTCATGTTGTACCCAGTCCCCAGCTTCAGGGGGCGGTATGTGGCTCCATGAGTTTGGCCTCAGCACCCGTGATTGGAGAGTGGCCAGTTTCAATCCTGTCCTCGGCAGAATAGCCACATGTCTGATAGGCCTTTCAGCAAGGCCCTTTACCCCCAAAATGCTCTAGGTACATAGCATAAATAGCTGACCTTGTGCTCAGACCCTGAGCTTTGCTCTGAACTGTGTATGTCCATGGTGAATTCTGACAGACATTATGTTCGAAATGCAATTTTACCACAGGCATGGTATTTAAATCTTGGCCTACATAGTTTTCTTTTTTTCTTTTTGTAAGGGGATGTATAAGTGGTATGAACGGTGATGTGCAAAGGGACATGTTAGATGACGAGAAAGGAACTGCAGATGGATGTGCAAAACGATGTGCAAATGGCCATGTAGGGGATGTGTAAGGGGACATGTAAGTATTGCTGCCTGGTGATCACTACTCTCTTGGCTCTCCTCATGATTCCCACATTTTCAGGGGGCACCGGGACTTATATGCCCTCATGTGTAGCTGGTCCAATTGCTACAGACCACTCAGGTTGCAGGGATGTGAGGTGCGACAAAGCAGACCAATATCTCAGATTAGGTTGGAGGACAAGGAGACATGTATCGCACTATCTATGTTCCAATAAGGATAGAATATACTACAGTTTATAAACAAACACAGCATGTTTGTGGGCAGTACACAGCCTGACACATTGAGGGTCAGAAATTCGAATGCCACAGTTCTGTGTGTGTGTGTGGAGTTCTCTATTAGCCACATGGGTTAGGCTGATTGGTATCTCCAAAATGTCCATAGTGTACCCCAGCTTTGTGCTCTTTACTGCCTGGGACAGACTTCAGGCCTGCCCATCATACTGACCAGAATAAGCATTTATGAAATGTATTGATCAATGGAAAACCCATTTGTTCTACAGGCTTATAAAACACATAATTCCATCTTTTTCTTCCTGAAAGTGCTTTAGTGCCAGACCTCCACATTGCTTATTCCTAGCTGAAAATCCAACAAAACATAAGTTAGTAAAGCATCAGTTACATCAGTTTAAACCTCTCTGAATGCACCGTGGAATGTATCAGCCTAGAAGTGTAGGCCAAAGGCCTCTGGTAGCTGAGTGAATGCGTCTGCTGTATATAAAATATGGCCAAAAAGTGAAGCAGCAAGAGATGTTTATTGATTTCCATGTAAAAACAACAGTCCTTCGCAATTATTGTAAGAATTCCAGATCTGTAACTTTATCGGATTTCAAATACACCAGCACGATTTTTACTGATGTATCACCTGGTGTTCGTGCACCATGCATGACAGTACATACCCTACAACACGTATGCTGCAGCAGAAATAGCATCAAATGATGCAGCCCCAAGGACCTCCCTGAGCATACAGGAGTGAAACGGACTACCAAGGAAATGTTTGTTAGATAAAAGCTCAGTTCTTACCAGCATGTGTCATGTTTTTCTGTGTGTCTTTATCTGCCACTAATGTTGGGGCTTATTCATTCATGTGATCAAAGGATTTATTTATCATGCTATTGTGGGCCTTAGTAGTCATGGAGTTCTTCACATCTATTTCCCTTGTATATCTTCTGTTTTATTGTGAATTAAGGCCTGACCTTCCTGATTGAGAGTTGGCAACCTAAGCTTCCGCTATGGCTTGGTTTATTGGTATGTTGAACTGCAACATCATGGCATGAATTACGCTAGCTGAGGAATGTTTGATTTAGTCAAGCTCTGTACTTTTGACTAACTATGTTCAACTTGCTTTTTACCCCTCAGATGCTGAGCGCAAGATTTTAGTAAAATATGCATTACATCCCAGTATAATTCAGTTATGACTGTCTGTTAGGTACTTTTCCATGATTCACACAAAAAACTTGATCTTGTATCACAAATTAACCTAAATACTCAGAAGTATTAAGAAAATATACATATAGATAGATGCCCCTCCTGGAACCTCCATCATTCCTCGTGTGCGTTGACGTCTCCCAGTAGGATTATACCATCCATAAGGCACCTCACCCACTAAACCCAAAAAAGCCAGTTTTTCTCTCTGCAACTGGCAGATGCATAGAGGCGACCCTCTTGTCCACTGGGTAGAACTGCAGGTGCATAGCCCTCACCATGACAAACTTGAGAATAGCCAAATGGAGATGTTTACTTGATTTGCTTTGGGGTGACATTGCACTGGTCCAGGCTCTTTCCTATTAGGTATCAGCCCTTGTTCCCAATGCTCATTCATTTCAGTTCATTTCTGAGGTCTGATCTGTTTGGGTCTTGCGCTTGCTACCCATACGGCATTGTGTCTGACCCCCGTGCCTGGGATACGTGGCTGGCCTGGCCACCACGTGCTGACTGGCAAAGGCAATCCCCAGTCCAGGATCCAGGGGCAGGTCCCTGTAACTCTACTCTGGGCAGCATACACTGTTTTTTCTGGCACTTGTTCACCAGAGGAGGATCGAGCAGGAGTGAAGCTCCAGATGACATAACACTTTGGATCATGCAAAACCCTCCACCATGTAAGGTTATGATCCTCAGACGATGATGAGGATAATGATGATTATTATTAGTAGTAGTATTTTTGATATATGCACATTTTTTTACACTGCTTGCATATATCAGCAGAAAACAAGTCAAAACATATCTGTCAGTAAAGCTTAGGAAAGCAAAACAGGATGTATTTTTCATTCTGCCTTATGAAGTTTCTGTGTCTGCTTTTATGATAGCCCTGTGTCATTTTGCCAAAGGAAACATCATTACATTGATCACAGTGTATAATTCTGATTTATAGCATAATGCTATGTAACGTAATATAAATAATTCTCATTAGCATCTTTTTGATTCAGCTATTCTGTGTATTTGTCTGTGGCATATTTGGAGGAGTATGTATTTCTCTAATAAATGCATTTGGCGGCTAATCTAAGGCAGAAACTCTTTAAACTGGAAGAGAAAGTACATACAGACATTCACCCATCTTCCATACTGCTTATTCTGTACAGGTATTGCAGTAAGCCTGGGGCCTTACTCAGGAAACTAGCAGAAGAACACAGAGCACAGCCTGGACAGGATGGCTGCCTGCATCCGGCCGCTCACTCACACATAATCATACGCTATGGGTAAGGCAGAGAGGCCAGTTCATCAAATTGCTTGTGTCTGGAAGAAACCAGCACAACATAGGGGAAGCATAAGGATTCCCCAGTCAGGGGGCTGGGGGCAGGAATCAGTCCCACTGCCCTGCAGGTGAGAGGCAGTATTACTTTCGTGCAAGTTGTCCTGCAACCCTGTAGGATTTGTTGGATTAATAAAAGAACTGTGTCAAATAAGTGTGTAATATATAAGAGCACCTAAGTGACTTTTCAGTTTATTCTCTGCACGGTTAATTTGCTAACTGTATACAGGAATGTAATTGCTTCACTAAGACTGATTAGATCCTGATCTGCTCAGCACTGCTGAGAATTCATGCCTTTCAGGAGCCTGGACAGGCGCTTGCTGCCTGACAGCAACATCTGCCTTAAGCTGGTTCTGTGAGGCTTCATATAATCGTGGCAGCTCATAAACATTTTCTAAAAATTGAATTTCATCAAACTATAAATGGTAAAACAATTATTCCTCAAAGGTCGTTTTCTGTTTTCTAATATTTAAATGTTTACCCAGTAAAAAGTTCTGAAATGCTGGGTTACTCCATGCATTCATGTGAAATCATGAACAGTTGTACAGTTTGGGAGGGGGATAATGACAGCTGTTTATGCTTATAAAGACAAAGTCAGTCTAAGCAGAATAGCTGAGCTCTCTTAGTATTTGATTGGTTTCTGCTTGGTCACATGGATTCTTTTATTCACCTGTCAGCTAAGAGACACATTTGTCAGTAAATAAACGCTTTACCCGCATATTGAAAATCCAATTCCTGCCGCATTTTTTTTTTTTGCTTTGACTGAATTCAGCTTTCCAGTCAGGAGGAGAAATGCAAGCATCAATCAAAATGCCATAATTTCAGATGAGCTGCTGGATCGATAATTTGATTTAATCCTTCTTTTTTGCTGCGCGATTTAAAAAAGAATATATATATATTTTTTCTTCCTCTTTTAAAACAGCTCCCAGATCTGAAATTGTTTACCTTATTCCAGCCTCCCCCCCTCACCAAAAAAAAAAACCATGGTAGCGAGAATGTGTTGAAATTGAGTACAGCTAATTATGACTGAGAAAATGTGAGATGGCAGCGGATCTGCTGTAGGTGGGCCGTGAAGCCTGCATGTGCTGTTTCCTACAAAGGGTCGGACTGTGTCAAATGAGGGCATTTGGCAAATATAATCAATCTCTTACAGTTTCCATGGCAGCCCAAAGTGATTTGCTACCTTTCGTTGTTGTTGCTTTCCATTAAAAAAAAAAAAAAAAAACAATGCACCAGTACAGTAGTTCAGAAAGAGTAATATTTTATACACTTTATTTGCATTGCTTACATTTTATGTGTGCCCCAGTATTCATATTCGTCAGTGGTCTGGGGCAGCACAGCAGAAAGAGGATGGAGGATAGAGGTTAGTGGTCAGGTACTACATCTGTAAAATGACAGAGTCGATTGTGCTCACTCTCACCCGTTTTAACACCAGAACATGGAGTACAGCTCCGAGGGCCCTGCCACTGACAGCTGAGGGTAATGACTCTGCAGGCATTTCCGTTTTCATAGGCAATCTAATGACCAGTGTACCTCCCCTTGCAAGCTTTCGATCCGGCTGCCGGCAGAATTAACAAAATTATAGCGCTATCATCTTTATATCACTATGCAGGGGGCGTTTCATGTCATTACTTTTCAGTGGCTGGAGTTTCGGCAATAACAATTAACTGGCTAAAATCTGTTTTCTGATTTAATTATTTTGCCTTATTTATACAGGTCCCCGGGAGCCAGAAGATGAGGGTAAGGGGATTAGATATAGGAGAAGGCAGGTTTAATTTCCTGGAGGAGTATTTCTGAGTACCTCGATAAAGGTTCCTAACCTAAATTAATTTAGTGTTAATTCAGTTCTATGAACGGGAAAAAAATAGGTTGAACTATTCAAGTTGCCATGGAAACATGTAAGCAAATAAATCATTTAAGAGAGCCGAAACCTGACAGTCTGCCAAGAACGGGGGTCAAACAGGGCTGATGGGGGAGCCTGGAAGTCGCATAGCATCTCTTCATTCCCTGTTTAACCTTGAGTATTGCTGTGGCGAGGGAAAAGGCCTGGTGGGGCACGTTAACACGAACCTGGATGGTCTCAGTGGAGTCTGCACCTGCTTTGTGCACTTCCTGTCTGTATCTCTGTGTCTGCACCTCCATATCTGCACCTCTGCATCTGCACCTCTGGGTCTGCACCTCCGCATCTACACCTCTGGGTCTGCACCTCCGCATCTGCACCTCCAAATCTACACCTCTGGTCTGCACCTCCGTATCTGCACCTCCGCATCTGCACCTCCACATCTACACCTCTGGGTCTGCACCTCCATATCTGCACCTCTGCATCTGCACCTCCATGTCTACACCTCTGGGTCTGCACCTCCGGGTCTGCACCTCTGGGTCTGCACCTATGGGTCTGCACCTCTGGGTCTGCACCTCCATATCTGCACCTCTGCATCTGCACCTCCACATCTACACCTCTGGGTCTGCACCTCCACGTCTGCACCTTTGGGTCTGCACCTCCACGTCTACACCTCTGGTTCTGCACCTCTGGGTCTGCACCTCCATATCTACACCTCTGGGTCTGCACCTCCATATCTACACCTCTGGGTCTGCACCTCCATATCTGCACCTCTGCATCTGCACCTACACGTCTACACCTCTGGGTCTGCACCTCCATATCTGCACCTCCACGTCTACACCTCTGGGTCTGTACCTCTGGGTCTGCACTTCCACATCTGCACCTCTGCGTCTGCCCTTCATGTGTGCACCTCCTGCTGCTGCTCCTCACGCACACTACTCTGATTACTGGACAGCTCTTTATATATTATAATATTTCTTATTTTTCTAAGCCCAAATGTCATTTTTGTAGCCTGTTACTTTTTAAATGGGATTATGGTTTATTCTACACTATTTAATAACTATATCTACATTATAAGTATGTCTGTTATAAGCCGCAGAAAGCCAAGTATCCAAAGATGCCAAAGTATAGAGCAAGGATGTCAAACTCCAGTCCAGGAGGGCCGGAGCCCTGTGTAGCTTAGCTCTTTCCCTATTCCACCACAAATTAACTATCTTATGAGCTGTGTGGTAATTAGTACAAGGAGTTGAGTCAGGTGTGCTAAATGAGGGGAAACCCAAAAATGCGCAGGGCTCCGGCCCTCCAGGACTGGAGTTTGACACCCCTGGCATAGAGTATTGAGTGATGTTATGTGGGACTGTATAACAGTATTTAATGGATGGGAAGTAATTTTAAAAAACATTTATTATTAAATTTAATTATGTTGTATCTGTGCATATTTAGCTGTGGTTTCCTTATACGGTCACGAGACTTTCACAAGATACTAATATTATCTTATGATGCATAAGGTGTATTTTATTGGGAAATAAGGCCATGCATTATAGAGTACATTTTAAAATAACCGATTCCTCACATTTTGAGAAAACAAAAGATCAGAATAATCTTGCAGAAAATAAAGGTTCAATCTGAGAGCAGACTGCAGCAGAAAATGTAAGTGTAAAAAGCTGAAAAGCAACAAAGGAGAGGAAAAACTGTGGTAGTTATAAGAGAAAAAAAATCTCTGGGGTCCAAGGCCAACTGCCGAAGACCCCCCCCCCCCCTCCCGGGGCAAGCAAACCGTATACAATTCAGAAGCGAGTGTGTAGGTGTTGTTAGGACTGGAGTTTGGAGCAGAATGGGGGTTTCTCCTGTTCTGCCTGTTATAAGAGCAGCCAGTGCTGCTCTGAAGGGCAGCAGGTTGGCCTCTGCCCTGGAGTGAGTCAAGGTCGTAGGGTGTGCGGTTTGCACAGAACCGCAGTTCACCAGAGGCACCCAGAGAGCCCCTGCTAGGACCATGTAGAGACCCCACGCTAAAAGCAAGTGGAGAGCCCCTGCTAGGAGCAAGTGGAGATCCTATGCTAGGAGTACACGTAGAGCCCCTACTAAGGGCAGGCAGAGACCCCACGCCATGAGAGCCTCTGGTGTGAACACATGGAGACCCCGTGCTAGGAGCCCGCAGACACCCCGCACTGGGAGCACACGGAGACCCCACGCTAGGAGCCCGCGCAGACCCCGCACTAAGAGCACACGGAGACCCCACGCTAGGAGCCCGCAGAGACCCCGCACTAGGAGCACACGGAGACCCCACGCTAGGAGCCCGCACAGACCCCGCACTAGGAGCACACGGAGACCCCACGCTAGGAGCCCGCAGAGACCCCGCACTAGGAGCACACGGAGACCCCACGCTAGGAGCCCCGCACTAGGAGCACACGGAGACCCCACGCTAGGAGCCCGCAGACACCCCGCACTAAGAGCACACAGAGACCCCAGGCTAGGAGCCCGCAGAGATCCCGCACTAGCAGAAAGCGGAGAGCCCCTGCTAGGAGCACCTGGAGACCCCACGCTAGGAGTATGCTGAGGCAGTGCCAATGCCAAGTTCTGCTGGAGGAGAGTGACCTGGAGTATGATGGATGTTATGGAAGATACACCTGTGCTGAAGGTAGACATTGGGTAGTTTTGCAACGCTGTTAGCGTGCTCTGCAGAAGACTGATGCAATTCTGCATGTAACCTGTGGGGGCACGACTAACACTGGCAACAATAGGAGATGCTAGGAGGTGTACACTATGCAGACGACCACTGCATTATGGAACACTATTAGAAAGATATTATGCTATAGGACACGATTAGAAGCACATTCTGATCTGTATTCATTAAACTACAGTAAATTGAACCTAAATTCATTCATTTTCTTTAATCGCTCATGTGTTGCAGGCCCACAGAGAGGTATGAGGCTGGGCACCAACAGGCTGGGATGCCAGTACACAGAACATACATACCCTGTGGAAACCAACTTCATTATGAGGAGAACATGCAAACTCTGCACAGAGCTAGACACCAAACTGCAATGATATGGAGGTTACTCTGACTTGTTGTATTTCAAAAACTGCAGTTACTAACCACACACTCTAATTCCACTAGCAAAAGTGTAACATGCTACCCTAGGTTTTACTATGATACTTTTTTGATAGTGCATTGCTGATGAAAGCAATGGACTAACTTTTTCACACAGCTGTGATTCTACCCATGAAATCCATCTCTAACGGTCATGTGGGGGACATCCGGAGCCCCTCTCACATCCGGAGCCCCTCTCACATACGGAGCCCCTCCCACATACGGAGCCCATCCCACATATGGAGCCCCTCCCACATCCAGAGCCGCTCCCACATCCGGAGCCCCTCCCACATCCAGAGCCGCTCCCATATCCGGAGCCCCTCCCACATACGGAGCCCCTCCCACATACGGAGCCCATCCCACATACGGAGCCCCTCCCACATCCGGAGCCCCTCCCACATCCGGAGCCCATCCCACATACGGAGCCCCTCCCAGCCCCTCCCACATCTGTAGCTGCTCCCACATACGGAGCCCCTCCCACATCCGGAGCCCATCCCACATATGGAGTCCATCCCACACTTTCTGTTTTCCCCTCTATAACTACGCCCTGCATTCAATAAACGCAGTTGATGCTCTTTCTAAAAAAACTTTTCCCATTGAATGATACAGGATCATTTCTTATCGCCCTGATCTAAAGAAATAGGGGTCTTTCTGTGTGATTATATTTGCGTTGATCACAGCAGAGGCACATGGGGAGGACTATAGGAATGACGAAATGCATTTCACGCACTGGAATATGTAAAGACGCCTGAATTAATCCAGACAATTAGTCCAGAAAAGGTTAAATCTGCTTTGTGTCATTGTTTTGCATCCCTAAACAATGAACAAGTGAATGAGAAAGTAAAGGATTGCTTTAACTAAAAAAAAAAACAGAAAATGAACTGAAGTGTAGTTAAACTACTGGAAGGTCTGTTAGCAGACAGAAGGACAAAAATACTTTAAGTCATTAACTGCAAAAATGCCATTAAACATATCGCAACACATGGTGCTATAGGACTGGATAAGCCTGACCTGCCCCCCTTCCCGTAATCCTGTGTAGTGACCACCCATTTGATAAGTATGCAACCATGAGCTGACTGGGGTGTGTGAAAGGAGTGAGGGCAGAGTGTCTTACCAACTCAGTAGAGAGGTAGAGGTATAAAACTCTTCAAACTGTTAATATCTATTTTTTTAAGCCTTTAAGAAGCATTATTACTCTCTTCATCATGTCTCATTCTCCATGTGTTCTACTGTCTGTTTTCCATTCATCTATGATGCTGTGATATGACAGCATTTTTTGTCACCATGGCAAGGTTACTGTTATAATGACTTAATTTCGTGGGCAGGTTACTGCACAGTCTGACTGTTTAGATACATGATGCATATATGTTTTATTTATTACATTAATCAAAAATTTCATGTGAATTTGCTGCTGGCCACCATGGCATCTGAAAACAGAATTTCAGGATATGATGGATATTTTAAAGCGATGCCTAAAGTGTATCAAATGAAGTGACATTACAGTTGAAAACAAACTCAGAAGGGGTGTAAAGTAACAAAGTACAAATACTCTCTTTACTGTAATTCAGCAGTTTTTCCCAACATAATTAAATTCTTAGCTCTCTCATTTACTTTTTACTTGAGTACATAGGAAACGTTATAATGTTACTTCACCTACTGATTTTATTATTCAGGTTTTCTCCTTCTTTTGCTTTGAACAACATTGGACCATTCATTTTCCCTAGCGAATAATATCACAGCATGCCTAAAATCTGTGCATTTGTAGTGAGCTGATTAAATAAAAAGTTAATGGCCACTAATAGTCATGGAACTTGTGGTGGGGGGCACCTCAGTTTCAGAACTGGCAGCACTTATAGAGCTTTCCCATGTCAAAAACAAGGAGGAGCACGAGTGCTGTCATGTCATGTCGGATTTGCCTTCCTAAGCCTGTCGAGATATCTGCATGCAAGAATTCACATTATTTCAACAAATGTTATACACCTGGTAAAGCTCTCAGTCTATGATTTTATTCAGCATTATCATTTCAGCGATCAACGGGTTAAGCTATTTAATTCATTTGCAGTCAAATTTTACCTTGGTAATTTATTGTACAAGATCCCTGCTATTACCAGGCTGCTGTAACAGTGCTGCTGCTGTGTGCATGATACACGCCATGTTTACTTGTGGCACTGCGCTGAGTAACAAGAAGTAAGATATCTCCAAACACAATACACAAAAGGGCCCTTTTAGTCTGTCAACTAAATAGAAAATTCTGTTTTAAAAACTGTTTTAGTCCACAGAGTAAAGAAACCTATGATAATGTAAATGTGAGATTATACATACCAGATTACCTGTGTACCTGAGGGCAAACCCACTGGCTCAAACATAAGTTTTTGAAGTCTTCACCTTGTTTATTGATTTCTTATGAAGGGCATATAAAATACTCCAGCAAAACAAATTGTGTTGATTAATGTTTAGTGCTTTTTTATGCATTGAAGGTTATATATTACTCGAATTTGTGGCCTTGAAGAAGAATTCTAACATTAGACCTCATATTTCAGATAGCAATTAAGTATTAGCCCACCTTCACATCACATACAATTGCAACAAATTTTATTTTAAAATATATATGGTGACTGGGAGAAGATTCATCCCTTCATTTGCAATGCTTCTTATGTAATTAGTTTTGCGGCAGTATACACACCAAAAGAACAAGGTATTGTGAATAGGATGTCATCCAAGCACAGCCACATCATTGGCATAGTATTCAGAATTCTCTATTTTGTTTTTGGACTGTGGGAAGAAACTGGATTACACAGAAGACACCCATGCAAACACAGGAAGAGCTGCAAACTCTTGCCTTTTCTGGCAATGCCCTAGAAGTGTGCTTGCTTGCTGTGTTATGTATGCCTGCTTTGTACTTTACTATGTTGGAGATTGAGCTCTAGCTGTCCAACAGTATATTTTTGGCAAGGCTACTGGGAGACTGATTTACTGGGACATTCATAGCAGGACCACTAGGAAGTGCTGAAGCTTCAGTGTCCTTATCCCAAGAAAACACCTTCACTGAAGTATACGCTTAGGACTTATACATTCAGATCACTGTATGGGTGAATACTAAGTGTTTTTATGCATAATCATTATATATCGTGGATGTGGAATGCATATGGTTTAGGGACTGGTCTGCCACTGCTGTAGGCACTTTCTTGTTACAACAATTACTTGTGATCCTGTGTAATTCCCCACTTGTTCCTTAGTGCTCTCACCTGTTCCATGTTACATGTAGTTCCTAGTGTTTGGCTCAGTGTTACCTGCTCCTGGTTTAAACTCATAGTCTGCATGTGTGCAGAAGTACCTGCCCTCTTTCTTTGTCAGTCATTGTTAGTGTTCTGTGTTATGTTTATCAGTGTTATTTGTTATAGTGTTATCCAAGTCTGGGGTAGCCCTTGTACCTCTGGATTTTTCCTCCCTGCCTCCTGTTTTGACCCTTCATGGTCCGTGCATTGGATCGTCACTGCTTCCGTGCATTCAGTCCTGACAAAAAAGTATTTTATGTGTTTTATACAAACTTCGCAGACACATTTTCTGGGTGACAAACTAGCAGTGATTAAATGTTGAGACAGATTGCACCAAAAACTGAAGTAGCACTTCACAGTGATAGTAAAGAATAGGGCAGTTTCAGACACTTGAGTCTGTTAACAGAATAACTCAAAAAGTGTCTGAGAACTTTGCAAGCAGACTGTAGGTGAACAACTGGAACTTATCAATTTTTTAATCTAATCATTTGAGCAATGCTGTTTGGTGACACCACGTTTTAAATGTGATGTCAAAAATTATTTGGTGGTATATTTCACACAAACTTTATACGGATGAAGAACACCTGATTACGTTTTGAGACAAATTGCTGCAAAAATGAGGCTGCAGTGTTATGTGGCTGTAGAAGACAAATGGGTTTTGTGATGAAAGTAACTCTAAAAGTATTTAATGTATCTTTTTAAAACTTTGCACACATCTATGGGTAAAGATCTGAAAGTGACCCAATTTTGACACAAATAAAATTAAAGCAGTGACACAATGTGATAGCAAAGATTAAGACAGCTTCAGACATTTGATCTTGTTACTGCAATATTTAACAGACACAGTGAAAGGGTGAAGATCTAGACCTATTCAAGTTTTGAGAAAAATTTCACCAAAACTAAAGCAACATGAAGGGTAACTGCCATAAACACTTGACCTTGAAAAAGGGTCATTTGATTTTATTACTCTATTTACTTTACCTGATCTTCTTACCACTTCACAAAAACATTATATTGATGAAGCTCTACACCTAATACACCTGAGACAAAACACCCCAAAGTTGAAGCTGCAGTGCTAGTTAGAGAGGGTGGAGGCAGCAGTGATGGGGACCGTAGAAGACAGAGGCAGCAGTTATAGGGGGCAGCAAAGGACAGAGGCAGCAGTGATAGGGGGCAGCAGAGGGTGGAAACAGCAGTGATAGGGCCAGCAGTGGACAGAGGCAACAGTAATAGGGGCAGCAGAGGGTGGAGACAGCAGTGATTGGAGGCACCAGTGAACAGAGGCAGCAGTTATGGGGGGCAGCAGAGGACAGGGGCAGCAGTGATAGGGGGCAGCAGAGGGTGGAAACAGCAGTGATAGGGGGCAGCAGAGGGTGGAGACAGCAGTGATTGGAGGTAGCAGAGGACAGAGGCAGCAGTAATAGGGGGCAGCAGAGGGTGGAGACAGCACTGATTGGAGGCAGCAGTTATGGGGGGCAGCAGACGTCAGGGGCAGCAGTGATAGGGGGCAGCAGAGGGTGGAAACTGCAGTGATAGGGGGCAGCAGAGGTTGGAGACAGCAGAGGACAGAGGCAGCAGTAATAGGGGGCAGCAGAGGGTGGAGACAGCAGTGATTGGAGGCAGCAGTTATGGGGGGCAGCAGAGGGCATAAAGGGCTGCAGCAGCCATTTTGTATTTTGTGTAACTTTACTTTTGTATACATCCTAAAAACAAATCTTTCTGAATATTCTCATTATTATTATATTATATTTTATTTTTTTATATATTCATTTTTTAGTACATGAAATATATACATTTTTTCCAAAATTGTAATGCTAATATAACAACATTTTGTCTGCTAGTGTTTGTTTTTCATAACTTTGGGATCTGGCACATTATACAGACTTTGTGTTCAACCCAGTCTGCCTGTGGGCCAGACCTTTACCAGGTAACTGGAGCAGCCATGTGTGTGTATAAGGTTAGGGTTAGTCAAAAGCAGCCATGTGTGTGTGTATATAGTCGACAACCTAAGTAGCAGTAACATTTGACCTCAGAAGAAAATCACAATGGCATCTGCATGTATGTGCCTGTTTGCCATTACATGGTAGCTGCTTGGTTATATGTTTGTGTCAGGGTCAGCTCCTGTTCCACTCTGTGTCCCTTCCCTGTTTGGCCAGCAGGTGTTGCTGGTCATCCTGTCCCTTGTGTTGTCAGTCTTTGTGTCTTCCTCTGATCCCTGTCAGCTGCATGGCTCAACGCATTAAACATGCGGCTGCCTGTGATTTCCCTCTGTCTTATGTTTGAATCCCGCCTCCTTATTGTGTTTCATTGTACTGGTCTGAGTTTTCCTGTGTCTTCTGATCTGTATTTGGTTTTGGTTAAATTTTTTGTGCCCATGCTTGTGTGTTTACCTGTCTGTTATTCCCAGTTTCCTTGGTTAGTTCTTAGTTTCCCTGTTCAGTTCCCTGAGTTAATTAGTTCCACCTGTTGCCCGTTCTTGTGCCTGCCCTTGTGTGTTTTCCTGACTGCTCGTTGTCATGTACCTTCATCCTATTGGTTAATTGCCTGTTTCACTCCTGCTTGTCATTACCCTGTTCAGTTTTTGTATTTAAGTTCCTGCCTGAGTTTTGGTCCCTAGTGGTTCATTGTTTGTGATTGTGATTCTCGATGTTAGATGTTTGTTGTTTGTTGTTTATTGCGTATTGAGTACCTGCCTGTTTACCTGACCCTTTTGTAAAGTAAGTCTTTGTTTATCCCCTTTTGGTTTTTGACCCCCCATGGTCTTTTGATTTTGTTAGTGTTTTCTTGTGTTTTTAGTTCGGTTAATATACCCCGTTTGTCCCTTTAAGCCACAAGTGGGTCGTCCACATTTCTGCCTGTATCATGCCTCGGTCTCACACCAGAACCGCATCGTGACACCTTTGGTGTGTCTGTTGCAGTTATATTATGGAAAACATTAGACATAGTGGAAATGAAAAAGTAATCAAGACAATATAAATATATATATAAATACTATAAAAATTAGGACATATGCAAAGAATTAGTTAACCACCTACAGTCATGTGAAAAAAAATAAGATATTTAGTTCTTTATTAAGAAATATCAACGTAATAATAAATCTTTCAAATCATATCTGCAGAAAAAGGTGATGTAATTCACCTATCACCTATGCAAAAACAAGAAACAAATTCAATTATTTAACAAAAGAAATTAACTATGATGCCAATTTCCACTGAGGAATAAGTTAGGGCACCCTCACATCCATTACTATTTAAGATGCCTAGAATTAGATTCAGGTAGCACCACATCTGGTGAAAATGCTTAGAACATCGTTTCAGAGCTTTTTGGTGCAGTCTGTCTTATTTAAACCACAGACATTTACTTTGGTTTGCTCTTGATTGTTGAAATGAGTGGTATCACCATGGTGAGATCCAAAGAGCTCTCTGAGGCCTTCAGAAAGAAGACTGTAGATGCATATGAGTCTGGGAAGGATATAAAAAGATCTCAAGACCATTTGGAATCAGCCATTCCACTGTCCAGAAAATAATTTACAAGTGGAGAACATTTAAAACAATTGCCAAGATGGCCAGGTAAGGCCATCCTAGCAAGTTCAGCCCAAGAGCAGACCACAAGATGCTGAAAGAAGTCTCCAAAAATCCTAAAATGTCATCATGGGACATACAGGAAGCTCTTGCCACAGTTGATGTCAAGGTACATGCATCTACCATCAGAAATAGACTGCACAAGTTCAATTTACATGGGAGGTGTGCAAGGGGCAAGACTGAAGTTTGCCAGAGACCACCTAGACAAAGACCAGGACTTTTGGAACAATGTGCTTGGACAGATCATTCTGAAATTTAATTATTTGGACACAGTAACAGAGGTCACGTTTGGTGTAAACTAAAGACAGATTTTAAGCAAAAGAACCTCATACCAGTTGTGAAGCATTGGGGTGGAAATGTCAT